>OZ018397.1:12460764-13025810 GCA_963969525.1 Ontholestes murinus
CACGAACGTGTTTTGATCTATTTCGATCTTAATTATGAATCTTTTTGTTACAATATCCTTGACTAGGAAAAACCTATAGTTTCGATTAATCAATCAAATATATATTCAGGAGGAGAGATTTTACTTGATGAAAGTCTAGAACTACTCTACTAAAATCCACGATGAATTTCTTCTTCTTTAAATGGAAGTTTTTATTGGTGACATTGCTCCGTTTCTATAATTTAAATAGAAAAGACCTATAGCCTTGGATTAGTTCTAAAAGCGATCCTTGAGGAAAGGTTTTACTCAATTGCACTACGACTTTACTTCACAAAAATGTTGCCTATGATGGGTTTATTCTCCTATTATTTTATCCATAAAAGATATCATCTCTTGAACTGCGTTATGTTGACAATATCCAAAATAGATAGAAACTATTTACTAAGTTCGTATTTAGATTCCATACGATGTGACAATTAATTATTATACATTAAAGGTTGAAAGTTAAAAACAAGTCAATTGGTGTAATCAAACGTGATTTTTATAATTGATCCGATTGATGTATTCAAATAAACAAATTAGGTGCGAATGCTAACGGAAAATAACACTAGCGTATATAAACTAATTCTGGAGAAAAGCCAGATTTTACACACTCTTATATAATATAAGGCTTTGCATCGATTATTTAGCAATATCGAATAAAAATGTTTGTGTGTGTGTGGGTGTCGACTCATAACTTACAATGAATTTAAAAATTATTTATTACATTTTTATCATAAATAAAAGTTCTACACAAAAATATTTTGTATATTAAATAAAATGTGTTATTTTAAATACAATAGATGTTCATTGCCATCATGTTACTGACAATCAGGTATTTATTACTAACTTTATATTTTAGTTTGTCATTTTCTTCATTAATAAATTTACAAAATGAAATCAGTTTTAAACTGTCATTCTAAAAACACATAAAATATATGAGTAGAGATCTTTCTTTGGTTTGTTAATCTTGTCGAATAAGTCAGTCAGAAATATAGTAGAGTATAACAAGTTTTTTTTTAAATCTGTTAAGTGAAGGTTGTTTTGAATTTTTACTCAGTTAAGGATAGAGATAACTAAGGTAATGTCACATTGAAGCAGATTAGAATTAGAAGAATTGTATAATGCTTTGAAAGGGTGACGGTGCTTGGTTAAAGTTAAAGTAATATTGCTCGCTTGAATGTAGTGAATAGAATAGAGGTCAGTAGATAATTCATATAGGTTTACTGCAGTTTTTGTAAAATTTTGTTGTTGGTTAAATCTCTTAATTTATTACTTTCGTTATAATTTTAGTTTTGATTGTCACACTATGCATTTTAAAATTGAGTTTTTGATCTAAGTTAATGCGACGTTAAAGGATTATTAATAGTATGGGGCATTAGGACCGTATGTATTTACTTATTACGAAGATTGAGGTTGAGATTGAAATTTTGATTGATTTTGTGTTTTTTCATAAACCGGTATTGAAGGGAGATAATGAGCTCTTGTAGGAATTTATTGGAAGAGATTTTGGTGGTACTATCATTTGCAAATAATTTTAATTTAAAGGATTCAAGTATGGAGATTTAGAATTATAAATAAAGAAACAGAAGACGTTGTGTAGATGAGGTGAAAGAGGAGAGCTTTGGGGAAGTTCTTTTTGTTGAGTAAAATTAAAATTTCTAAGATTTTAAGATTGTTTATCATTTGGCAAAATCGAATGTCCTGATATTAAAAATTTGTGATCTATGATTTCTACATTATTTTCAACATTTTGGTCAATGTTTAGACATATTAAAGCTACTTTAATGTTTCTATTTTGCCCTGCACACATGTGACTGTAAGGAATAATCACTTCTTAAATTTTGAAGATATTTTAGAATGCATGAAGCTATTTCTTGAGAACCTCTTGATGTAATAGTTTCATCCCAAACGTACGTTTGAACATTATCCTTATGAAAATTTTGAATACCCAAATTTAGAACGTACATATTGCGTTTATAATATGCTACTGAAGTAGCAACTTTGGATAAGGTAATGCTTTTTGCAAGTCGAACCAAAAAGCGAAATAATAATCTGAATTGCCTGATACTTGTTCCTGATCTTATTTTAGTGACATCCTAGCTGATTCAGCTACTCTTAAGTGAACATCGTATTCTTCTGTAAGTTTATTCTTTTCTTTAAGATCATTCGATTCTTTAATTTTGATGTTTAATAAGTGCATTTTGGACATGTAGCTTTGCGCGGTTGGTGGAAATGTATATCAAAATCTTTTTTAAATATTTTTCTGTCCATACGCCTACATAAATCATTTCCTACATTTGCAGAGTTTAGTACAAGTTTTAAGCGTCCTTCACTTACTTTAAAGGTATCAGAAAATATTTTTTTACAGACGGGGACTTTTACTTAAAACTCCAATTCCTTTTCCGTTTTTTAAGTTCTCGTTTTACAGTTGTGCGCTCGATAACGTCGGAAAGCAATATATTTTGTTTATTAAAATCTCCCAAAAACCACAACTTCCAAAAATTATTATTTTTTTTCTTTTTCTTCGTAATTTTTTATGCAAGCTTTTCGAGAACGGCAATCTTTATTTTGGAAAACTTTTGAAGGTACAATATTTCCGTTTTAAGTACAATATTTTTCTCCTAAATTCAGTTTAATCTTTAGCATTTTTTGGTTGTATGTTTCATCAATCCTTTCTTCATTGTTATCTGTTTCTTCATTCCCCGAAGACGAATAATCTTCTATAATTCTCCTTCGTTTCTAATTTTCTTTGATATTATTAGTTACTAATACTTCTTCACTATCTGAACTAAATGGTCCTCTCGTTTTGTTGTTCCCCATAGGTGAAATAATTTCTAAAATTTAATATTAAAGTTTCATATTTAATTTTAAGTACATTTGTAAATTTTGTTTAATTAATTGTCCAAAAACGGAGGTTTACTTGTTGAATACTAATTAACTAAAATTACCTTCATCACTGCCTTCGGACATTGTCAATAATAAATATCTTAATTTAAGTATAAAAGGATTTAGGCAATTTTCGAAATAAACTCTGAAATCTTATGTGTCACCAAGCTAACAATGACAATTATTTCTCTTTATATTTACAACGCAGGTCTTTTCGCCACAACATAAGCAAGATTAAATAAAAATTAGATCTCAATACTGGCATTAACACTAGACAGTGCAGAATAATACTACTTATCAAATGTAACTTTAAGATGCTCTTAAAAGAATTCTTTATAACAAAAACGTTCGATTCTGTATCGGAATTTTTGAAATAATTGTCTTAAATCTGTGCAGTATTGGTGTACTTTTGTTTAATTTAATTTAATTTGATTTGATTCTATTTTATTTTGATGACGGTCTAACATTTACAAGATACAAACAAATACATACATAAATAACATAGTTTTGACTAATGAATTTTTCATTTTTCGTTTCGTATTTATAAATTATTAGTTAAATTTTCTAGAACGGTTGATATTGTTATTTAGCTAACGTTCATCCTAAATTTTTAAAATTTACATATACTTTTTTCTATTTTCTGTGATTCACCATTGAATCAAAATAAAATGATGTTACTTTACCTTTGCGCTCCCTGCGTCGTAGACTTCTTGATTAATGTGAATTAATTATTGTTTTGATTTATAATGAGAGTAGTTATGAATATAATTGCGAGTATCAAATTCTATTGACGACGTTTGCGAGCAAATATAATTATTATGAAAATGTTACTTATTAATTATTATGATATGATAATTAGACACATTATTTTAATTGCTATTCATATAAAATAATATACAGGGTATACAGGCAATGTCGTATCAATCTCAAACATCTTTATCATTAAGATCTATCTCCACATGGAACTACCACAAGAAAAAGATCTTACAGGAATTTCGAGAACGTCATGAGTTAGGTAGAGACATCTAAGATAAGTATCGACAAAGATTCCCTCACATTCGAACAAAAAAAATATGTAAATATCCAACAGTCCCCAAATTGCACAGTTTTAATTTTAACAAAATGTTCGTGAAATTAATTGGGGTTTGTTTTATGAAGTGGATATTGACATAATACTAAGTTTGAATTATTTATACAAATAATTCAGCAAAGTATTCATGATTCCTTCACACAAAAAACGCTAATTGGCAAATAGAATAAATTTAATATCAAATAGTTCAATTAACATGTAAAGGAAATGAGGGAGACGCTGATTTAATGCGCCAGGCGTTTATTAGAAATCCCTAACTTAAGAATACTATTTAAAGTACAATACATCTTACCATCTTGCTCTCAAAGATATCAAAATAAAGGTGAATGTTTTTTTTAGAAAATCCAAATTCACGTGGCAAGTTATTAATGCCAAACAAAAACTAAACAAATCTGATATAACCTGTCATATTAACCCTGATGAAATCAACTCTTTCTTTAATTTACCGCAAACAATTGCTGACCCAATAAAACTTATGTTACAAAATATACTATATATATAGAACTTGAGAGGTGGTGATATGTATGGAATTCATGTGGATCTTATCAAGAGTGTCGCAGATATAAATATTTCTCTACTCATAAAATTAATTAATGCTCCATTTTTCCCAACATCCCGAGAAATACCTGCGTAATTCCCATTCATAAAAAGGGCAGTGTTTGTGACCTAAATAACCATCGCCCTATATCACTTCTTCCTATTATCTTTAAAATAATGGGAAACGTTTTGACCATCGAAATTATTGAGTTTTTTGAAGCCCATAAACTATTTTCGAACGTACAGTATGGTTTTCGTAAAGGAGAGTCGACGTGTAGTGCTTTAAATGCTTTTAGTGAAGACATTTTAAGGTAAAATGTATGCATTTACCTCCTTTTTAAATCTCGGCAAATCATTGGACTGCATTTCGCATGATGTTCTCTTGGAAAACTCTACTGCTACAACTTTATGCCTACCAGCTGCAGACTTATCAACTCGTATCTTACTGATTGGTGTTAAATGATACGGGTTGGAGATCAGAACTCATCGTATATACCAATAAACGATGGTGTTCCCCAAGGTTCAATTCTTGGACCATTTCTGTTTTTAATTTATATAAATAATCAGTTATTCTATACGCTGATGACACTACTATTAAATAGACCGCAAGTAACTTACAGACAGCAATGGATCAGGATGTATAGGCAAATAAAATTACGTTTGAATGGCTGACTTCAAATAGGCTAACGTTAAATAAAAGTAAAACGGTCAAAGTCACGTTTTTTCTTTTCCAAGTAATTCATTCTAATTTTCTTCTTATATGCGTTGATTCAAAGTTGTCATGGAATGAACATGGTAACATTTTTGCCACTAAGATATGTAATAGTGTGTACTTATTAAGAAGACTAAATAGTTCACTCCCTCAAACAGCTCTTTATTCAGCTTATATTGCTTTATGCCAGTCCTACATTTCATACTCTATTTCAACATGGGGGACAATCTGGAATCAGTTGGAGAATAGTTAGTTTGCAAAGAAGAGGTATTAGAAGCATATGTAATTTACCATACATAGATGATTGTAAATCTAATTTCATCGCTTTAAAATTTAATATTTGTTAAAAATAACATTATTAAATATAGAATCCATAATCAGATTCACGAACATAATACAAGTCGCCTTCATGATGTTGAGTAATTTTAATTAGTTTATTTTAAATTATTATGTAAGACTGTGTAGTTTTTAATATGGTTTTTTCAGATCACCTATTTAGTTTGTGTAAATATTTTTTAACAGTTTTTTTGCAAAAAAAAAATATATACCTTGTGTATTTTTAATGTGACGTTGTAACGTTAATTTAAACATGTTTGTTCTGTTTTACTGCATATTTTCTATTTATTAGCTTATTATTATGATTTGAACATATTGCTAAAACTGTTTCCAAAAAGCTACACAAAAAATCTCGGATATTCTTCATGGTTCACAGAACGAACTATCCCAAATATGTATTCGCAGTAAAAGCCACTATCGCAAATGATTTATATTTAAACAAAAATAACTACTTCAAAGAATGCTTAACAGATTTAGATCTTTAGCAAAACAAAATATTGATGATGATCACAAAACAGCGTGGCAAAAGGTTCCAATTGTAATTTATTAACAACGAACAGGAGCTATATTCCGAGTTCAATTGCTTTTGAAGATACTACCTTTATCATCATACTTTGCGTCCACCTTTGCTTATAAATCACATAACATTTGACCAACCGTTAATTCAATACATCTGAAAGCGCTTACGTTCTAGCTAACTCGTTTCTGCGAAGCTGATTTAATATTAGCGGTAAAGAGCATCGAACCTCGTTTTACATCTGGTCCGGATCTCATTCCTGCTGCCCTGGTGACAGACTGCGATGTGGTGCTTATGATGCCTTTAATGCCTTTATTTTTGATAGAATTATTTTTACCAAGACTTTCCCAGCATGTTGGAAACGCTCCAGAATTGTATCAATTATTAGAAGTGGTCCGTAAAAAAATCCGGAACTATGGACCCATTTTTTAATAAGTCTTCTTTCAAAACCTTGCAAATTAATGTTATTTAAGGTAGTAGCTTCTCACCTCACTAAACAACTCATATCAAATAAATATGGCTTTGTCATAGTTAAATTCAACGATGACGTTCATTAAAAAAACTGGAGTGAAAAAAGGTCATTTTGGAGTGATTTTCGAGTGTAGCCCCATACTTTTCAAGACTCTCATAGATATGAAAACATTAAAAATTGGATTACAAAAGTGCCGAGTATTTGAATATTTTAATATTACCCAGTGTTTCAGTTGTGGTGCTTACGGCCATAAGGCTATGAATTGTGTTAAAGTGGTATGTGGTCTTTGCGCAGGTGAACATAAAACTGAATCATGTAAAGTGCAAAAAGAAAATATAAAATGGGCAATTGCTTGATCAAAACAAATAAAAACATAATTACAAAATTTCAATATGGCTTCAGAAAGAATAAATCCGTTATATCAGCATTGCACAATTTTCTATACAATATAACAGAGAAACTTGAATTAAATGAAGTTCCCCTTGGTATATTATTAGACCTTTCAAAAGCTTTTGATAGCCTAGACCATCAAATTTTAATAAACAAATTATAAAAGTATGGGCTAAGAGGAATAGCGCTGGATCTAATTAAGTCATATTTAACCGATAGAGAACAAAGAGTTAAGATAGATAATGTTACATCTAGCATTTTACATGTAACAAAGGGTATCCCACAGGGGAGCATATTAGGACTACTGTTATTTATCATTTATATTAATGACCTTGCTTTACTAGTTGAAACTACGGGTAATAAAATTGTAATGTATGCAGATGACACCAATCTGATAATCTCCTGCAAAAATGTCGCTGATATAGATGCTAAAACTGTTGAACAATTATCACAATGTAATGAATGGCTTATTAAAAACAAATTAAAATTGAACACTTCAAAAACTGAAATAATATTTTTTAAAACAAATAATTCTAAAACTTTGTATCCATCAACTTTAACTTTTCTTAATAAAAACTTTACACCAAAAAATCATGTCCGTTTCCTTGGCATCATACTAGACGATAAATTAAATGGTAAAGCTCACATAGAAAAACTTGAAAAAAAAATGAGTTCGGCATGTTACATGCTGCGTATGTTAAAAAGAGCAGGAGCACCAATCGATATTTTGAAATTAGTGTATAATGCATATTTTTGTTCAAAAATGAGATATGGTATAACATACTACGGAGGTAGCAGCTATGCAAATAAAATATTTATAATGCAAAAAAAAGTTATAAGGATTATGCTTGACTTACCATTCACAAAATCTTGTAGAGGATACTTTAAGAACCATAATATTATAACATTTTTTGTAATGTATGGTATGTATATGAAACACTAACAAAATTTTCTGTATTTGACGTGAACAGTATTACCAAGAACCAGCATGCCTATAATACGAGGAATTACATAAATTATGCTTTGCCGATTTATCGTCTATAACTTTATGAAAGACAACCTTCGTATGTAGCCATGAAATATTTTAATCGTCTTCCTAATGAACTTAAAGCCATCCAGAATTCGAATCATCTTAGAAACCGCTTGTACGATTACCTCTGTACCAAGGAACCCTATTGTTTAAGCGAACTATAATTAACCACATCATCATATGCTATTCTTGTATATTAATGTTAAATATGACACTATTTCATTAATTTGTATTGCCATTTTTGTATACATATTTTTGAAAATAAAGATCTAATTATTATCCACAACTACTAACCTACTTGGTTTCGAAGATACATGTGCTGATGCATTGTATCACAGAGTTCAAATCGATTTTATATACACAGATTCAAGACGTTTGATCAGGTAGTTTTAATTTATTAGAATTATTTAAGTCCTATTCAACCAAACTATGTTGAACTGCGTGGCTTTAAATTTCAGGATTATATGTCAACCAGCGATGTTCCCCAAGGATCGGTACTGTGACCACGGCTTTTGAATACTTAACTATGTGCTGATGACTTTAAAATCTACAGTAAAGTAAAAGATATTCATGATTGTACGTACCTGTAAAATGTTCTCGATAAGGTCTAAATTTGAATATTAATAAATGCAAAACTATATCACTCTCCAGAATAGTTGACTATTTGTTGGATTGGTTCTGTCGTGAGTTTCTAGAATCTTTAAAATTAGAGTGGGAAAATTAATTATCCAAGTCAGAAATGGCTAATTTAGAAATCTTAATTACGTTTTTAAGTAAAAGACTTCAGTCTCTAGAGTCGGTTGAAAGTACGTCATTTTCCGACAAAATAAACGTTGTCAATTTAAGCAATAATTTATTAGGTTACTCTTGTAACCAATCGCATAATCTATTTAATTGTAGTAAGTTTCGTGCCTTAGATGTTTCTAAACGGTTAGATTTAGTTAGACCGAAAAAGTTATGTTGTAATTGTTTAAAAAATAATCATAATACTATTGATTATAAATCAACAAGACATTGCAAAACGTGTAATAAAAGCCACAACACGTTATTACATTTTTCTGGAAATCAGAATCCAGGAGGTTCCAATATTAATTCCTTATATTTTAATATTGTTGAAACGGGGACTGTATTGTTAGCAACTTCGTTATTAAATATACATACAGGCAATGAAGAACACAGTATTAGGGCGTTAGGCTCTAGGCTCGCAAATACATTTTTAATTTCTAACAGGATAGCTAACAAATTAAAATTAAAAAGAATTACGATAAGTCAGTCATTTTCAGTTGCGGGTTCTAGTATCGTAGAAACTAATAGCTATGTCGAAATTAATAATAATTCTACACAAAATGATTTTGCCCCAAATATTCGGTGCTTCACTATAGATCGAATTACAAATAAACAGCCAGCTCAACAACTAAATGTTAAAAAAATACGCATTCCTAATCATGTCAATCTAGCAGACCCGAAATATTACATACCGAAAAACGTAGATTTATTGATTGGGGTGGAAATTTACAATAAAATGTAAATGTAAATGAAAAAAAGAGCGAATTTCAAGTAGTAATAAGTCATTAACGTTCCAAAATACTCAATTAGGATGGGTAGTAAGTGACAGAGTGCCGGAAAATTAGTTGCATATTAATTTGAGTTGTAATTTTGTTATCTTTAATCAAATAAATTGAAATATTAAATAATAAATTTAAAAATACGAAAACATTTCGTGAATCTACAACAATGAGTTTTACTAAGACTACAAAACAAATTAATTTGAAACAACTACTTCTCTAGCTAATACTTCGACAGACATTGAATAATACAAATTAATTTGCGTGTTACAAATAGTACAACTATCAAAGCAACACTAATTTGAATGAAATTATTTCTGTTGAACAAACTAGTAAATGATAAAATGTACTTTAGATTGTTTAAATGTAACTATTACATGAAAAATTATGAAAAATGAATTTTAAACTGATTTCATTAAATCAAATTAGCAAAAGCAATTAAAAAATCTAGCATTCAAGTTTCATAATTTTTCATGTTATAGTTACATTTAAACAATCTAAAGTACATTTTATCATTTATTAGTTTATTCAACAGAAATAATTTCATTCAAATTAGTGTTGCTTTAATAGTTGTACTATTTGTAACACGCAAATTAATTTGTATTATTCAATGTCTGTCGAAGTATTAGCTAGAGAAGTAGTTGTTTCAAATTAATTTGTTTTGTAGTCTTAGTAAGACTCATTGTTGTAGATTCACGAAATGTTTTCGTATTTTTAAATTTATTATTTAATTTTCTACAACGAACTAAATGATTTTATTACATTTTATTATTGAAATATTAAACATTTTTGGGAGATAGAGAATGTTAATGCTAATGAAAAGCTATTAACTGCAGATGAAATTAAGTGTGAAAAACATTTTAATTCTACAGTTATCAGAGACATTAAGGGCAGGTTTATAGTCGGTTTACCTTGGAAAACGCATGCTTCCTCATTGGGCAACTCATATTTTAGTGCTAAAAAGAGGTTATAATACTTGGAATAAAAATTTGAGAGAAACTCTGAATTAAGGGCGGAATATATTCCATTCATGCGTGAATATATTAATTTAGGTCACATGACTCAAATAAGCATTTCTATCGAGAATTTAGGTTACTCTTTTTTTCACATCACGCGGTAATTAAAAAATCAAGTTTAACCACGCATAGTATTTAATGCTAGAGCAAAATCCAAAAATAGTTTCATTAATGATGCATGATTGATTTGAAATTCTAATTAGGTTTCGTACATATGAGTACGTAATTACTGCCGGCATAAAAATGATGTATCGACAGATTGCAATACACGAGTCTGATCGACAATTTTTGCAAATTTTGTAGCGTGAATCGCCTAACCAATAAATTCAAATTCTTCAGTTAAACACAGTAACGTACGTTTCATGCTGTACACCGCATTTAGCAGTACGGTGTCTTCAAGAATTGGCTAAAGTTGCTCCTAATACCGCAACATCTAATGTAATTCATCAAGATTTTTATATGGATGATGTACTTTCAGATGCACCAACTATTGAAGAAGCTCGTGAATTGCGTGAGCTAATAGAGACATTATCTATGGGTGGGTTTCAATTATGTCAAATAATGCAATTATTTTAGAGGATATGGAAAACACACAAATTTGAAATCAGGCATTAAATGTAGCTGTAGATGAGCAAACTAAGACATTAGGGGTTCCATGGAATTCATTAAGATAACACAGAGAAGAATTCTATCAGAAATATCCAAGTATTTTGGTCCGTTAGGATTGTTAGGCTCCATAACTGTAAGGGCAAAATTAATTTTACAAAATCTATGGAAACATATACACACTCATTCAACAAATGATCACATAAGGAAAGTTTTCAATGACTGATATAAAACTCAAGGCTATATCCCACATTAATATGCTCGAAATGGTACAAAGGAAATTTCTAAAGTTGTTATATTATCGTAAATTTGGCACATACCCTGTACGCGGCTTTAAACACGAAAGTCTTTTATCAGATTTTAATTTCCAAAATCTTTTTTCTCAGCAAGTTATTTTGCAAATAATATTTGTTTTTAATTACTTCACGGATACTCTAATGATCCAACTCTGCCATTCGAGTGTTTCTTACATGTGTGTCGAATCAACTCCAGGATGAATAACCTGTTTTAAATCCTCTTTTCGAATTGTCATCGCTGACTCAAATTTATCCGAGGATATTTTTTGTTTTTGTTTGTTACGATTGAAATCAGAGACAGAGACACTTTTGCTTTTTAAGAGTGATTAAAGTTTTTAAAATAAATTTTCTATTAAAATGTGGAAGAATAAATATTTCATGAACAGGAACACCCTGTATAACTTGGTTCCCGCGGTCCGATCGAAGTGACAAATTGCCTAAGGAATTTACTTGATATAGAAATTTGTTGTTGAGTTACGTAAAGATATGATTACAACTTGATTAAAACACTAACACTTTCTTCACAATTAATTTTTACCCATTTAGTACCCGAAATGTACATCTAGCAAAATAAAAATTAATTGTGAAGAAAGAAACTTTGATGGCCTATATCTTGGTCATTTGAAGACTTTTATAATAATTATTTTTTACGAATCATCATCATTTTCACTCTAGTATATGTGGTTAATTTTATTCCCCGATTCACATAAATACCCTTTACATAAGCATACGATCCATAAATAATACATACATTTTTGTAATAAAATTCTTGGATAGGATTAACGAATATAAAAATAATCAAGTACATGAACTTTTAAAAATATGGACCTCAACCATTCATTCCTTAACAGGTTTTAAATTCCTCTAACTTTTTAAAAACTTTCATTATTGTTAATTATTAAAGTTTTAATTTTTACATCCAATTATAAGAAAGAATATTAATTTTCACACAAAAGCAATAATATGATTTTACGTTTTCCATAAAGTTCATGACCGACCCAAATTACTCATCGCTAATGTATTTTTAGGAATTGGTTATTTCCTACGTTCAAAAATTGATTATTCACACATGTCATGTTCCCAACTGACTGAATTCGCCCGTTTCTAATTAATTAACACACCGGGATGTGCCGAAAAGATAAATGTAATTAAATGAATTATAGGTCATCGTGCCATTTATAGATTTCAATTTAATTAATTTATTTCAGAGACTGACATGGATCGCCCATATATGTATGTTTAATTAAAGCATATAGTCATACTTTTCAGTCTATTAATGTTTGTGAATATAAGCTTGTTGTTTTTTTTAACTGTTAATATTTTATCATTTGTATTCCAGAAATACAAATACTTGTGGAACTGTTCTGATTATCAACATTATCAACTTTTTGTCTTTTTGTAACCAAATGTTCAAGTTATAGAACTTAATTTTAAGCAAATTTTAAATTTCTCTATGATTACCGTTTTTAATATTACACACTTTACTTTAATAGTGAGTATAGTTTCGACAGATGTAAGCCTTTTTTTAAAATGTATTACAAAGTAGAAACATCCACAATTACCTATTTAAATTGCTTTATTTAATTTTTTTTAAACTGTTTGTTAACTTTTTCGAAAGATTTTCCACTATATTTTAAGTGTTTTTTTTATACCAAATCTCTGATAGTTGCATCGTTCTTTTAAATGAAAACATGCTTCCATTTATTGCATTTATCTTATGAATTTATGTCCTAATGTGCCCAGAATGATTTCAATGCTAAATAATATTATGTAGCTTCTTTTCTTCTGTTACATCAGAAGTTTAGCGATGAAATCACGCACTGGAAATTCTGGATTTTCTCTATATTCCAGTTTTTGCAGCTGTTTACCATACTTGACTTTCTTCGACACTACCAAATATCTACCGGAAGATTCATACCAATTTTTTCAAAATCACTTTTGATATTCCGTTTGTTCCTTTCTTTAAAAACCTCTTTGTTCATCCTGAACTTATATTATATTCGTTTTAATAGCTAGATGTTTCATACAGATGAATTCTAATGAGTCTATAATGAAAAATATTTAGTAAATTATTTCCTTTGTTTTCTTTACTTTCATTTCATCAGAAGTTTTAAGGTGGAGTCATTTTCAAAGTTATTTCAGATTTTCCCTATATTTTAGTTACCTTTAATATTTTTAATTATACCTGACTTTCTTTAGATTCAGTACAACCTCTCTACTAGTATCTTATAGTTTGTTCAAGGTCTTAGATAACCCAAAATATTTACTGAAATGTTAATTGCAAATGTCTTCTATCACTTCTGATATACTGTTTAAGGAGCTCGTTATCAAGTACAGAAAAATCCTCATGAGTCAAAAACATTACAGTTTCGAAGAATATTTTGCTATATCTTTTATTGTCGACTTGAAATCCTTCTTTCAAATTTTAAGATGGAGTCACTATTCTGGTGCTTCTGGATTTGTTTATATTTCAGTTACTCTTTATAGTTGTTCACCATATTTGACTCTCTTTATATTCGATAGAACCACACTAGTAATTTGTTGAAGGTGATCGTCAAACGCAAATGCAAGTTATATAGCATAGATTTACATTTAATAATTAATAATTGTTTATTATAATTATAGTGGCCGCTAATGCATTTGCATGCTGCATTAGCGTAATTGTAACAAAGCGTAGATTTATCTTAGATATTATGTTTCATAGAGAGACTTGTTATTTCATTAGTTGGTCAGTCTAGATTTTATCCTTGAACCGTACAGACGTTATAAGCTGCAATAAAATAATTTCCTTTTTTTAAAAACACAAGTCGTTGTACCCGAAAATTACCTTGCATATTCGAAAATCTATTGCGAACCTTTTTCATCGCTTTTGATATTATGTTCGCTCCGTTGGATGAAAATCTGTATTCCTTCTTCCTAAATCTCTGTTTTTTTTATATTTACTTTTTAGTGGTTCATAGTACAATACAAGAGAATCCCAATGAGCCCAGAGCAATTTTAGTCCTCAAGAATATTATGGAATTTGAAATTCGTCTTAATCCAAAATCAATATTTTGACTTTCCTCTACATTTCAATTACCTTTTATTAATAATTCACTGTATCTGACTTTTTAGATTCAGTAGAATCTCTGCAGTAGTTTATTAAAGGTTTTCTACTCAAATATTATTCTCAATGTTTGTTGCAAATATTCTCCTTGTTTCTTAAAATGAAAACCTGCGTCCGTTTATTCTGAACCTCTAATTTTTGTTAAAAAATTCCAAAGAACCCAGACTGATATCACTTTTGAAGAATATTTTGTAATTTCTTTTCTTATAAGCTCGATTTCTTTCTTTTTCATTTTATCGAAAATTTTAATATTTTCTCGATAACACTCACTTTTTACATTACTTGACTGTATTTAGATTCAATAAAAAGATCTCTATTTTTTTCAAGGTCTTTCACAAATCCAAATATCTAACGAATCTCTTCCATTACTAATCTGTTAATTCCTTTGGATAAAAACTTACCTTCGTTAATCTTGAACTTTGGTTTTTCTAGTTTTTAATCTGTATTCCAGTCATTTTTTACATTTAACTCTCTTAGGTTCTTTAGAAGCAAATTTGAGTAAATTGCTTTATATAGTTAATTGATTATTTTATAGTATTATTTATAAAAATCCATTTTTTTAATACTAATTTAACTTTTTAAATCAAATTATTTTTTAATAGGTTTCTAACAAATAATTTCTTTTTGTTGATAAAATTATGTTTTAAGTAAATTATTTACTTTTCTAAAAAGTTAGCATATTTTCGATATTACTAGTAAATCACTTTGTTCATTCTTTTTGTTATAATTTTAAACAATTTATAATTTTTTGCCAAACATCAATTATTTCTGGTAAAATTAAAGCAAATTTTGAATTATTAAAAGTTGTAAAAATTTCTGGTAGAGTAATTTTTTTTTTAAATTAACGTTTACCAACTATTTTCTAAAAAACTGAATTTAAAATAAAAATAATTTTACAGAAAGAAAAATTTTCAACGATTTTTAACCAAACTTTCGATTGTTTTTGGTAAAATAAATAACCATTTTAGGTTAGTTTTTAAATTTAGTTTTACTTTTACTAGATTATTATCAACAATTTTTTTTAATAAGTAGGAAGCTAATAAATGTATATTTTCAATTGTTTCTTCATCTGTTTGAAAAAAAAATATTTTTAGCACCTTTTGCTATGAGTTTAGTTTAATTATACAATTCAATTGACCTTAAACGTTGAATGACCTTGAATGACCTGTAAATAATTTGGAATTATTTACAGGTCATTATTTATAACATGCTGTACCATAAAATACCTTAATTATACTAAACTTAACATAATTCTACAATTTAACTGAGCTTGATCGTTGAATGTCCTTAAATTATCGTTGCATGATGTTAAGTAACCTTGAATAACAGTTTTATGGATTTAAATGATCTCCGATCAGCCTTAAACTATTGTTAAATGAGAACTTATGACATAATATGGTTGTTGGATGACCTTAAAACCTCGAATGGTGGTTCGGTGCCCTTTATAGATCGTTGATCGACCTTACACGACTGTTAATAACATTCAGTAATTGTTAGATGACAGCGAATGTCCTTTAATGACCATTGGATGAACTTAAATTGCAGGAGGGTTATGATTTTTCTAGATCACATCGAGTGACATCCGTCGTTGGATGATCTTCAACCTTGAATTACTGTTTCATGCTCTTAAATGATATCTGACCGGTTGTTGAATAAGTAATCTTTAGATGACATAAAATACCCGTCAATGGTGATTGAATGACCTGATATGGACCTCAACAGCACGATAATTTATGATTTGTTTATATAATTTCGTTTTTTAGATGAGGAACATTTTACAGAATTGAAACTTTTATCAAGACTCCAAATGAAACTTTGATTCGACGATCATCCTCTGAAGGATCTTAAATGATTTTAAATTATCATTGGATGAACCTAAATAAGTTTACTTATACTGAACTTTACTTTATTATACAATTCAACTGGCTTTGATCGCCGAATGACCTTGAATGATCGTTAAATTATCTTAAATGATGTTGAATTCTCGTTAGGTGACCTTAAATAAACTTGGATAATGGTTTGGTATTACTTAATGATCTCCAATCGAACTTAAACGACCGTTAGATGATATCAAATGTTTTTTGATAGTCCTTAAATAACCTCAAATAACTAGAAATGATCGCTGATTGACCTCCAGCGATTGCTAAATGAATTTGAGTAATCTTTAAACACAGTTGAATAACCAAAAATGTTAAATTATAATAAACAAAAATAATATTTTTTTAATGCCTCTGAATGATCTTTACATGACCTTGATGATTTAATTAGCTAATTATCGTGATGATCTTAAATAACTTTGAATGGTTGTTGGGTAAATTTTAATAAACATCTGATGACCTTATATAGTCTTTAAATAAATCATTGGTTCGACTCAAAATGACTTTGAAATGCCATTAAATAATAAATTTTATGACTTGGAGTTATATTAAGAGTAACTAAGTAATATATAAATAAACACAAATCTGCTAGATCATGCTGAATGATTATTGGATTATGTTGCCGAAACTAGTCAACATAATAAAAATACAGTGGTATACAAACAAAGTTAAAGTGTTTTATTAATTATTTATTAATTATTAGATGACTTAACTTAAATAACCTTAAACAGATTTCAATAATTTTGGATTATTTCAAGGAATCGTATAATGATTAAGAACTATCATTGGATGACCTAAGTGAACTTAAATGATAGATGACGTTAGTTGATAGTTTCACTGACCTTTGGGTTACTTTGAGGCATTGTTTAATAATGTAGAACTATCATTACCACGGTGTGGTGAAACAATTTTGGCAGTGTCTCTACATAATAACAAAATTCTTAAAACACTAATTTAAATGAATCATAGGATGGCTTTGAATGACCAGTGGGTTACTTTGAATGATTGTTCCCTTACCTTAAATAACCTTATAACTTTCATTTACCTTTGGATTACTATAAGAAATCGTTTAATGACTTTGAACCATCATTAGATGCCGTTAAGAAACATTGAATAACTGTTGGATGATTATTGACCATGAATGATTGTTAATAAAGTAATAGCTTTCACCAACTTTTGGATTACTTAAAAGAATCGTTTGATGACTTTGAACTATCATTAGATATACACAAGGGATCTTAACTGTTGGATGATGTTAGATGGTCATCGGATAACTTTGAATGACCAGGCCTTGAATACCTTAATTAGTGTCATTGAGGTTCAGGTTACTTTAAGAGACTTTGAACTATAATTAGATGACCCTTAGATTACCAACCTTTTTTTACATAGGAAATATGCCATTTACAATTTATTATGATTATGAGATTTTGTGCTTTAAAAATACAAATGTTAAAAACTGTATTTAGAAAAGTGCAATACTGGAAGGTTCAACATTTAGAAACTTTTACATTCAGAAAATGATGACGTTTACTAATTACTATATTTAAAAATTAAGTTGTCTTAATTGAAAATTCTATATTCACGAAATGAGAAATTATAATGATAAAATGTTTATTATTATTTTGAACAAATTTTCTTTTATTTGTAGAAACTTGGTTTTAATTAATTTATTTTTAAACTATTAGGTTTTTAAGTTTATATTATATTTCCAACGATCTCACAAAGTTATTTTTCAACACTTTCGATCAAAATTTTATTTGTTTTTATAAAATAAAGTAACTGTTTTAGGAAAAGTTTTAAATGCTTTATTAAATGCTTAAAAGTTTAAATTATTTTTACCAAAATTACAATGGTCATAATAACTGCTCTGGGGAAATTTTAAATGGCTTAATTTATAATAGATTTTTTTCTGCCAAAGATATTTGTTTAATTAAATTGTTTAAGAAAAGTTGATTATTTTATATTATTTTTTTATAAAAATCAATTATTCTTTTTCGAAAAATTTTCCACTTTAATTTTTCATTTGTTTTTAGTACTAATTAATTTTTTTGTAAGTTTCTAACAAGTAATAAATTTGCAAATTAAATATTTAAATTTTGCTGATATAATTCCAACTGTTTTAAGAAAAATTTAAAACTTTTCAGAAACGTTAGTTTTTAACTGTTATAAATAAATTTTTATTGGTTATATTAAATTTTTCTTTTAACTTTAAAAAAAAATCATCTGTTTATTTTGTACCAAAAATTTCAACTGTCTTTTATAAAATACATAAATATTGACAACGGCCAATTTTGAATTGATTTTTTTCAATTCGTTATTTAAGAATGTTTACAAATTTTAATTATTTTTTATAATGTAAATAATCACCATCATCAAATTAATTATCAACTGTTTAACTGTTTTTTTTTTCTAACAAATAAAAAAGCGAATAAATGCAAATTTTCAACTCTTTGACAATGTTTTTATTATACTTCCAACGATTATAAAACATTGTTTTAAACGTTTGCAACTGCTTTTAGCAAACTTTTTCTAAAACAGATAACAATTTTAGATTCATTTTCAAATTTAGTTTTAATTAGATTAATATCAACCGTTTTTGTTCTAACAAGTAAAAACCAAATAAATGCAATTTTTTAACAGTTTTTTCATATGTTTGAAAATTATAAAAATTCATTTAAAATATTTCCACAGATTTTAAAGGTTTTTTTCAGTTTTAACTCTTTTTACCGAAATTTAAATGATAAGCATTTAAAAAGTTTTCAGCTGTTAAAGATTTTTTTGATAAATTAAAACAATTAAAAAACGATTGTTCCTTTTTTGAGAAAATTTGATTTTTTAAAATTATATTCAAATATTTTTTTGCATAATAAATGAATTATTTAAGGATATTTGGGCTGCCAGTTAGGAAATGTTCAATTTTAATAAAAAATATTTAATTAAACGTCAATTTAAGAAAATTTACAACAGTTTTTTTTATAAAATTCATTTTTATTTGCTATAATATCAATCAATGAAACAAAAAATGTTTGATTTTTTTTGAATCAACATTTCAATTGTTTTAGGAAAATGATACTTTCAACGGTTTACAAAAGTGTGAATTGTCTTTTGAAGACTTTTTAATTCTTATTTGTAACTTCTTATATATCAAACAACCAATCATTTCATTTTGTTTTCTTATTACAAAACTACTCTTAAATTATATGTCGAGAAATTATTTTGATAAGCATAATCAATAATAAAGTAGTTCTACAAGAAACTTATTCTAGAGAAAAATTATAAATTACTAATATACTAAAAACGATAAAAAAATAATCTATCCAAATAATTTAAGGTATTTAAGTGTGATCGTAATAAGTACAGGAAATGATTAGATTCGGAAAACCGAAATAATCTAGTTTTTGATAACTACATTCAGCTATGTATTATCACACTACCAACTGTGTCACTACGAGCATTATCTAAAATATTGCTGATCTAGCATTAAAGAATTCTAATGGGGTTCATTCCAAGATAAATATTTAATGTAATTCGAATGAGATTTTAAATGATTTATAAGTGAAATTGGGATACTACGTCAGGAATCCATCAACACCACGAATTTTATCTCCTGTGATTCAGAGGCCTTCGGTGAGGCATAACCATGTTCGTATTTGCGGAACATGGTACATCAATTTATCATATTTTTATATGGCTAGGAATAGAACGCCAGCTATTTTTTAAACATTGACGAATCTCACATCTGGAACGAAAATGCGCTCAGAATTTTTACGTTGAAGTGCATATATAATAACAGAATAATTTACATCTTTAAATTTAAAAAATAAAGTAAGAAAAACTATAATTGGTATTACTATATTTGATAAAACACATTTTTTAAAAGAATAATCAATATTTATTGGTAATTTAATCTCATATAATCAATAAAAAACATCGTAACGATGTTATGATTAAAAAATCACGAAGAACTTTAAATTATTGAATATGAGGTTACTCATTATTAAAGTGATTAAGAAATATAAACAGTTTAACACTTAAAACATGTCACCAAAAGTTCCTGCGAACAAAGGGGTATTTATGGGCGAGAGAAGACGAACATTTTACAAAATGAATTTTATTCTTTAACCTGCTATAAATATCTCGTATAAATTATTCTAATTTTGAACAAGTTTGATAAAGAATTAATTATAAAAAAATAACAATTAAGAGAATAGTTGCGATTGTTACTACGTGATAATCCATTCAAATAATTATTTGTGCTGAAAACATAGTGATTTTTTAAGTCAGTATAAATATTAATAATAATATAAAAGTTTATAGTTTTAATTGAAATAATATAATTGTGAATTATGTGGGTCTTACCGGATGTGATATTTATTAACATATCTTTTCGGCCTTGGCATCATTCTTTTAGTCGGTTTCAGCACAATATTATCATTGATTTCATAATTGATTTAATAAGGAGTGGTGCTAACTGGTAATCTTTTGAAGTACTGAGAAGTTGAACATGATTTTTTAATATTTTAAGTTCAAATGATTAACAGGATTTGAGGACCTTTAAGAAACCAGTTTTAATGTACTTTCATGTGATCCCTTTAATTTAAATATTGGCATAATTCAATAGAAAAAATATAAGTTCTCACCTCTTTTTAATTAAGAAAATGTGTGCCTCCAATTCTAACTGTAAATCTTCATATAAATAATAATTAAAGAAAATCTTTAAATAAACGAAATGATGCATGTTTTTGACATAATTTACAACTCTTGAAAATTGAAATTGCAACATTATATTCATCCTCCCTTTTATGTTAAAAATTTGTCTGCCTTCAATTACAACTATAAATTTTATTAACATGTGAATAAAAGGGAGTCTTAGAATAAAAACACAGCTGTGTGATTTTTCTTATAATTCATATTTTTATCGAGAGAAAGAGAGAGCGAGAGAGAGAACAATACCATTATTTTTACAAACATGAATACAATTAAGAAATATAGATATATAGGTATAAAATTTCAGTTAGCTAATTTGTTTGGGCTATTTTCTTGACTCTAATTTATATGAAAAATAAATTATTTGTTGACTAATACTGAAAACATTTCTTTTTAGAGTCAAGATCCTCATTGCAAATTTATGAGTGTTTATTTTGAATATGCATAAATTTGAAATACGCTTAAGTAAAAGAGGCATTATACAAGTTTACTTGAGTTATACAAAAGTTTATAGTTTTAATTCAAATAATAAAAACTGCATATAACGTATTTCCTGTCCTCGATATTGTGATTTTACACATGTTTAACACCATATTTTTATTCAATATGACATAATTTCTATTTAAATGTTAATCTTTAAGGCCACGAAGAAATAGACTATACGTTTGAAGCCAGATAGCGGTATTACGTATAAATCGGATATTTGCATTTAAGGTCAATTCGATAATCCAACATTAAACCAGATATTTGCATGCGATCTACTCAATAAATTTTAAATGGCAATAACTAATAAGTATGTAATAAATAATGCCATGTTAAATTTTAATGCAATTTAGAATGAATGTAAAATTTGAAATAATATTATCAAGGTGTAATATTATCACTTGATAATAAAGATAAAACGTCGAAACTCGAATCGTGTTGTGTTGTTTAGATTTATATAACTGTCTCTACACGTTTCATAACATTTTTGCAATAATTATTTGTGGTTGAAATACTTTAAAACATCATTTGGAAATGCTGCAAATTCTGAGGCTTGTACAAAAAAAAACAAAAACTGGCATACAATATCGACCCATTATCACCTCTAACGATGGTTATTTTTTAAATAATTCAGTGTGTTACTAACAATTCAAATCCTTTGTAAAAATTCGTCTCACTCCCCAGACTTAATTATATCTATCAAAATATTCAAGACAAACATACTAATAAGGCCAAATAAATCAACATTTTAATTAAAAATACAAGCAAACAAATAATTCATAATTATAAAAGTTAAAGTTTAAAAAAAACGTGCCCTCAATGCCGTTATTCTATAAACTAATCGTTGTGGAAAAATGCCTAGACCTTTGCAAATTACAGATGAAATTAAGATAAGGACGATACAAGAAAATATTTTAAGTTCTCCAGCAAAACAGATCCACTACACCAGAGCTCGTCATACTCCTAAGCGAAAATATTTGAGTCCTGATTTAGATATTCGTAAAATGTATAGCGTTTATGTAGAGAAATTTGAGGAAAATAACCAATCATTTGTGAACCAATGGATCTATAGGAAAGTATTTAATACTGAAAAGACGAATGCCAAAAATGCTATTTACTGAAGGGAGTGATCGATATGCAGTAATGAGGAAGAAGTCATGATTTACATTTGAAAAAATGCCGAACGAGCTAGGAACTGTCTTGCAGAAGATCGGAAAAAATCAGAGAATATTATGGATTTTCAAAAAACACTCACATATCCAAAACATTCTGTTTTGTTAGTTTTTTAGAAGCGAAATATGTATGTATGCAATTTGGATTTCCATAATTTCCATGATAACAATATTAAGATGTATGTATAGGATGAAACTACAGCACATGAAGTAACACTGTGCATTTTAATTCATATGTAAAGTATAACTACTCAAAAGAACGTAATAGCTTACATTGATGCTTGTTCAGCCAAAATTGTAACACTAGAATAGCAATTACATTAACCCCTCCGGATGGGGGGCAGAATACATCCGCTGCCCACTCAGCATGTCGTAAGAGGCGACTAATGATGTACGAACATTCCCAGGATGTACGAACACCTCCGATGAAGGTTGGTCAGAACCCACACCCTCAAATCCCTCCAAGGAGGATTGGGAGGTGGCAGATCACCTCACGGAAGAGACACGTATAACCTGGGCAATCAAAAGCTTCTCACCATTTAAAGCGCCAGGCTTGGACGGTATATTCCCGGCCCTCCTCCAATGGGGGCTGGACATATTATCAGCCCACCTAGCCAAAATCTTCAGGGCATGTATTGCGTTCAGATACATCCCTCTAGCTTGGAGAGAAGTAAAAGTTATCTTCATACCGAAACCTGGTCGTATAGATTATACACTAGCCAAATCACACCGCCCAATAAGTCTAACGTCATTTCTCCTGAAAACGTTAGAGAAATTGTGCGAAAGATTAATTCGCGAGACGGCTTTGATTACGAATCCGATCCACGCTAACCAACATGCATACACTCAGGGGAAATCAACGGAGTCGGCTCTGCACACTGTTGTAGACCGAATCGAAAGATCGCTGGACAATAAAATGTCCACCTTGGGCGTGTTCATTGACATAGAAGGTGCTTTCGATAAAATGACCTTCAGAAAAAATGGAAACTGCTCTCTCCACGCATGGTGTGAACCCCACAGTTAGTGGATGGATCAAAAGCATGCTGGAGAATAGGGCAGTCACAGTAAATGTAGGAAATACCACTGTCAGAAAGATCGTTGCAAAAGGCTACCTACAGGGTGGAGTACTCTCACCACTCCTGTGGAACATAGTTGTTGACAGCCTACTGCGGCGACTTAACGATAATGGCTTCCACACCATAGGATATGCAGATGACATAACCATCCTGCTAACAGGCAGATTTGAGACGGTGCTATGCAGCTTGATGCAGGAAGCCCTCAAAATAATCGAATACTGGTGTAACGACCAGTCTCTGACTATAAACCCGTCAAAGACTGAAATGGTCCTCTTCACAAAAAAAAGGAAACTAGGTAAGCTAAAGCTTCCTATGCTCCTCAACACCCAGTTGACATTGTCGTCAGAGGTCAAATACCTGGGAGTGATCCTCGACGGCAAGCTGACGTGGGAACCACATCTCAAGATGAAATGTAAAAAAGCATGCGTCTCCCTCTGGCAATGCCGGAGGGCTGTGGGGCAGACATAGCCCCCATGTCTCCCAAGATAGCACTTTGGCTGTACACAGCGGTAGTAAGACCAATGCTAATCTATGGAGCACTGGTTTGGTGGCCCAGAGCCAGACAGAAAACCTCAGCAAAGCAGCTTACTCAGTTGCAAAGGATAGCATGCCTCAGCACGACCGGAGCAATGCGAACAACACCCACTGCAGCAATGGAAGCGGTGCTCTGCCTTCCACCTCTCGACTTATACGTAGAGGAGATGGCCACGGCGGCAGCACTGCGCCTAAACTCAGTTGGACTTTGGTACAAAGGAGGCAGGGCTGGCAGACACTGTCACCTTTTAGAGGAGGCTGTCAAAAAGACACCCCTCCTTGGAAGGAAGACAGACAATTTGCCACCCTGCTACGTCTTTAATAGACCCTATAATGTATCGATAAAAAGAGGAACCGGGAGTGTAGAGGGTGGGAAAACCCTCCGAATTTACACCGATGGTTCTAAAACCAAAAGAGGATCCGGGGCGGGAATTTACTCGCAACAAATGGACCTCTCATTAGCTATACCCCTAGAGAAGCACACAACTACTCTGCAAGCAGAGATCGTTGGCATCATCCAAGGGGCGAAAGAAATCCTACACCGAGACATCCGTGATAGGAACATCCAAATCCTTACAGACAGTAGGGCAGCAATACTAGCAGTGAGTAGTCACAAGATCACCTCAACACTAGTAAAAGAATGTCACAACACCCTTAAACAAGCCGCACAATCAAACAGTATTGAGCTGCGCTGGGTCAAGGGACACAATAATGAAGAAGGCAACAGCAAGGCAGACGAGTTGGCGCGAGCTGGATCGGTTCTCAGTGATACCACGGACGGGCCTCCGATCGCGCCAACACCGAAATGCCTTACTGATATCCTCAAACAAAATACTCTCAAGGTGCTAAAACAACGTTGGGACAACACCTCAGGCTGCAGACAGGCCAAGGAAGCAATACGCTCACCCAATCTGAAAACAGCTGAATATTATTTGCGACTATCCCGGGGGAATCTGCGTCTTATCACAGGTATCCTTACGGGTCACTGTCAGCTAAGGAAACACTTGTTTACTATGGGACTGGTGGAAACCTCCATATGTAGAGCATGTGAAGAAGAGGACGAGACAGTGGAACATGTGTTAACCACCTGCCCGGCTCTCGCCCACCTTAGAGAGTCCATGCTAGGGGAGCTCTGGCCGAACATGGCCAACATAAGGGATAACCCTCCAAGCGTTGTGCTGTCCTTGCTCGCCACCTTGGGTGGCTAAATGAGTGATAGAACAACGCAGGGCTGTCCCAGTCAGGGGGGCACAATGGGCCTAGTGAGGCCTAAGTGCTCTGGTCAATGATTTGATCACCCTTGGCAAACTCAATCCAGATCCAGATAGCAATTACATTGATGAATATTGCTTCATCAAAAGTTATTGAAATGATAGACCACACATTTTTGCTATCTGATCTTGCCGTGATTTTGGGTTGATAAAAATGAAGATAAAAAGAGCAGATTACTTATACAACACTAAGCATTATTATAAATTAATAGAAAAGTGTGGAAGAGAAATACACTGTCCGTAAATCGAATGTCGCAGCCGGATTTTATTTCAACGAAACCACTAGAATAGTCAACAATAAGATGAGCAAAACTACCGCGAATCTGTTTCTTGACTGCAAATTACGTTGATGAGATTATTGTAAAATGAACCTTATAAGATGTTCTATAAAACATCTTTGGATGATTCTAAATTTTTGGATTTTTCACATAAAAGAAGAAGACCAAGAATATACGGAAATATTAAATTACTTCCATTATACACCATTACTAGATATAAAGAAAAAAACATAAAAATATTGTGTGTTTACTACCAAACATCCCTCCTGTCTTTTAGAAACATTACTTTTTAAAAATAATAAATAATAATATAATAATAATATTTATTGAGTTTTGAAAATAGATTAAATACTCCAATAAACATACCTAACACTCCGATAAGACTAGTCTTGTGTATGTCTTTATAAAGTTTCTTATCATTAATTATAGTTATTACTCTCTTTTTGGAAATGTTCATAGGTTTATTATTGTAAACGATAAAATATTGTATAGTGATCAGTTATGTTTGTTTGTATTATTATTGAGAGCACATCGTATTTTGTTTTAACATAGATGTGATCAATACAAGATTTGCTAATATCCTGACATCGAGTGTAATCATTTATTACTGACTGAAATCCATGTTCATACATTAGATTTAAATATTCTATAGTAAGACTTGTATGTTGTGATATATCTATATTAATATCACCCACAAAAATAAAATTATCTTTATTTCTATCTTCCAATGTATGCAAAATGTCGTATAGTTGTCTTATAAAATTGAAAGGACAAGTTGATGGTGGTCTGTATGTATCCAGTATGACGATGCTCTTATTTTCATAAACCAATTTAATCAATAATATATTGTTATCTGTGATTTCTAGAATATCATATGTATATTTTATATAATTTTTTAGGTACACTACAACCCCATCGTTTTGATTATATGAACTTTCGTTGTATAATACATTATATCCATCGATGTTCAGAGCATTTATTTGTGTTTTCTATCCTCCACGTTTCACTTAGGACTATACACTCAGGCTTATGAGAATATTGTTGAAGGTAACACTTCATTTCAGTTATATTTTTATTTGCACTACGAATATTATTATGTATTAGTTTAAAATTACAGTTGTTTTCATTAATATTACAAATCTTGTCACACGGTTTGTGGATTTTTTGCTTCAAATTAATAAATGTTCATTAAAATTATGGTTTCTAAGAAAAATTGTAGTCTTGTATTGCTTTGAGTCATTTATAGGAATTTTAAAAATGGTCTAAGTCAATTCAAATTTTAAACATTTTCGTTTGAAATTTACACAAAATTTTATATTCATAATAAAGATCCATCAATCAAAACTACTTAAATTCTAAATTAAAATGTTGCATAAAACTATTTTTAATTTACTGAAATACAAGTTAAATATATGACTTCAAACACTTTCTTGATTATAGCCACATATAATAGATCTTATCAAACACTGTCTTTATAACACCTACTTTATGTCTACAGTGACTGATTTTGGATGATATATGCTTTGTAACCATTTTTTAGGATTATTGGTAATATGAAACTTAAAAAAAATGCAGTTAATGCAAATACAAGTGAGTGTTAAAGCTCATAGAGATGCAAGAAGAATGTTGTTGAAAGACAATGGCATCAATATTTATTTCAACAAACCTAAGATTCGCGAATCACTTGCAGCAAATATGTTTTTTATAACTGGCCATTGTGAAAACAAACACATTACAGAAATATTGTCTATTATCTTAAACCAACCCGATGGACTCAATCAGTTAAAGAGGTTCACAAGCTTAGCTTAGCAAAATTGTAACAAAAAATAAGGAAAATGTGCCCGATCTAGTGGAGAACTTTCGAGAAGAGAAGAGAATAAAACCGAATTAGGAATGAAATTCAGAATGGAATCCTCACCTAACCCTTAATTTATTAATTGATTAAGTGTTGGTGTTCACTGCGAACACAATTATAACAATAATAATAATAATCAAATTGGCACCTTTATGGTTTTATCGTATCGATCGTTAACCTGGAGAGTTAAATACCTCCTAAATGAAACTCCAACTGCGCTTCGCTGATAAGATCCAAAAAGGTAGAAACCGGTCCATTTAATATTCTAACTCTTAAGTATAGGAATTAACTTAATTTGTTTAGTTTTAGTGCACCCTAATGAATTTTGAGAATTCGTGAATAAACCTATTATTATTATTAATACAATTCTTAGTTTTATTTAATAGATACAATTTTATGCTGTCATTCACTAAATGAGTAAAATAATAATTTTATTATAAACTAATTCTTTTGTCAGTCACCATTATTTTTTCTTAATATAAACAAAGTTTTTCATAAATCTACAACATAAGTCTTAAGAAGGCACCATTATTGTAGTGTATAAACCATCAACAGCATCAGTTAAAAACCATAATGTGGATATTAATTTTATATTTCTCTATCTTTTACCGTGCTGTGCCGATAAGACCCGAATAGATCGAAATCTGTCTGTATCTGTTGTAACAATAATTTAACTTGAGTGTTATTAATACTACAAAAAAAATCAAAATTTACTACTAAAATTGCTAATTTGTTTATGAACGATCTCAAAATTAAAGCACTCAGGTTCCTATTCTACATTTTTATAAATTCGCAGTCGATGATACTTTATAAATCATAAGTGGAAGAATATTTTGCCGATTGAACACCACCTAATTTCTTACATCAATGTTATTTAAATTGGATAATTTGGTAATTCTTATTATTTCTTTGAACACAAAGAAAATAATAAAATCCTATGTTTAAACTATCAGGCAGAGGGATGTTTGAATGTATGAAGAGACGGTCGATGATTACCAACTTATTTTGACCTGAATTGTATAATATAGATACCAACGGCTTGTGGTTTCAACAGTGGAACAAATCAGGACGGGATATCTGGAAAACTGCCCGACAAAACCAGCCAACCAGAGGGGCTGCGGAACAGTCTGGTGAACAAGAACCTCGATAAGATGAGGATCGAGGTTCGAACTCTACTCAATAGGGCCAAAACAACCAGGACTGGGACACCTACAGAGGAAAACTCACACAATATAATAAAGAAATCCGAAAAGCCAAAAGGGACTCGAGGAGGAAGTTCTGCGAGGAGATTAACGACACTCCGACATGTTCAAGAATCGACAAATTCCTGGCTATGGACGGCAGTGTTGCCAAAGAGGTAGGCTTCCTCAAGAAACCGGAAGGAACCTACACAGAAACAATAGAAGAAAGTCTCAGGGAACAAAGTCTAATTTCCAGCCTCAACAATTCTGGCAGAACATAACAAGCCAGACAATCCCAGCCAAAGACCTAAAAGGTCCGACCGAGAGGACTGGAGATTAGCCACGGATGTCACAAGACCTCTTAAATTTAAGTGACGACATTGAAATATCTCGAAAACCACACATCAAATAAAAAAAAATATAATTAAAATTTGTTCACCTCGAAGGGGGTCATCTAATGATACGAAACTCGACCCACTACCCTCAACCCCCTAGGGGATAGGGGGTGAGAAATAGAAAAGTTAAATAGGAACCCCCATTTTTTAGTACGGATTTGAATACTCCGGGAAAAAATAAGAAAGTTTTATCTGAATTTTTTTTTGTATTCGTGACAGACGACACTATAATCAACAAAATTCAAAATTAGCAAAAATCGTTGAAAAATGTACACGAATGGGTGAGTCTTAATGCCTCTCGCACATAATAGTTTTCTAATTAAAGCAAGTGTTCAAAAATTGGACCTTCAAGTTCAATTCAAGTTTGCACTTGTTGATAAACTTTATCTTTCTGATAACCCCATAGAAAAAAATCCGGTGATGTTAAATCAGGCGACCTAGCAGGTCAATTAATAGGACTACCTCTGCCGATCCACCGAGCATTATAATCACGGTCTAATACTTCCCGTGCAACAATTGAATAATGCGCTGTGCAACCGTCATTCTGAAACCACATACTTTGGCGAACATCTAAAGCAACATCCTCAAGTAGTATTGATAGTTCTTGTTTGAAAAAATGTCGATATTTAATTCTATTTAAAGTACCGTCAATAAAATATGGGCCAATGAGTTTGTTCCCTATGATTCCATACCAAACATTTACGGACCAAGGACGCTGATGCTCAATTTGGCGTAACCAGTTGGGATTTTCTACACTCCAGTAATGGATATTATGCCGATTAATACTACCATGATTTGTGAATGTAGACTCATCTGAAAATAGTACATTGAGGAAGAAATTTGGGTTAGTTTCTATTTGTTGAAGTGTCCATTCACAAAATACTACTCTATTAAGAAAATCATCTCCATGAAGCTTTTGGCGCAATGAAATATGATACGGAAGATACTTACTACGGTGCAAAATGTTAACAATACTACCTAGGGATAATCCGGAATCGCTTTGTAATTGTTGAGTACTTATTTGTGGATTTTGCTGAACAACTGCTAGCACAGCTATTTCATTGCAAACTCCTGTGACAGTGTTTGCCCGTTTTCTTTGTTTGAGTTGTAAGGTAGTGTACCGATAAAAATGTTCTAACAATATTGTAAAAAAAGACCGCGATCGAACATTATCTGGAAAACGCTCAGCGTAAAAACAATAATTCTCCTACATTCGCCATAAATCAGAATCATTTAATTTTTTTCTTCTACGCTTGCACGAGGCATTGTTCACTTGTAATTGTTTTTTAGAAATGAAATTAAATGAATTCTGCAGGAAAATAAATACTATCCAAATCTTTTTTTGTCAGAGATGCGTACGTGAGTCGACTAATTGTCGTTTTATGATGAGTTTCCCCATAAACTTCGATTAACTGACGATGAACGTCAATAGGTGAAATACGTTTTGCACTTAAAACTCGCATCTGGCGGTAACAGCGATAGGGAGCTCCAGAGACAGAGGGAGATTTGACAGTGCAAGACAGTGTTTTACATTTCTCCCAGCATGTCGTATTATTTTTCATCAGCATAGGGAACCTTATTTTACGGCCCCCCTCGCATTTCTCAGGATATCCTCATTTTTCAACGATTTTTGCCAATCTTGAATTTTGTCCTATTTAATTTTTCTATTTCTCACCCCCTACCTCCTAGGGGGTTGAGGGTAGTGGGTCGAGTTCCGCATCATTAGATGACCCCCTCAGAGGCGAACAAATTTTAATTATATATTTTTTTTATTCGATGTGTAACTTTTGAGATATTTCAATGTCTTCACTTAAATTGAACACCCTTATACCAAAATCATGACAAAGCGTAAGGGTAATCTACCTGCCCAAGGTAGGCAGAATAGCTGATCTAAAGCCAAAGTCATACAGACCTATCATCTCCATTCTTACTAAAAACAATGGAAAGATTGATAGATAGGCACATAAGGGACGAAATACTGGGGAAAGATCCCTTCAACAACAGGCAATATGCATACCAGCCGGGTAAGTCAATGGACTCGGCGCTGGACGACCTAAACAAGCTCATCACAAAGTCAATGAAAGACAAAGATATAACCATGGCCATTTTTAGATACAGAGAAGGGGCGTTCAACAACGTCACAACTACCTCTCTCGTGGAGGCACAAGCAAGGAAAGGAGTCAAGACAAATGGATCAAGGCCTGCCTGAGAAAAGGACAATCATATCCATTTTGGGGGGCCATACTATTAAGGCTGAGGCAGGGGGAGGCTGCCCACAAGGAGGAGTGCTGTCTCTACTGCTATGGCCAACACTAGTAGATGACCTTCTAGAAAAACTGTCCAAATAGTACATCTACTGCCTAGGGTACGCGGATGACTTAGCCATTGTCATCAGGGGCCGGTTCAAGGAGAAGCCAGGTCCGTATCATATAGACTCATGCAAGGACAGGCACCCATAATCCGATCACACGGAAAAACACACCAACAGCTAGAAGACGAGCTGAAGGTTAACGCGATCACAGCGATTCCAAGTGATGCCATGGTGAAAAAATACAATTTCGAAAGGAAATACCAAGGCCAACCTACCAAAGCAGAATCATACTGGTTCACGGACGGCTCGAAGACCGACAAAGGGTTAGTAGCAGGTATATACGGTGCAAAACCCGAGACAAAGATTTGTCAGTCTCACCAAGGACGCCACAGTGTTCCAAGCAGAGGCGATAGCTCTTCACCACTGCACAAAAGAAATAATAATACAAGACACCAAAAGTAGGTCAATTGCTATATTCTAAGCACTAAGCTCCACACAGGTTGAATCTAAGCTAGTGTGGGACTGTTTACGAGCGCTTAATGAACTTAGCTGTTACAAAAAATAACTACCACATGGGTCCCAGGACATGGAGGACAACATATGAGTAAAATAGGCCTGGTGGAAGAAGCATCATGCAGATTGTGTTTAGAGGAAGAGGAGGACTCGTTTCACATCTTATGCCACTGCGAGGGCCTAGCAAGGATTAGATATCAGAAGCTGGGCACTACTAACCCAAGCGGTGAGACCTATACCAAGCCCCTCTGGCAGGGCTAATAGGACTAATCAAAGAGGCAAAGCTGGTCATCTGAGACAAACAGGGATCCATGGTTATCTCACATGTAAGTGATGTGAACTGTTCACCGAGATCTTGCGATCGCTGGTCTATGCGAATAAGCCATAAACCACAATGGTCCTTAAAACGAACATAACCCATGTCATCGGTCAAATTCAGCCTGATTTATGCGCCAGCCATGGAAAATTGTACAGTTTTGTAATACTATAGTATAAATTTTGTAGGAAACTTTTGCAAATTTAATCCGATATCATTTATAAAAAGCAAGAATAACACAGGTTCACAATGAGAATTAATTTAATTTAATTTCGGCAACTTCACCATAGTCATATCCAGTAGTTGTACAATTCACTGATGGTTTCTACATTTTCTCGGCTTCTAGTGATTGGTTTGGCTTCGCTTGAAACATAATTCTTATTCTGTAGTTGTAGATATCCGTGTAAGTTAGATCTTTGCTATAAAAAGGTTGGCTTGTCCTTTACCCCCAGTTTATATTATTCATTCACAAATTCTTTGCAAAAAAAAAGATCCATCATAGAAATAATTATCATAATGATAATGAATCCATGTACATTATAGGATTACAATTTACGCATCTGAATAATTATTTAATTTTTTGTTTAGTTACGTTATTTTTTACCTCTAGTTCAATGTCTTTATAAGTTTTTATAGGTAATTTGATATTGTCTTATAGAGTAGACTTTTAAATGAACAACAATGCATTTATTTACTATAACCGTAATAAAAATGAATATAAGCTTGTTTTTTTTTTGGTCGTTACGAAACTTTAACGATATGTTTTGATTTTCATTAGAACAATTTTGAAATGTGTCAGTTCTCGAGTTGTTGTCTGTCTGTAGGTGCTGTATCTCAAGAACTAAATTTTTCTAAATAACACTTTAAACTTTCATTCTTTGATGAAAGTAATTGTTTATTTAAGGTCGCTTTTTAATTTTTTCTTTAAAAAACTGATTTATATAATGTTATTTATAACCATGCAGATAATATAAATGTTGTATTAATTCCATGTCTATATGTCCTAACCTTATAAATAATCAAATACATATGTACATAAGTTTTATGAAAAAATAATAATTAATTTGATATTTTTTTTAAATTTTCAGGTATGTAACTACATCTGTATCAAAAAGGGTTCGACTGACACTCCAAATATATGCAAAATTGCTAAAGGTACGTCCTTCAAAGTAGTCTTCAATGTTTATACAATTATAATAATAATTAGATAGTAATATATTTATTTATATTTAATAAGATGTTATCTATAATTAAATATTTAAGAAACATCGGAACCAGACATTTTTTTACATACGTGATCAGTATGGTTTTTCCATGAGAGTCGTCAGGTTATTGTTTTCTTTTCCTAATATGCATACATACAGTTTTAGCAGTGTTTAGAAGTAGATTATTACATGTGCACCAAGAGTTTATTGATAATAGTACATCTATGCACTTGAACTTTAATTGCTCAGAAGAATCTGCTGTAACTACTACTTCTGTATCATCCGCAAACAATATAGTATTACATGCTATATATTCTGGTAAATCGTTTATGAAAAGTAAAAAAATAGTGGGCCAAGAACTGACCCTTGAGGTACACAATCTTATTTGAAGATTTTTTACCATTTATCTTAACAAAAAAACTTCTATTTGTCAAGTAAGACAGAAACCAGTCTGACACATGACCCCTGAAACCATAGATGTTCTTTCTGAAACAATTTGTGGATTTACACAGTTAAAAGCTCTTGTTAAATCAAAGAGCAAGATAATAACAATTTTTTTGTTGTCAAGTGCATTAATAACATAGCTCATAAATGAACAAAGAGCAGTTTCCACTGATTTTTGGGTCATGAAACCATGCTGATTATCGTTTATGATTCGATTTATATTAAGGTAATAAAGCATTTGACTATAGACTAATTTTTCTAATAATTTCGAAATAATAGGAAGTATACATATAGGCCTATATCTACTCATGTCATCATCATTTCTATCTTTAAAAACTAGTAGTATGCGTCCTATTTTTAAACACTCAGGAAATGTGCATTTACTGAGAGATAGATTAAAGATATTGATTTTAATGTCAATAAAGAAATTCCATCGGGACCAGGCGCATTTTCATTAAATTTTCTAAGTGCATTTCAAATGCCCACGTCTGTAATGGGATGGAAAATGAATTTAACATTACAGTACTACTGGTGGTACAATTTATTGGTGACGTATTTTCGAAAGAATTTTTAATTATTTCTGGTACAATACTTTGGAAGTAGTTACCGCCATTTCAGCCGAGTCAGATATTTTATTATTCTCCACTGTGAGAGATTTAGGCATTTTGTTTTCGTTTTACGACCTAAGTTAGTATTAATAATATTCCAAATTGTTCTAGTAATATTTACCTAGTTTTTAATCAAGTTGGAGTAGAAATTCTTTTTCGCATGTGTTACTTCAGCTTTTAGTTCATTTTTTTGTTTATATGTCATCTGCAACTTTTAATCATCTGTTTGCTTTGTGAGTCAGAACAAGTTTCTTAAATATGCGCTATTTTTCCTTTATTGCACTGTTTGATTTCGCTGCCAGAGACGAATTTTATTTTTTGAGGACAGCATCGATCCAAGCACATTGATATACTATCTAAGATATATTTAAATTTTCATTTGATATCACACTCCTGATAGATAGTGTTCCAGTTTATGCCTTTTAAGCTATGACTCAAGACAGCTAAGTTAAATTCATTAATTTGCCTATGATTTATCTGAAATAATTCATGCTTGGCTTTGATATTAAGAGTTGCTATGAGGCATAAATGGTCACCTATATTTGTTTGGACAACGTCAATGTTTACTAATTCCGAATCTAGATTTGTTGCAATGTAATCAATACATAATGATGATGTAACGCCGTGTAAGTTAGTAAATACTCTCGTAAGTTCATTATTTCTCGATTTAAGACCGTATGAGGATAAGACATTATCAAAAAGCTTATAATTGCAATTATTCTTGTTTGGTCAATATTTAAGTCATCACACATTACTGCACATTTTCTTCCTTAAAAGAATTTGTTAAGGCAACCAGAATTACAGCACGTAGATCGCCTATATTTAATTGCATGCCGCACATTTCAAAATGTATTTCAATTGCATAGTTACCGGCTATTGGTTTAAATGTATACTTATCTTTTAGATAAATTGCTACACTACCATGAATGTGCTGATTTATAGAAAAGTAAGCTCCATCACAGATACCTTCTATTGACGGCAGGGGTTTACTGAATGGGATCAAATGTTCAGATACACATAGAATGTCTATATTTTCCTGCAACAAGAATAAATCTTTTAGCGGTAATTTGTTTAATATCGATTGTACATTTAGTTGTGCTATTCTGATGCCGTCTTCTGTTTCAACTATTTTCGAGGGTTTATCTACAGGCGAAATATAAAAGGGTTGATGAATACTTTTTGCGGCCACAGACTGGGCTTTTTGATGAGAGCAGCATCCGATTGCATTACAGATAGTTTGAACGACAAGTAGTCCTCTGGTCTTTTAGATAACATTTTTTCACATATGGAATCCTTGATGTTGATTGATAAAATATCTTGATTAAGTTGTTCCAGTATTACTATCAGATCAAGCCCGATGATGTAGGAGTGGGAGTAGATTTTCCTTCCTTTAATTGCCAGTGATTTGGTAGATTCTCCTTTAATGGAAGCTCGTACTCTCTTACGCTTCCTCTCTACTAATGTAAATTCATCCTTTTTATTTATTCTATGTTTATTTTACTATCCAACTATCGCCCTAACTGTGAATCTATGAATCCCTTCTCAAAAACTAAATCCTTTCTCTAATTTCTAATCACATCCCCAAATACCACTTCTCTTTTACTCCTAGACTCAAATATACAAACTTCTCACCTTTTAAACAAGAAAATTGTGATAGAAAATGGAATAAAATTAATTATGTTATGGATTTGTCAAATAATATTATCAATAAACTAAACTGGTTTCTTTAATAATCACTCTTGATAATGCTATAACAAGCGAAACAAGACGAGTAAATATAAAACATCAGTGAAGCAAACCAAGTGTTTATTAAAGAAATACATATTATTAAAAACAAAGCTTCTATTTTAGGATATCCAGAAAGCTTTTTACTCTGTCTGGCATCAAGGTTTATTGTACAAGTGCCTTCTCTTAAATATCCTTTCTTATATTATTTTCATGATTAAGCAATTTCTTTCTAATAGATTCCTAAAAGTTAAAGTTAGTTCAACTCATTTTCTTCTTCTTTTACTTCCGAACAATTACTCCTGTAAAGCTCCTCTCTTTCACCTCTATTGTATAACATTTATGATCCTCTCTACTTTAATTCTTCCAAATATCTCCTGCAAATTCCAGATGATATTGCTCTAATCACACATGTGCACATATTACCAAAAGCTACAATTTTGTGAAGAGCTTATTGATTCTCTTCGACTTAAATCAATTCCCATAAATCACAGCTGCTAATTCCTTATCAACACACCAATAATTACACTTAACGTAATATTTAAATCGTAATTCTAAATTGTTAAATTATTTTATCATTTACCTCATACATTCTCAATTCTGCATTCACTAATTTCTTTTGAAGGATTCATTGAAAGTGTAAACATTATAATGTCATATTAAATTATATTATTATAATCATTCGATTTTGAGATTTGATATTGTTTACAAGATCAACATTCCAATTACATTTTTTTAACGCAGAAATCATTTTTTATTATCAAGTAAATATACTAATTGAACTAGTTTTGCACATTAATAATGTATTAAAATGAAAGTGACATTACCAAATATGTTCCGCAACACCTCGATCGAGGAATACAAATTAACTAGCTGTGTTGTAATGGTAACACAAATCAATTTCCGTTACATCCTGTTTTTACTTGTAGAACAAACCAATTGCAATATATTTATTTACTTTATTCTTGTTAATTCGCATATTATAATTACTTAATATATTTATTTATTTATTTATTTATAACTTTCTTACAAAATACATAAAATACATTAAAAAAATTACAAAATAGATTAAGTGTTTGATTTTCACTTTTTTATTTAACTAACTACAATTATTTAGTTACCTGCTGCTTTTTCAGGTGAAGAATATATTATTATTAATTAAATATAATATTGATTTTCAATATTCACATATTTTTACTTTCTAAATTAATGGAATTTTAAATGACAAATCCAGATCTATTCAATTGAACGAGTATAATTTTGAAAGTTAATATTCTATTATTATTAAAAAAATATCTTAGTATCTCTAACTAATTAACAAAAAACGGCACATGTGGAGTAAATAATTTACACTTTCATATATTAATGTGTTATTAAATTTACTATATAAATCTTCTATATTTAATAGCAAAAATAACTACTGAGTCATATCTAAAAGTTTGTGGTAATATATGCATACACGCCTCCCACAATTCTTGTTGGAAAATTAGGACACGCGGCTATAATAAATTAGAATATCTATAGAAAAATATATAAGAAGGTTTTACAAATTTTGATTATAATAGTTTAACTTTCTCTGCGAAAATATAATGACCTTTGTTAATAAAGTTTATAAATTATTTATTTATTTTATGATTTTATGAAAATGTGTGCGTTATTATAAAAATAACACTTTATTTTATTATATTTTTCCATCAATAATACAAATATTTAATTTTTATTAAAATAATAATAAATCTTCAGTAACTTATATTTATAGCACGATGTCTAATTAAAATACAAGTCAAAAGTTTTTGTTTTATGAAGAAAAATGAATAATATATTTTTACTGCCTTTAAAAATATATTTTCTGCATACAATATCTTTAATTAGACTGGTTATTGACCAAAAAGGGGATCTGAATATTCAAGGTAATTAATTATATTTTGAAAAAGGATATGAAATATTTGTTATGGATATATAGTTATGCTATATCAATGGTTTAATTTCCTATACATTATTTTCATTTTCTTGTTTTGATTTTACAAATAAATATTTTCACTAATAACGACTTGAAATATAAATCTCGATTATCAGATGTTATGATGATAGTTGCGACCGTTATAATACGTGGTAATCCATTATTAATATATATAAATTTACAACTTCATGTAATATAAAAAACAAAGTACATTGTAAACAGAAAAGAATGTTATGGACAAAACCCTTTTAATCATAACTCAAACATTTACATCGCTAAATATAACCGACGTGTCTAAAAATAAAAGAAAACAATTTCCTCCATAAATGTGAAATGTCTAAGTATAGCACGCGATTCTCTTGAATATAAAACGGTATAATATAAACTATCCACTTGTTGGTAGCTATAAATAAGAAGGCAATAAAAGTTGTACAATTAATCATTCCGCAGTAGGACGTTTATACCATTATAATTTTATCAGGCAATTTCAGTTATTCCTCGAAAGCAATGATATTTAGTCATGTGTTCATAAATGGAATGGGTTCATTTATTAGAAACATTAATGTAACGCAAGTATTTTTATTGATACTTGAGGTTTCTACTTCGTTATATATTTTGAAATATAAAACTAGAAAATATAAAACTTAGTTACTTTGTTATATCAACAAAATAACTAAGTGTTTATATTTTTATGAATTCATTGGTATATTTTAAAAAGTAATTATAACTCGTTTCTTATTATGAAATCAAAACAATTATAAAAAATCTCAAAAACAACACAGCTTCCGGATTTGACAAAGAAACAAACAAAATCTTGAAAGAAAATAGAACCAAATTCACTCTCATATTAACAAACACCATAAATTAAATATTAAAAATTGGAACATACCTAAATTGCATAAAAACTTCAATAATAAAACCCATATAGTATAAAAAAGGAGATAGTGCCAAGCCAAAAAAACTAAAGACTATGGGTCTATCAACCCTAAATAAAATCTTAGAAAAAGTAATACACAGAATAATAGATCACCTAAACAAATATATTAACAATAAACAGCCATCTCGAAAGAAAAGCTAATAAAAAATTGAAGCAATAGGCATAAAAGACAAAGCCCCAATCTTACTGAAAACCTACATACTAAAAAGGCAACACATTACACGAATTAACAACACAAACAGTAATACCATAGAAGCAGAATACTGAATTCCCCAGGGAGGCATCCTACCACCGATTACCAAGACTAGATAAGCGCACCGCCTTATCTCTAGCTAAACGCATGTCGACCGTTCAATAAAAAAATGTCACACTGACATAAGCAAAAAAATAAGTCAGGTCTCCAAAAGTTAGACCCAAATACGCCAGAAATGGCAAGAATATTGCCTCAACGGCCACAATCGCCTGATGAATATTGTCACCAGCTGCGAAATGTATTGGGTCGAGTGGAAGCGGAATAGACCATAAGTCCCACAGCCGTTATTTATCTTAGACAGGGTGCCTACTGTGATACAAGTGTTAACATACATTAAAAGTCAAGTGCGAAAAATTTATGGCCCTCCCAATACGGAACACGGCCCTCTTCCAGGTAGTGGAACCCTGCAATTCATAAACCGTTACGTTTTTGTAGTCCGTGTAATATAACACCAGTGATTATTTTAAGAATTGTTTAATTTGTGCTTAGTGTAATGCATTTTCTTTTAATATTGTTAGTTAGACTGTAGTAGTTATATTGTAAAAAGTAATTTAAATTAAATTATTATTTAATTGTCTAGAACGAACTGAAGTATATATACAGTACATTATAAACACATTATTCATATTTAAATAATGTTTTGCGTTAATAAATAGTTGATTAAAATTGACTTAGTTCATTTCACTTTATTTTTTATTTTAATACCGGTCTAATTTCGGCAGTGGGCCATTATCAAGAATAATGCACATAACGTTATTTTAACAGGTTTATAAAGAGAAAGGGGTTTATATCATTGCAGCTCCCTAGCAAATTCAGAAGGAATTCATTATGTTAAGTTAGCAATAGATTCCTGTAATAATTTCGTTTGTCGAAATTTCAATAAAATAGAATAATTAGCATTTTCATGACTGATTTGATTATAATCATGAAAATGGTAATTATGGACATTCAATACTGAAAAAATAATTGAGCCCCTATTGTCACCCCTTAAAGACTTCTCCTAAAGGAAGATATGCACATATAAAAAAAAACTATAATTACACACACAAAATTATTTATATATATATATATATATATATTTGTCATAATGACCTTATATCGTCTTTAGAATATATATCAAATGAAAATATTATTGCGCACTCATCCACAATTATTTAAATGATTTACTTTGATTGTATTCTTTTCATTTATTATTGATTTCAAATGACATTTTATTAATGAATTACATATTTATAAAGGTATAAGTGCAATCATTTTAAGACATATATGTTTTCCAATTAAAGTTAAAATATGTAAGTAAGTGTAGAAATGAAAAAAGAAATAAATCTTTGAAAACTTTAATTTATTCAATAAATTATATATAAAGGTATACGTGCAATAATAATAATAAATAACACACGACTTAAGTTTCGACGGTTTAATGTCACTTAATGATGACATCAAACCGCTAAAAGTATAGTTTACTGTTTGTTTATCATTAAAATTAAAGATGTAAGAAGGCGTAGAAATAAAAAAAATAACTTTTAAAACTTTTAATTATTTAAATAAATAATAATTGTTACTATATATATATATATATATATATATATATATATATATATATATATATATATATGTATATGTATATTTTAATTTATTACTTCATTTAGAGAATGGTGAAAGTGTGAAAATGAAAAAAAAGTCTTTTAAAGTTTTTATTTATTTGATTCTATTCTCACGGTCAACTTCACATCCCTAAATAAATGAATTCCTTTTTAAACGAGTACTTATATAGGGAGCTGCAATGATATAAACCCCTTTTTCTTTATAAAGCTGTTAAAATTACGATTTGTACATTATTCTTGATAATGGCCCGACTGCCGAAATTAGACCGGTATTAAAATAAAAAATAAAGTGAAATGAACTAAGTCAATTTTTAATCAACTACTTATTAACGCAAAACATTATTTAACAATATTAAAAGAAAATGCATTACACTAAGCACAAATTAAATAATTCTTAAAATAATCACTGGTGTTATATTATATGCACCATAGAACGTAAAGGGTCGTGAACATTCCACTACCTGCAAGAGTGTCGTAATTCGAGATGTGTGTGTCTCCTCATAAATTTTTCGACACTTCATTTTAATGGGTGTTAACACTTGTTTCTCAGTAGGCACCCTGTCAAACTTAAATAACGATTGTGGAACGGATGGGCCCTTCGCAGTGGAAGAACACAAGAAATCGTGAACTCCGCCTCCAGGATCTATATTCCAAATTTTAAAGTGATTCAGTGTTTCTTTGTATGTATTTTTATATGTTTTGTAACAGATCCTGTAAAGTAAATAATATAATATAATATAATACCTATGTGAAATTGAACCGTACTCTATGTCAGAGTTTTTCACATTTAAACCTAGTCTATAAGTAGTCTATAGTCTATAAGTATGTATTATTTATCTGTGACGTTTTGCATGTACAAGTGTATATCTATGTATATATTTGTAAAGTGTGAATAAATAAATATTATTATTATTTTTAAACGATATCTTTCAAATAAATCTAACAGGCAAATTATACATTTACGCGGATACCTGCATCTTATATTCAGAAAAAAACCATAACAACTGCAAGATCAATTAAATGCAGATATGAAGAAATTAGAAACATGGTACACAAAAATACTCTTAAAAAAACGAACACAAAAATATCAAATATCTTCAAAAAACAAAATCATCAAATTGCATTTAGACCACCGAGCAAATTTTCAAATATACTTTTTAACGCGAAAGACAAAATTCAATCAATTAAAAAATTGGATGTATAGCAAATTTCATGTTTCGAATGTAAGAGCACATATGTAGGACAGACAGGTAGGAGTTTTTCGAAGAGATGCAATGAACATTATTAAGCATTCAGACTTGCAACAAGTTCTTTTTCAAATCATATCTTAGAGTATAATCATTTATTTCCACATATGGATAATTCAAAACTTTTACATTTTTGCAATAAAGGCCAAAGGCTTAATCATTTGGAGTCATTAGAGATATACCTCCAAAGCAAGAGTATTAATACTAATCTGCTTAATGAACAGACTGATTTAATTTCTTCGCCATTTTTAAGCTCTTATAATGCCAAATACCTCTCACTTAATTATTTTAGTTAATCCATTGTAAAAAAAAACTTCTCTTTCCTAATTAGCTTCATTAAAAATTTATATCTCACCTATAAATTTTTAACACCCTGTATTCTTCCTTATTCAACACTTGATAATGACCTGCAAAGGTCGAAACTATAGTTTTGTCAAAAATTGATAATATATTATGAACTTTGTTTGTGTATATTATACAATAAATAGTGGTATAAAAACTTAAAAATTATTTTCATTTACCCTTTAATTATGATAATGTTATTATAAGTTTTCTTCAATTCTTTTGTCTAAATACTGTTCATCGGGATTCTTCATGTAAAACTCCTATTATTAAATTAACAACATATTTTCCATAAGCACATGTGGTTTTATCCACACCAAACCATATATGTATAATTAAAAGTTTAATTGTGGAGGCGTTTACTTTGTGGTACATCTTGAATATACTGAAGAAAGAAAACAGGATCACTTTGTTTTACCACTTTTTATTTAACAAATTACATGTGACTATAGTTTCGACTATTAACTAGCCATTATCAAACATAAAGTGTTTATGTTTGATAATGACTAGTTGATAGTCGAAACTATAGTCACATGTAATTTGTTAAATAAAAAGTGGTAAAACAAAGTGATCCTGTTTTCTTTCTTCAGCATATATAATTGTTGTTAATATCTTTAATTTTTGTATGGTTTAATTGTAGGCAAGAACTACGTAACTTTTCTTAGGGTAAATGTAAAAATTGAGGGGTGCGAATGCATGCGGGAAGCTGCAAATATATAAAAACTTTAGTGCAAGTGGAACTTCTGATGCTCAGAACCATAACCTGACAGCGGTGAACATGAGGACCATAATGGAGACAATCCAGAGTCACCGTTATCAGTGAAGAGACAATAACCTAATGCAATCAAAGGATACGATAATGAATAACTTAAGTACTAACGTAACGTTTCTACAAGAACAAGTATGAATGCTAAACCAATTATTGATAATGCAGTGCACTACACCTGTATCTCAACAAATATCACAAGAGAGCAAACAGCAAGATAAGGGCCGTAGAGACTGCATCACAAAAAATGGATTCCCGGGATCCAGAGAAAAAGTGGGCAAAATCCACCAAGCGATCATCTGAAAATGAAATCAGGTCAATGAATGCAGATGTGTATAAACAAACCAGTGCAGTGATTGATTCAAAACAAAATAAACAAATGATATTGTAAGAGAAGATACTGACAATATCAATGGAGGCGAATCATTGTAGGAAAAACAAAGGACAAGGACGAGGTGGATTATAAATCACAAAAGAACAAAGGGTTTTATTTTAGGAAATACAAACATGACTATACCGAAGATAAGCTTAGAGCATTTCTAGAACCAAAATATCCGGAAATTCAAATTAAAATCGAAACAATAGATCGCAAACATCATGATTTTGGTTCTAGAAATGCTCTAAGCTTATCTTCGGTATAGTCATGCTTGTATTTCCTAAAATAAAACCCTTTGTTCTTCTCATTTTTGTCTTTTGTTTGTCCTTTTTGTTTCAAGATAGGAGTTTCGAAAGAATCAAGCAATGTACTTTCAAATCCAGATATATTTTTTTGGACAATAACATTTCGACCAACATCTAAACGGAAATATAATAAACAATAATCAAGCAAAAAATAAAATCGCTTAATTTAGAATTATGCATCAGAATATAAGAAGTGTTATAAATAAAACTAATGAACTTTTAGCTCCAATAACCGATAATAATATAAATTTAATTTGTCTAATAGAAACTTGGTGCAATAATTTAAATAAAAATACGTCCAAATACATGGTTACTCACAAATTGCTTCTCACATTTGCAAAAATCGAGACCATAATATTTGTGAACAATAATATTTTTGAGTTTGTAAAACCATTCAATATAATTCAGTTTTGTGTAGAAATGGAATTTGAGTGTGCACGATGTTCCTTTAGAACTTAAGAGTATAAAATAGTTATAATTTGTGTATATCGTCCACCATCCGGCACCGTGAATATTTTTCTTGAGAATTTATCGAACCTTATGACAAAATGAAGGCAATCTCATAAATATATCGTTTAGCATGGGGATCTAAATATTAATTTTAAATAAAATACGGCACCTAATTAAAGTAACAAACTCATTTACACTCAAACAAATACACAAATCACACGGCGGAAGGACCATGTGGTCGATAGCCAAACACTACTACTACTACGACACCTAAAAAGTTATTGAGAGATTTATTTAAATCATTTAAATTAACAAATAAATTAGATGAGCCTATAAGAATTGATATAACAGATTATATACGTGCAGAAACGAAAATTGACTACATGGTTACAGATATTCCAGATACTGAATGGGCATGCTCTATCTACATTTGTCGGACCACCATGCTCAGATAATCACGATAAAGCTGGATACCGAGCACATTTCATTCATCAAAAACTCATCTAAGAAAAGAAATATTACAATAATCAACGACACTAATATTGAAGAACTTAAATACAGGAAATATTGACACGGCTTTTGATTTATTTCTTGTTAAATTTATCCACCTATTCAATGTATCATGTCCCATAAAAATCATTTATAGTAATAATAATTATAAAAATTGAATAAATAATAATATAAAAACATCTAGTAAAAATTTAAAAATGACATATAGACTGATGATGAAATCTAAAAACGCACATTATGAGACAAAAATATAAACATGATACGTAAATACACAAGCGGTTAGTAGAAGAAGCAAAGAGGAATCAACAAACAGCATCAGATAATAGATAAAATAAGGATAATAGAATAAATCCATGTACCTACAACCAGTTACAGAAACTGATATCTATAACGTCTTAGTAAATCTGCGAAATAGTATAAGCCCCTGGTCAGGACAAAAGACCACCTAAAATATTAAAATATTCAGCTAATGAATTACATAGGCCTACATTTTTTTTTTTTTCATGAAAATGTGTTTCAAGTTTAATAGGTGTCCTATAGTAAATGGGGTGTGCTGATCACGAATATGTGCTTAGTTTCTTTTCAGCACGTCAGGTTTTCAGGTAAAGTGTGTTTGAAATTTTTCATCGAAACTGCTAAAAATAATGAGAAAATAATTATTATTTTTACTAGAGAAAAACAATGCAGTGTAATATACGTTAGACAATCGTTTTTTTTGTTGAATAAAATTTTTCTCTTTTTCCCTCAAAACTGCGTTTTGTAGTTTTCTCTTTGTGGATGTTTGTGAGCGAGTCCCTCTTCAAGGTCTAGCAGTAATCAGCCATCATTCTAATATCCCATTAGATTAGATTAGATTAGAGAAGGAAATATTGGTTAAAGAGGTTTGGATAACGTGCGTAGGAATGGGGAAATGTAAGTGGAGAGTAGAACGAAGGAAAATGTATGAAAGGGTAGGGGTGTCGGAGTGTGAAGTGAATGAATGGTTAGAGCGTGGAGTGAATGTGGCGGCCTGGGTGAAAGAGAAGGGGAAGGAAGTGGAAATTCAGGAAAGGCAGGGATGCATTGCAAGAAGTGCATATAATGATATGTTTGAAAAGTGGCAGGTGCACGGGAGGACGCCAAGATACCTATGTAACAGCGAACTCAGTAGGGAGGAAAAATTCATCTTGGCCAGAGCAAGATGTGGGTCAGGTGAGAGGGGAAGGAAGGGCTGGATGGGAGAAAAGTATATTAGATGTGTGCTATGAGGGAGTGGAAAGGATACGTGGAGACATTTAGCGGATGAGTGTGAGGGAGTGTGTGAGGAATGGGTGAGAAGCAACAAAAAAGTGAATGAATGGATGAGAGAGGATGGGGCCGGGGTAGATATTCTGATGAGATTGAAGTGGGAGAAACAAGTGAGAAGGAAGTAAAAGCAAGAAAGTGCATAGTTTTATATGTATGAATATTTGTATGCCAATAAAGGTCTTTTTTTCTAATATCCCATCTTTCTTGGTAATGTCTCTCCATCTCCTTTATGTCTTGATGGAATCTCCCTCCCTGTTCCTCGCTGACAGCTCCAAGATTTTCGGGAAAAGAGTCAATGTGGGACTTCAGAAAATAGAGTTTGTCGCTCATATTGCATTCCAGTTTTTTTTATAATTTTCGACCATGTTGGCTACAATTTCTTTGTAGTTCGGAGACTTGTTGTTTCCCAGGAAACCGTCTATGACTTCTACGAAAGAACTCCATTCTTCAGATTCATCCTTCACCCATACCAGGAATGCCAAAGGGTAAATAGCTACGTGTACCTTTTGTCCATTTTCTCAGTAGCTGAAAGCACACTTTGTATGGAGCCCAAGGTTTGTCCTGATCACCAAGCTTTACACCGAAATAAGCGTGATAAGCTTTCTTGATAAATTCTGTTATGTTTCGTTGATGCTTTGCTATCGTTAAATCACCACACACGCAACAAAATATATCAGGACTGTTTTTGCACTTTCTTGATGACATTATGACGCACTAAACATTCAGAAAACAAAACACAACTCGATGCTTCAAACAACTGACGCTAACTATTTCGTAAACAACAGCCGATGCCATCAAGTTGACCCTGACAGATGCGAAAATGAAACAGTGTTGTCATTGAAATGAAATAAACACAATATTATACTAAAATATTTTCTATCAATATATCAAGTATTTTAAAGAAATAATTTTAATGCAATTTAGAAAATATCATAAATGTACTTCTTTGCTCTAGTACAAAATATCTCACAAGGTTTTTTTAATTTTGTAAAAAATCTTGTCGTGATGGGCTCAAACCAAATTCACATTCAGAATCAACGTACCCGTATTAGCTAAGGACACTTTGGAATATAATGTTTTAATATGGGGTAAAGGTAAAGGTGAGACTAAAATTTAGTAAAAACATCGAATATAATCACATTCCCAATGTTTGAATAGTTAAACAACTTTCCTATTATTTTTATTCCATTGTTCATATTCTCTGGTGCTCTAAAAATAACTTCTGAATCTATTAAATAACATATAGTAATCATCCTTAATTTACTTGAATGGGGAATTTATTCATTTTGTCTTCATTTTTTTTTTTTTTTAATAATTGCAGATCACCTTTTTTCCAGGATTCCTAAAATGGTGCTATGTTTAATTAAACGTCTTTATACAAATATTTTTAATTGAATAAAATATAATATACACACGTTATACATTTGGATGTTGGAAGTTGATGTTCGTCCTTCCGGATGTGATGATCTTCAGCGCCCTGATGAGAGTTTCGTGTTCCTTGGTATTGCAGCGCGACTTGCGTCAATGAAACAAATATAAACACCCCATTATTGGTCTTTACTCTTTTATGATAGTATCGTTAAGCTGTTTAAATGTTTCCTTCTTAAAGCCATAGGTAAATTTCGTAATTCGTTAGGGATTATTTTAAAATGGCATTCCATTACGTTCCTTAGGCTTATCAGTCTAAAATATTAATCTCTATTTCCAATTACCCTCTTCTGGTATGATGATAAAACTGGCCTTGGTCAAATTTAAATTTTGTCGCTGTTATACTAATTTAGTTTTTGTAGTTTTACTCTTCTTAATTCTTCTTTTCATTTCGGATACTAGAATTTTTATTTTTTTTCCATTTTCTTAACGTTTTTAATAATCGTTAAATAGTCTTAATATAAGGAGGGTATGAGTAGAAAGGTTTTAAGTATTGTGGAATAGACGTTGCAGGATTGCGTAATCGTGTAACATAATCAGGGGAGTGCAAGAGAAAAACATAGTGACTGCCGAGGGGATTATGTAGTCAATTAAAGAGGTAAGTAGATAGTTTAGGTAAAGAACAAGGGAGGGGTATTAGGACTTAAAGATGGAAAATATACTGTTTTGAATATCAAACTTTGATTAATTAATCTATACTAGGTATTAAACTGTTTGTTCAGTTCAGTCTTAAATGTAGTTACTTTGTTCATTAAAGTTGCATATCATCTCCTGTAAAGGCTTATGGTTAGTTTTTGTCATCTGAGAAATATCTTCTTTGTCTTTGTCTTTGATTTTGTTTAAATTCTTCATTAGGACTCACTTCTTCAGTTTTGTTTTTTAGCTGTCATAAAAACCTGATAAAAACAAGTTAAAATAAGGTAATTAAAAATAATCTATGAGCAGAATATTTGGAAGTCAGTGTCTCCATAATTTTTGAGTTGGCGAAGACGGTCAGTGTGCTTTCGGCAAACCTGATCGTGATGATTATGCTCTTCGGCTTGTAGTTTTCGGAAACAAAAAAATTGGTGATGTAATAAGAAAAATAACTGATCACAAAGTTTCCTGAATGAAATAATTTATTCTTTTAGGCTCAGTTCATACCGACTATTGCAATCTATCGTTACATCATGTACATCTATGTACTACGATAGCGTGGAGATAGAGGTAAAATCTCTTAATATAGCTGCAAATAATAATCAAAATGATGATCATTTGAAATTATAAGATTTAAATAAATTCTCTCGGTTTTAATATTAATTGGTTACCAATATCTTTCTCAAATGCCTTTATAGTCGCATTGATCCACGGCGGATCAGCAAAGAGAAGTGAATATGTCTTAAACAAAATAAACATTTATTAGACAAAGATACTTTGGTTAATCCGGTAAATTTATTAAACTGAGATATAATTGACGGTGGAAGCCATTATTTTGTTGAAATCCCCGCTTGGAATCATGAACTTTAAAAGTAATTTATTGATAAATACTAAATTAACACTTACTATGTTTCTACCACTAATTAGTGGCAAAAAACATAGTAAGTGTTAGTTTAGTATTTACCATGAATTACCACGAAGTAACGGTCGCCACCATCCTTATGATTAAGTTGTTGATATTAAATTCAGATAAGTTATCAACAAAGTGTAGTTTCTTTTAAAGTTACTAAATTAAAATAATTTTTTGAAAGGTTTGTATTTTGCATTATTTTGCTGTAGATGAGCAAATGGTACCTCATTTTGGAAGGCAGTTCTCATCGTCAAGTTTATCTTATTAATTTATATCTTACATAAAGTACAAGTTGTATGTTTCAACTTTGGCTCAAACATAGATAATTTTGCATAGAATCTGATAATGTACTCCATGTTTTGAAATAGTATATTTCATTAGGAGTCCAGAAAAAAGGATTTTTCCGTGCGCGCGTGACCGTTCCCGTGTGAGGCGGAGCCGAATGCAAGCACGGAAAAATCCATTTCTGGACGTGTAATGAACGCTATTTTTTATTATACTTATTTGAAAACAACAATATTAAGAGAGATATTTTGATAATTTTTTTTTTCAAAACTGTAATATCTATAATAGTGAAAATATAAGTAGAGTTAATATTAACGAAAATCATATTTAATTGGAACTGTTATTATTAATAGTAAGGTTTATCGTACAATTAGTATTATTGTTAAAGTTTATTCCCCTTAGTATTTCATTTTCTTGAGTTATAATTGCAGATGTTGTATTTTCCGCATGAGATGGGTTAAACAATTTCCTTGAAACTTCTATTTTTCTTTGTATAGATTCTTCTATATATCCTTCTGCTACACTGGAAGAACGCCATCCTCCGTGCCTTTTCAGAGTAAGCAAGTCACCACCGCTTTCGACCAACATGGTTGCTGAAGAACGCCTTAGGCCATGTCCGGTATATTTTTCGTGATCATTTAGTTTTAGGTATTTCGCAACAAGTTTGGGGATACCACTGATAGTATGGCATCCAACATGTTGAGCGTAACATTTACGGTTTCGGTATGCTACAAATAATCTTCTGCTCTCCATATGTTTAGGCCGCAAATCTGCATATTTGCGGTAAAGTGTGCAGGGCTCGAATGTACATCCTTCATTTGAAATCGTGAAACTTCTCGATTTATGATTTTTTCCATCTCGCAAAAACACGACAAGAAAACTACCATTATCTTTAATATCGTCTAAACTTAAACGTATTAAATCATCTCGACGGCACGCACCGAATATTCCAAACACTAATATTACTTTTGCTAATAGATATTGCTCATCTGAAGCTTCACATAAAAATTTAGTTACTTGTTCTGCTGTAAGAACTCTTGATTTTTTTGGTACGTAACCCACCGCTTGACGCTTCAAAAATGCTACAGTTTTTCGAAAAATGTTCGTGTCAATATTTTCTTTAATAGCCAAACAGCTTTTTACCATGGAGAATCTACTCCATAAAGTTGATGATTTCATAGATTTAGCCTTTTCCGAAAAATAGACTAAAAGTACATCGTCACTTACATTTTTTATATTCTTCTGAGCCCGCCATTCATTAAATATTTCATATTCCTTTTCGTATGTTGTTTTTGATTTTGTCGGTAGTAAATCTGCACTTACTTGAGCCGCTTGAGCTAATATGTCGTCTGGAACATCAGGATTTTCATCTAAGTCTGAGTACATTTTTTAAATTGGCTTTCACTGACACAAAAATAAACTTCAAACCTTATCTGCTACTATGGAAACATTGGTTAGCGCACAGAAAGACCGCACAAACAAACATTTTCTGTGCGGTCGCCTGAAAAAGTGACGATTCCATTATTCTAGAGGCATATGGAATCAAAGTGTTTTCAGATAAGTATAATAAAAAAAGATTTTACTTTGAAAAAAAAAGACTTTGGCATTTGTTGCATACATTCATGATTAAAAAAAATTTTTAGGTGACATTGGCTGATATAACAACAATCAAAAAGAGAATATAGTTATTTGTTACGAAGTTTATTATATTTTTACAAAGTTTAGCGTTGAAAAAGGTGAAATAAACTAAATACATTACAAAACTAAGATATTCTACATCTAGATATGAAAAACTTTATGATAGTAAATCTATTTCCTCTTCAGAAGCTTCACTCAAGTAATCCACTATGTTATCATTTGCTGACACTTGTTCAATAAAGTGATTGTAGTACATGCGATTAGTTTTGCTGATATATAGCAAAAGTGCCTTTAAGTCATTTAATTTATCCGTACTTAACTGAAGTGGTTTATTATTAAGTGGTTGAAGCTTGAGAAGACTACCCTGTTGTGTTTTCTTCTGATTTCTGGATATATCGAAAATTTTAAAATCGTTCTCAAAGGAATGTTTGTACAAAATGTTCAGAGAATCTGTTGAATACTGCATCCATTTTATTTTGAGCCACTGAATTGGTTCCTTTAAGATGTTTATTTTTCGATGTACATAGTGAGTGTTTAAACATGATTTGAAGTTTAAAAAGTCGTTTTGTTCCAATTCTATAATCTTTATAGGGGGTTTTCTTGGCACCAAACGTATTACATTTGCCCAATCTCGGGGCAACTCAATATCAGCACTAGTACGTTTTTTGTTTTTTTCTATAGCCGCATGGATGGTGTTTGCCTCCATATGAGTATGTCTCAAGAAACTTATGGTTAATAGTTAAATATTTACCTTTAGCTTTCAATTCAGAAACAGTTTACAGTAACATTGTAGAAAAATCAATATTGCGGTTTTGACCTCCGCAGGAGTCGCTGTACATAGTTACCGTGTGTATATTATTATTTTCTGCAAGATTATGAAGGTAATGGTAAATGCAAGAACCGATTTCCTGCCCTTTACGATCAGCCATTGTCTCATTCCATAGGTAACACACAGAAGAGGATTCTTTTCCTATGGTTTGGTAAATGGTAAGGTTAAATGTCCACAATTGACGTTTGTAGAAACTCAATCCACTTCTGAGATATGGAGTAGGCAAACATTTTTGTAAGTCGAATGACATTGTAACAAAACCTGGATTATGATGGCATTCCTCCTTATCTCTTCTTTTTGACTCGTATGCCGACTCAGCCAAATGTAGGTGTCTGGTTTTATTTTCTTCGATTAATCTGCGGTCTATCTCGTTTTCACAACATTTTAACTGCATAAGAAAGTTGTCTCATTTTGCGCATGCATAATTTTTTGGTTTATGAAATGATAAGTTGAATTCCTCAACAAACATTTTTCTTTATAGGGAGGCATTCCGCGGTTGAATGTTTCCTTCTTTACAATAATCCAAATACAGTCGGTACGTTTGAGCAATCGATAGATCGGGTGACAAGTACTTTTTCTGAGTGTGGGTTCGTGAATAGTGACTCTGATAAGCGGGAAATAGTTTTATGTGTTCTCTTATTAGGAGTTTATCCTTTTCTGGGATTTTTGGTTGGTTTCCATGTTTTCCTCGATTATCCTCAGAACATATTTTGCTATTGCTTGACCATTTCTTTTCAACAATTACTCTCTTTTTTTTAAAGTGACGTCAAATGTATTTATAAACATAATTTGACACACTTCCATTCTTTTGCCGTTGATGTTTGTCAAAAAATATTTTCTTGAAAAGTTTCGTCTACTTTTCTTGTCGTCATTATGTCTTAATCGCTGAACATGCTTTTCCTCTTCTCTTATGGAATTTGCCACAAACTGGTTTTGTTCAGAGCTAGACAATTTATAAAAATTTGTAAAGAGAATTTGTCGCTCGTCAGGGGTGAATTTCTCGAAACACTTCTTTTTGTATGAGCACGCTGCTTCATTTCTTTGGCAGGTAAAGTTTTCTTTCCCGACACTGACTAATATTCTCTGCCTTGAGGTTTCAACAGTTTTCTTATAATTCGAGTCCAATTAGAAGAATTCCGCTTTCGTTTCCTAGTAGCGCCATCTTTGTTTCCTTTTTTTCTTCCCCTGCGTGATTTATTTATTTGATTTTCTGCATAATCAATCAATTCTGCATTGTTAATAAGTTCTTCATTTACCAGACCGATATCCCAACCGACATCTTCAAACTGTTCTTCTTGGTTGTTTTCAGTGTCCTTGTCACTGTCCGACGGTACATATTCATCACCACTATCGTCTTTAAACGGTTCTGAATCGCTTAAATCTGTATTTTCTATTATTTCTTCTTCAAGGATCTCTTCCAATTCCTTCGTTTCTGGAACTGGTATTGTGCTGGACCGTGTGCTTAAATTGTCATCATCACTGACTGACGCTGATTCTACAAGATACCAATACAAACCAATACACTGAAATAAATACTGACACGGTATAGGGTTTCTGAATGTTTTTAATTTTGTACTACAACAATGTTTCACCACACAGTGGCTTCATCAGGTAGATGAAAAAAACTGTGTGGTGAAACATTGTTGTAGTACAAAATTAAAAACATTCAGAGACCCTATACTGTGTTAGTATTTATTTAAGTGTTATTATGGAGTTTCGACAAGTAACAGCCGCATCAATTCAATACAAACCAATACAATGTACATGTCATGTGGACAGCCCGGACTTTTATGAAAATGCATATTTTCAACTATTCAGAGCCTCCTGCAACGATATGCGGCTATTTTCGGTATTTATTGTGCATATAAGTCCGGGCTCTAGTTATTACAACGAATCAACATAACCTCAAATCGGCAATATTAAATGAATAGTTCTATATAAAAATATAATGCAGTACTGAATCACTTACTATTGTGAGCTCCACACATCTGTAAAATCTGCCTTCTCCTTGAATTATAAGTATTCATTTCCTTTGTTTCACAAACACTTTAAAACTAGAATTGCGATGCAGCTGCAACTATGTAACGTTTATGATGGCTACTGCTGCTATGAAGGTTAAAGTTAAAAAGGCCAATGTTGACATTGACCCTTTTATGTTAAATAAAATAATATCAATAGTTACAACTAAAAGGGCCAAAGTAGACACTGACCTTTTTAGCATAAACTGATGTTGATGAATTCATCGCGACATTGGCCAAAATTAAATTTATAGATCAGCTATTGGTTGGAGTTTGACATTGGCTGTTTTACCGTAAGAAAAGAAGTCTAATGTATTGCTTAAATCAAAACGGCAAAATATTGACATTGGTCTTTTTAGCTCCAAGCCACAGATTTACTAATGCACTAAACAAAATTTCAATAAACAATTGTATTGTTAGCAAATAAAATTACAAGTTAACTATAGTCTTTCCGTTGGATCTTCCGTCGTACGTCACAAACTATCGCTTCAAAAAACGACGAAAGTTTTTTTGGTTTACTTTATCAGACTGAATGTTTTTGTGTCGTTTCTCGAAGAGATATTTTGTGACGTAGGACGGAAGATCCAACGGATGGACTATATACTTCAAATGCTATATTGCCAATAGACTCTTAGTACATAAAGGCCAAATAATCTTATGAGTAAAAGTACTATTAGATATAAGGAACGATCATCAAGTGACATAAGATGTGTTAATTTAATATTTTAATGCAATAATTTTATTTAAGTGACAGTTGTAACTTCTTTTTGATAGTTCATTGACACAAGCACATTTTTTTATGGTGAAAATTATATTATAATTATGGCAGATATTAATAGGAGAAAGTGATCACTTTTAGAAAATTGACTCAATGAAAATGATCACGAAGTGCGTGTAATAACTAATTAGCATGTAACTAATAGATTTAATGTAGCTACCTCTGGTAAAAAACCAGAAGTATTATGCCTCGAGGTCGGAGGCGTAACGTAGTGTAATAATCGCACAATGCTGAACTTAACAAGGACGTTTCATTTCACGGTTTCACGCTGTTGAACGCCGTGCAATCTCGGTTAAATAAAAATGAATTATTCAAATAATATAACAATATAAAACAGAAGTTGTATTAATCAGTTTATTTACTACTTTGTAAATTCATTTAAATTTTAGGCGTGAATTTCGTACATAATGTGAATATTATTAATAAATATTTTTTATTTTTTATTTACTTATCTTTGATCTTCATTTTGAAATAAATAATTAAATATATACAGGGTGAGTTTTTTTAGATGTTCTATGGGGATCTCGGAAACCATGAGAGATAGCAAAACGGTTAAATGGGGAAAGAAGTTTTGATTTACGAGACGAATAAAACCCACTTTTAAAGTTTTCAAAAGAGTCAAGGGTAAGTAGATATTTTGAAAAAAGTAAAAAGTGTTGATTTTTCAAATCAATATATCTCGGTTATTATGACATATACGAGATTAACAAAATATATTCAGATAATTTTTATCGTCATTATTTTCCGAGCTATGATGCAAACTTACATTTTTTTAAATGGAAACCATAGTTGACTATGGTCTCATTCAATAGATTATTTTTACTTTTTTGTATAAAATATATAAAGAAAGTATTATTTTCGTGAACATTTTTTGAAAAATTAATATTTCAACAACAGCTAGTCTATGATCCTTCTCGGATTGACTCTTTGCTTTTTTTGCCCCACAGAAAAAAGTCTAAAACCCATAGATTGAGAGATCTAGGTGGTCCTGAGATTGGTTCATTTCTTCCCATTCATGAGTTGCATCATTTAAAGAATTTCGTAAAGCCAAGATGTTTTGAGGTGGTGTTCCGCCATGTTGGAACCATTTCAATCTTGCCCGTAATGATAAATTTAAATCATCGAGCATATCTTTAAATGTTTCCTGAAGAAACAACTTATCATTATCAAAAACTAAGTACCCCAGTGTTTTATTTTGCACTTAAAGCTAGTTTCAAATACAAAATGGACTATTATCAGAATAAAATAATAAAGTCGGATAATATTATGCGATCAAAGTGAAGAGTTACAAATAAACTTTCAAATAAAGCACCTGCATAACTTAATATAATATTATCCTGCAGCTTGAATACAATCAATTTTAAAATCCCGAGATGATTGAATATCTATTTAATTATTTCTTTAAAAACATACCACTAAATTTATTAAAAAATATTTCAATCCCTTTGAAGTGTCCAATTAATTCTGTTATATCTTTTGAGATAAAAAGGGTGATCACTTGAATATCAAAAATTAATGACAGATTTTTTTATAGACCTAAGCCATGCTTTTGGTAGCTTGGACACTGAAGTTCAGGAAAATTGCATTTAGGGTACAATAAATAACTGGTTCAGACCATATTTATCCAACCGTACACGAAGAGTCAAAATACCAAGATCAAAGAACCACTCCCCAAAATATCTTAGCAATATTATATTAAATTAAACAGGGTCGATTATAGATTTAAAGCACTTCGACCTGGTTAGATTTTTGTACTAATACTCTATATATGTTAATATGTTCCCAGGAATTCTCTTTTCTAGGAGACCATGCCCTTATCCGTTCTGGCGTTATCGTCACTTGTTCGGTTTGGGCTAGTCTGGTAGTAGCTCGTGCTACACACATACATAGGATGTGTTCGGATGTTTCCCCTGCCAATCCACATAGTCTACAAGTGGTGTTGCTTATATTACTTATCCTATAAAGGTGATACTTCACTGGGCAAAATCCTGAAAGGAGACGCGTAACTAGTCTTAAACCGCTTTTAGTGAGGCACAAAGAGTTGTTTAGCTTTTCTTGGCGAGAGGTCAACAAATAATTTTGATTGCTTTTGAGCTGGTGTATTTACCTAATGCCTGGTTTATACTTTTTCCTAATCTTGGACCACGCGCATCCTATATACCTTTGATAGTAGTAGTGATATTTGATCGTAGTCTTTGGTACGATCATGATAGCGCAGTTCCTTTCCTTACAACTACATCGCCATATTCGTTGCCTCTTATATTTGGTGGCCTGGTACCTACATTAGACTGAGCTTGTTGTCCTTGGCCTATTTGTTCAGAGTTTGTTTACAGTTTCAAGTAGTTTTGGAACTAAAACTGTATTCTTTGAGGTTCTTAAGGGTAGCCTGGTTGTCTGAGATCAGATCGATTCGTGCTCCTTTCTAGCCTGTTTTCGTACAAACTTGAGCACATCTTTCCAAGGTTATCGTTTTAGCCTGTAAAACTGATAGGCCAAGATAAACTGATACCCTATATTTAGGCCTGTATATGTCTATGCCGGAGTCCACTATCGTTTTGATGTATCTGTATACCAAAATACTGAATTATGTTTTAGTTTTTTGATACGTTTCAAGTTGTCTTGGTGTCTGGAAATAATCAAAGAATCAAGTTTTGTTGACATTACGTCCAATGGTGTTTGCAAGAACTCTGGTTAAATCAGTGTTCTGTAGCGTGCCAGCCTAGTTTTATAGCACTCATTAGACTTTTTTTCTGAATTATTCGTGCAGGGGAATCAGGTATAGTAAAGCTTCTATTGCTACAGAGGGGGTGGAGTGTCTTAATATTTATATTATTAATTTATATTATTAATATGTATAATAAATTGGGCTCTAATATTTATGTACGCTAACGATACCTAAACCATTGTCAGTAATAAAATAAAATCAGAATTAAAATTCTAAATAATTGCAATGGAGGAATTAAAATTAGAAATAAAAGAGTTAAAAGCAGAGATGGAAAAGAAAGAAGCAAAGTGACAGGCAGAAAAGAAGGCGCTAGAAGAGAGAATCAACAAATTAGAGATGGAAGACAAAAAACTAAGAAGAAAAATAACATTATAATAAAAGGGCTAGCAAAATAACAGAAGCCAGAGGAAGAGGTTAAAAGCCTTTTTAATGAAAAACTACAAATAGAAGTAAATAATATAATAAATACGATAAACAAGGAGAAAATAAATTAACTTACAATAGTAGAACTTGAAAATTGGGAAACTAAAATAAAAATCATGGAAGCAAGGAACAAATTAAAAGGTACAAAAATCTACATCGATAATGATCTAACATGGGAGGAAAGACAAATCTAGAGAGAAATTAGAAATATTGCAAGAGAGGAAAGAGCAAAAGGAAAATGGACAAAAGTGGGATATTGTAAATTAACTATAGCTAAGGAGATATATGTATGCGATAAAAATGAAAATGGAGTTGTCCTAAAAGGAGGTCCAAAAACGATTAACCACGAGAAATACAAACAATGTACAAGATGAGAGGAATAGACACAATAATAGTATGATTGAAAAGGCACAGGATTTAAGCAATGAATACAAAAATAAAAAATGAAGCAAAAACTAGTTAAAAAGAAAATACAAACTAAACGTAACAAAATAAATGAACAGAACACTGACATAAATATACATAACACAAAAAGAGAAAATATAATGATAGGAATATGGAACGTAAAGGGAATAAAAGGAAAAGAAGAAGAACTATGACAGGAGATGAAAAAAAATAAAATACAAATAATGGGGATTACAGAAATAAAGAAAAAATGAACAGGCATAAAAACCATTGAAGAAGGATATAAAATGATATTGGCAGGAGTATGAAAATTTACCTTCGCACAATCTGGAGTGGGGATGATGGTAAACAAGGAACAAGCAAACAACATAGTAGATATAAAATATGTAAACGATAGAATACTAGTAACTAAAATAAAAATAAACGAAGAAGAATATGCAATCATAACAATATATGCCCCATGTGATATTTCTTCATCATATTACAATATGAAATTGACGAAATAAGACACAATAACATAATAATAATGGGCGACTTTAACGGAAGAGTAGAAAACCAAAATGAAGGAATGGAACTATGCCTAGGGACAGAATGGGAACATACAAGTAATGACAACGGAAAAAGAATAATAGGACTATGTATAGAAAACAAAATGATAATCATAAATTCAAAGTTCAGGAAAAAAGACAATCACAAATATTCTAGGGAAATTAGGGAAATACACAGCAGAAGAGAAAAATCGATTATCGACTACTTCCTAGTAAGTAAAAATATATGGAAGGAAGTAAAAGATGTATCAGTAAAAAGAGGAGCAGAACTGGGCAGAGATCACTACCTAATAAGAATGACTTTAACTGCAAGAATAATAAACCCAAAAAGAAAGATAATTAGGGAAAAAATAAAAGCATATAAACTAAAAGAAGAAAACATAAGAACAATATTCCACAAAAAAACTATACGAAAACAGTAAAATAAGAAACAATAAGGAGAATATAGAAACAAGATGGGAAAGTTTCAAAAACAGGGTAAAGCAAGCAGCACGAGTAGCCTGCGGAATAACAAAAATTGGGAACTATGAAAGAAAAATGACAACATGGTGGAACAAGGTAATACAAATAGCAGTCAATAATAAGAAAAACAAATGGACGAAATATTTAATTAAGAGAGACACAAAATCCTATGAGGAATACAAGGAAGAAAGACAAAAAGTAAAACGATTCGTAAAAGAAAGCAAAAGCAGGAAATGGGAAGAATTAGGGCACAATCTAGCAAAGGCACACAAAGATAACCAAAAACTATTCTATGGAGCAATAAAACAAATGATAAATCCTAAAGCCAAAACATTGAAGAATATAAAAGATAAAAAAGGAAACATACTAACCAAAGAAGAGGACATCATGAGCAGATGGAGAGAACATTTTGAGGATATGTTACAAGGACAAGACAAGAGAGAGGAAGAGAAAGGAAATGAACAGAAGGCAATGATAAGAGAAACGAACGTAAAATATATAACAATTGATGAAGCTTGTAAACATATAAGAAACGGAAAAGCATGCGGGATAGCCGGAGAAATGATAAAATACCTAGACGAAAAAGGAAGACAGGAACTACTAGAACTTATGAACTACATAATGAGAAAAAATATTGCGACATGTTTTCATCTACAAATTAGTTTTAACTTTGAGAATGATCTGTAAGGACCAAAAGACTTGTCAGTTGTCTGATAATAAAGAAATGGAACATAACAAGTTTTACTTCTCTCATTTTTTTTAAGTAAGTACCGTTTCGAAATTTCTCAGCTGCAACATTGCGGCAGTTCACGCAATATGTATTTAATATCCTTCATCTGTTAATATTAAAAAAAATATAGCAGGGAAAAACTCTTCAAAATACACCACGAAAATACGGGTTAGTCGGATTCACAACCATCTGATGTGCCTACTGAGTAAAACTTATCCTCTAGCTGTTGTAGGCAAGATAACCTCTTCAGCCGGGAATTAAGAGTAAGAAAGTAATGTTTATTACGTATGAAATGGTTTAATGTTTAATGAATTGACTATTGTGGTTAAAGACGCTTGTCGAACTGCGAGTTTCCACTCGCAGATCATAAACGAGGCTCTCCCCGTCTATGATCTGCTTGACTTCGTCTGAATTATTCTCGGCGTAGATCAGCAGAAGTAAGCGAAGCCGAGCAGCTTAAATTTAGCCAAGCGGAGTGTGACGTGAGTTGCGATCCTGCTTGCTCTGGAATTTTTGATAGATTTGGCCTAGGTCTAGGTAATCAACATGTTTGGAGTATCGATCAAAATATGAGAAAGAAAGAAATTGTTAACATTTCGACTTATTATTATATTTATCAAATAGGAAAAATGTTGTGTGGTGCAGTGGTTTTATATCATTTGAATATATATTAATGGGGTCTTCAATCTACAGTCACGGTTTATCCTTCTGTATAAAACTGATATTCCTAAATTTAATTCCAATTCCTTACGTATGCTGACTATTTGTTGAATTTGGTTCTCGTTTATCACGTGGTGAAACATTTTTAATATTAAGGGTTGTTTATAGAAAGGCACTTGGTTGGTTTCACAATTTTTACGATTTATTCCGACTAGTTTCGATTTTTATAATCGTAAAAATTGTGAAACCAACCAAGTGCCTTTCTGTAAACAACCCTTAGTATGCTGACTATATTAAAACCTATCATACATTTACTAGTTTAGTGGATTATGTCAGTCTTCAACAAAATATTTCAATATTAGTCGATTGATGCATCAAAGCTAAATTTGAACTTAATACTAACACATGAAGTTGTATTATTCAGCAGATAACACAGTATCCTGCGTTTTAATTACAGAGTTTTAAATTAATCATCAGCTTTCATTACCTTGAGGTACTTGTTTTTGACTATAAAAGGGATTCTTAAATTTATGTAAGATTAACCAAAATAACTAAAATGTTAATGCATCTTAAAAATACTAATGTATTTTACAACAACTAGTAAGTTCGAGTACTCGTTAGCCGCGTGGAGTTATAATTATAATGTAAAAATACTTATTCTTAAAAAGGTACAATGTTAATTTCTAAAGACGCTCTACTCTCCTAATCAAAGTAGATATTTACAGCAGTAATTTAACTATCCGGTATTTTTTGAATATGTTCTTCAAGCTTCTCGTTTCTCATCTAAACTAAATTTTAATGTTCCGTCTATTAACTATCGTTCTAGACAGCTCTTCTATTTATATAATTGCAAAATAAACATTTCTTATTCCATGCCCTTATACGCAAATAAATATTTTGTATAGCCTTGACTTTTTACCGTAACTATCATAGTTAGTATGTAATACAAATACTATTTTGTAGTGCTGCTGCATTGATGAGCTGTGATACAGTGAAACCCGTGTCTACAGAAATTCATTACATAACAGCAAAACATGTTGTATTGTGCTGAATGTGATTTCAGTCACGTAACCATGGCTAACGGTAATATAATTCAATCCCTGGGCGTGCTTTAGTGCGAAGGAGTTGTTTTAACTGTTAGCTAAGTTCATACACAAAATATAATCTAATTCCGCGGTTCAGTAATGCGTAAAGAAATTATTTTTTCATATCAATACTCTCAACTACAAGAATTTTAATTTTCGTTGATAAGATTTTAAGTTAACAATTACAAGGATTGGCTATTTAGTCCTCCACAGAAGTTTAGCGGATTTTTCTTTCTATTAAATCTCTTATTCCCTTAAAGAAATAGGAGAAGATATTGAATAATTTCCATCACATTTGCAAGACTAAGTATCGATGGTGTTCTATTACATCAATAATACATAATCTTAATTGTTGTCGTAAAAAAATTGCATTACATCAAATATAAATCTATGGCGAGCGGCCAATTTTTTTTCTCACCACCGTAATATTTTTCAGGCGGCGTAAATTTATAAGTATATACCGCAGCCAAGATCTAGTAAATTTCACGATTATTCATTGTAAAGTTTTCGTGATATTAAGGGGGCGTCGCGCAGTCTGCGTGGTATATTTGTTTTATTTTTAATCAGTTGAAGCGTCGACGAGAGCCCTGAATATTTATTAATCGGCGACCTGTACGTCATCGGGATTATTTTTAATCCAATTCGAAACTCGTTATATTTATAGGCGAATATACGTTCCCGCAATTAATATTTTGCGTGCATCGCGGATCGACGGTTTTACTTTTGGCGTTAACACGAAACCGCGTTTATTTATAAACCTATTAATTTATTGCGAATCAAAATAAATGAAATGATATTACGAGAAAATGAACTGGCGACCATGACCCTGGTTTATGGTAGGAGGAATATTGATAGCCTTAAAAATTACTTCATTAACTTATATATGAATTCTGAACTAGTTTATTTTATCTAATAAAAGGTGTAGTTTTGTAATAATAAGCTTATTACAGCTCACATTACACGTGCACACGATTTAATTAAAGATAGGATAAGGGATTTATTTAGATACCTGTTGCAATACGCAGAATATCGATTAAAAAAATATGTATAACTTGTGCACTGTAATAATGTCGATTAATCGGTAGATAAATATATAGCAATTAATTGTTTCATTATTTGATAAATACACTTTGTAATCGATTATTTGATTCAGCAATTAATATTGGAACAAGTAAATACTTTCGACGTTTTTATACCACTATTTAAAAACGTCGAAAGTATTTTTATTTACTCTTTAAAATGAACTACCACATAGTAACGGTCGCCGCCATCATTTTTATTAAATTTTGGGACCTTTAAAATATTATTTTTGTAAATATTCAATTTGAATGAATTCTATTAATCTATTTAAGTAATAGAAAATAAATAATTTAATGTAAGTTTTCTTATTATTTTGCTACTCTAGAATTATAAGGTTATCCGGAAAATTGCTCCACAACATTTCTCCATCTTTCATGCAACTTGAGAATTCAGTCTTTCCAGAACCTCTCAGTTTTTTCGGCAAAAATTGTCTAAAGAGGTTTTTATCTCAACCAAAGAGTTGACATTTTTCCCATTAAGGGAAATGATCCTGATGTTTCTGCCGTAAGATTTCTGAAGAAACTGTTGAATAAACGCAATGAGAATATAACAACAAATCGTATGTTTTTAACACCTAATTCATTCTGGAACAATACTAATGGAAAATGTTGGTACAACAATACACCAGTAAGAATTAACGAGATTTCCAAATGGACCAGATCATCTGCTGAGAAAATTGGGCTTGATGTTCAATCTAAAAAGATTACTAGCCATTCAAATCGTGCTAGTACCGTATCCGAATTAGCTAAAAGTGGAGTAAGTGACCAACAAATAATAAAGATAACTGGACATTCAAACGCAAAATCTTTAAAGCCATATTTGCAATTAGATTTAGATCACCAAGCATCATTAGTAACAAACCTAAGAGAGGAGAACACAAACGTGCAACAATCTGCTTGCAATTCCATTGTATATGAACATTGTTCTTTCACAAATTGTACATTTAATAAATAAAAAATGATATTGGTAATGTTAAATTCGTTAAATTATCTTAACAAACACCACTCACGGTTACAATTTCTGCAGGATAAATTTTATTTTGAGCACTCCTCATTTCATCGCAAATTTCTCGAATGAATTGCGATTAAGCAAAATTTGTATCGATTCAGTGACTCGTGCAAAATAAAACTTATCCGGCCAAATTCTAACCTTTCGTAGTATTACCCCCGATAAGAATATGAATCTCCCAAATCCCAAGCTATATATCACATACTTGTTTCTTATTATGTATTTTAAACATATAATTCTGTATTCTTGAATCAATAAACATTACATTTCGTGGGGAATGTACAAGAAGGCATAGCTGATGCTGATTCTGTAGAACGCTATACTATATTTGGCAAGAATGTAGGAAGATGAATAATTATGCAAAATGCAACCCTGGGCAATCAAAAGTGCGACTGTAATCCATAAAAAAATAATTTTCCCGATTCTTTGTGTATAATCCTAGGCGTTGTTAGAAAACAATGACCGAAATGTAAGTCTGTGTAATCAAACATGATTATATAACACGCACCGAAACTGAGACCGCATAGAGCAAATTTATAAACGACGCCACTTCTTCAAAATATGTACTCCGCTTTCCTGTTTAGAGTGACTTATTATAAATCAAAAATAGACTGCATTACCATAACAGGCAATGAATGTAAGGATATCAAAGAGCTCAATTTAAAATATGATACACTTAATATGCACAAAAAAGTCAAATAGGCCGAGGGCAGTAACGAAATAGATGAATTGGCTCTTTAAGAGATCTTCCTGTTCGATCTGCTGCTGAACGCTGAGAAAAAACCTAAAGAATGTAAATTGTACCTTGAAAAACTCTACATGTACAACAATATGCTAGTTTTTCGGTTGATACTGTGCTTGAAATTACAAAAAGTGAATTAGAACATGCAGTTATATCAAACAAGGCTAAGCATGTGGACCTGATGGCATTCCAGATGATGTATGGAAATGATTAACAAATGACAATGCCATATTAGCGGTATTGGTTTTATTTAACAGCATATATAGACAATATTCCTTCTAACTGATTAAAATCCATATTTCTTATAGTTCCAAAAAAACCTAAAGCCATTGTATGCAGCGAGTACATAATAAAAAAACTTGATGAGCAATATTTTAAATATCTTTCTAAAAAATATTTATACAAGGGTATACAAGGTGTTTCTGTGACTCGGGGAATAAAGTTAACCACATATACTAGAGTGAAAATGATGATGATTCTTAAAATTATTATAAAAGTTTTCAAGTAACCAAGATACGGGCCATCAAAGTTCAGAATTTTAAGACATTTTTCTAAATATTTCTAATACCGCTCGTGCTGCAATTTGGTACCGCATAAACTAACATCAAGTAAATTCCTTAGACAATGTCACTTCGATCGGACCGCGGGAACCATGCTATACAGGGAGTGTATTTAGGTTAAAATCACCCCCTATAAAAAGGGTATGTGAGTATTATTTAAAAATTATTGAAAATTTTAAAACAAATTAGCCCTTGTTTTGATGGGGCACAATGTAAACATACACAATATTCTTGCCTATTTTACATTTTCCAGACGCACACTCCATAACTGACTCAACTGGAATGTTGCCTATTTTTTAATTTCAGTACCATCGATACTTTCATGGATGTAAACTGCATTATCAGAATAATGGGAAAATAATATCAGCATTGAAATATCGTTAATACAGGACTATAAATTTGTAAGTGCCTTTTGCCGAAAAAACAAGACTAGAGGTGGAGAAACAAATGATTTTCACTTTATATCATTCACCTGTGAAGTGTTCTATTTGATTTAAGTTCGTTCTAAGCGACTGAATGAAACTAATTTAACACAATTTAACAATCATTAGTGTTTAACAATGAGTATGACTCGTTTCAGCTGATTGAAAATATTCTCCTTATTTTGGTTTCTTCTTTGATAAATAGTATTTATCAACATAAGTACCTTTTGGGCAGTAATCTAAAGCGTGAAAAGTATCTTGTTGCTCAAATGGTACAACAATTTTAAATACGTTTTCCATTGTTTCTTATTTTAAATTTAATTTTTGGCAGAAGTAGTTTCCTTTTTCGGTTTCATTTATGCATTCTAATATATCCTCGTATGTTACATCATTACATAAATTTGCAATAAATATCCAAAATTGCATATTAACCACTTTAAATCACTTTTAAAATGTGAATAGTGTTTATGGCCCTGATACTGTAACATTTAATCACCCGTAATTTTGGTTTCGTCGTTTTCGTTCCGGTAATTTCGAAATAAACGATGCACCACACACTGGACTTCCAATTTTCGAAAATATCGATAAAATCATGGACATTATCGAGTCATGTATGTACTGTTTCGATAGCACAAGAGCTAAAGATTACACGAAAACCGTTTGGAGCCATTTGAATAAGGAGAGTTCGATGTATGGGTGCCACACGAGTTAACGCAAAAAAATTATGAACCGAATTTCCATCTGAGAATCGCTGCTGAATTGCAACAAAATGGACCCATTTCTAAAGAGGTTTGTGACTGGTGATTCAAAACTTAAGACAACGGTTGGCTTGCGGTGAGCCTGTGCAAACGGTGGCCAAACCAAGATTGACGGTTAGGAAGGTTTTGCTGTGTGTTTGGTGGGATTGGCAGGTAATTATCTACTATGAGCTGCTCCCCTATGTCAACTTTCTTAACTCGGAACTGTAATGTGAACAATTGGACCGTCTGGGAGCAATTGTCCAGAAGCGGTCAGCTTTGGCCAATAGGAGAGGAATTGTGTTCAATCAGGATAACGCCAGGCCACACACATCTATAGTGTCTCGCCAGAAGCTCCGGGAGATTGGTTGGGAGGTTCTTATGCATCCAGCTTATAGTCCGGGTCTAGCATCAAAAGGTTACCATCAGTTCCTGTGGCGAACTATCTTGCTGCTAAAAAAATCGCTATGAGAGAGGCAACAATTTATCGAACAAAACGGCTCATATTTGACCTAAATCAGATCATTTTATGATAATTAAAGCGCTCAATTTCATGCAAAAATAATGGATTTATTTTTACTAGATATGACATATATAATATGAATGGTGATATTATTTATTAAATCTCCTGAACTTATTTTATTTTGAGTAGGTTTGCGTCTTTAGGAATTTTTAATAATTAATAACATATTGTTGGGTTTTAGAACATTATTTTTGTCCTACATTTCGGTAGTAATAATTAGTAATAATATATTCTTAATTTCATACCTGTTTATGGGTTCTTGTTCCTCGTCCACCATCCACGAGTAATTTGGTTCGGCATTCCTTTTACCTTTAGTATAACACCCTAGATGGAAATATATACCACATTCAATGCATTTTATTTTTTATGTTAAAATATTCTTACGAAAATGTCTGTATGAACACAAATTAGCAACAGATTTATTAATATTTTCTGTAACCTCATGACTGAACTTTTGCACAGCCGCTAGCTTTTTTATTTTTTAATCTCTTCTGACAGCGGCTTTTTCAGTTTTTGAATAGGAAAAAGTCGCTGGAGGCTAGGTCCGTTGAATATGGAGGATGAGAGAGTAATTCGTAGCTCACCTCATTCAATTTGGATATGACGATGCTGGATGAATGAACCGGTGCAAACGAGGCCGTTTCTCCTTCAATACTACATCGAATCATCGGGTCAATATATCGCTGTAGTATTGCTCCGCGATTATCCTTCCCTTCTGCAGATAGTCAATGAGGATCACACCTTGGGAATCCCAAAAAAATGGTCGCCATGACCTTTCCGGCCAATGGAACGGTCTTTGCTTCCTTCGGAGCTGTTTCCGGAAAAGTCCACTATTTCGACTGTTCCTTGGTCTCCAGTATGCAGTGGTGGATCCAAGTCTCATCTACGGTTACGAAACGCACGAAGAAATCATTTGGATTTTGGTTTTTGCTCCGGTACAAATTGCGCCAAAAGCTTTTTTATTCTCAAAATTTCGTGTCGGATATGGCCAACGCATTCTTCTGAGATGTCTGTTGTCTCTGCTATCTCTTTCAGCTTCAATGGACGATCGGCTAACATGGCTCATGAATCTTGTCGACCATTTCATCGTTTGTAGCGGTTTTTGGGCGTCGACTGAGTGGTTCGTCATTTGTGCTTATGCGTCCACGTTTGAACTTGCTCATCTAGAAGCTGATGGTCAAAAATAATGGAGTAAATCCGCCATGAACCTTTAGCAAAATATTTCGAATTTCCGTGGCCATTTTCCTAGCCACCCAAAAGTGTTTTATCACTGCACGAAATCCGATTTCCCATTTTTGCGACTTTCTGTACAAAACGCACCCTTAAACAACAACTACTGACAGTATACATCTGAAATTTTGACAGTTGTTCTAAAAAGGTTTGCTCTTGCCGACCAATGAATCCACTTTAACCATCGTGCGCTATCTCTAGCCGATTCGAGAAACGTTCGGTAAAAAATCATCGGCTTACTTTTAATTTTTTTTAATTTATGAAATCCGATCCACACAATTTATTCGACAGATCGTTGGAATAAAGTAAAAATAATAATGAAGATAAATGCTACCTTGAGGCAGTGCCGTTATAATTATTTTACATTCAGACCTAAATCGAGTATTGATTTTTTGTGATGTTTCCTTTCTTCATTCAACATATTGTTTTCTATTTTCTAGATACGACTTAATTAATACTTTTATCGCACTTCGGATACTATACCTTTCCAATTTTTTCAATAATATTTCTATTATCTTTGTAACTGCTTCATATAAAGCCCCTTTCGTGCTTCTGTTTTTTCTCAAGTCATGATATGTTACAGATAATATGTTATATCTATCCAGAAAATCACTAATCCGATTATATAGACATTTATCAATTATTTTTGCAAATACAGGTAGATTAGATGTTGATCTATAATTTTCTATATTATCTTTTTCTCCCTTTTTATGTATTGAGGTTACTCGTGCCACTTTGAGTTCACTTGGATACACTTCTGTAGCAAATGCAATGTTTATAATAATAGCTAGTGGTGCAGCTAGAATGTTTGCTACCTTTCTTACAATGAAATAGAAAATATTATCAGGTCCTCTCTTTTTATTTGCTACCGTTTTTATGATTTTTTCAACTTCTAGTGAATCGACATCCAGTAGAACCACATTATTGGGATGATTTATTACAGGCTTTGTTCATTTGTAACATCTTTGGGTCGCTTACGTCGAAAGGTAAAATGTTTATTAAATTAATTGACTAATTCTTGGGTATTATATATCAATTTGTTATGAATATTTAATGTTATTTTGTCTCTTGTTTCGTCAGTTCTGATGTTGTTAATGACTTCCCACGTATGTTTCGCGTTAAGTACTTTTTGTTTTATTTAATGTTATATTCTTTTTTAAGTTCGAAATCTCTTGATTTAGATAGATACTACAGTCAGTGGCTTTACATTTCCATAACAGACCATTTAGTTTTTTTCAATTCTTTCGTTATCCTACACTTTTTATTGAAACTCCTCGGTACTTTTCTTGAGACAAATGGATATGCGTTTTCAAAATGTTGATAAAAAATATTTATAAAATTATTATTTACCACTCACTCTTTCACTGGTATATTTTCTGAAATTAATAAATTTTGCAATTTGCAATTATAATTATTATTATGATTATGTCGCGAATACACTCTGTAAGGTAATTGTTTATTTGTTATTTTAGAATAAATCTGAAAATATATTTAGTAATATGAAGTCGTCATAAGAAAATAAGACGATATAATGATATACAACATTCCTGAAAAAAAATTAGTTACAAGCAAAATATTAATAAAAACGTAAATTAATCTTAAATATGACAATTGAAAGTGAAAAGATAATTCTAAGTAATACTGTAATCTAATGAAACGATAACAAAATTATAGAAATGAAAAGTACTTAAATTTCATATTCACTTAAAGAAATTGTTCAGTAATGACGACCATTCTGTTCCACACACTTTTGACACCTTGTTCTAACAGAATTCTACTCTTTGTTCTAAAATTTCCCGAGTTTCTGGTTGTTCAAAACTAAACACTTCGTTCTTAGTGGTACCCCATAAATAAAATCAAGGGGGGTAAGGTCGGTTGATCATTCAACAAAATGTTGCACGTTACGAATGCTATGGGCCTGGCAACCATCTTGCTGGAACCAGATGTTTTGCATGTCCTCGGGACTAATAATTTGTCTCAAAGCAGGCATTACCTGATTTGTTAGTAACTCCAAATATTTGTTACCAGTTAAATTGTAATCCCATATGTGAGCCAGAAGATTGCAAAAGAACTTACCAAACACCATATCCGAGTAATAGAAGTCAACAGGGAAAATTTGAAAAAGCACTTAGTTAACAACAAAATAGAGACAATAGACCCACTCGAAAAATTCGGCATTTATCAAGTACAATGTAAAAATTGTGACGGCAAATATATAGGACAGACTGGAAGAAATTTCAAGATCAGGTAGAATGAACACAAGAAGGCAATAATTTAACGCAACTTATCTACATCCAAAAATTTACGGTTAAGCCGGAATTTGGCTTCAAAGTTTCAAATTTTTTTATTTGTTTTGGTTATAACAATTGAACGCTTTATTTGATTTGAATGAAATTTATTATTAATAAGTACCATAATATCATACATCATTTCAGTTATTGTGGCCATTAGTGATTGACAGGAAGTATAAAAAACAGTAGTACCACCACTTAAAAACTAAAATATTTTTTTTATTTTTCCATCCAATAAAATCCAAAAAAATCTACTTGAAAGGGCATTAGATTTAAAAACTTTTTTGACTCTTATTTGAAATCTTGTACGGTTTTTGCACAAAAAAATAAAATATGAATATAGTATACTCATTAAGCACTCTTTAATAAGTAAATAAACTTACTCAATTGAATAACAATTAAATAATATCAATTAATAAAATAAATACAAACATCTAACACTTTTCAAACAATTTTCATGCAAAATCCTAATACAAACAAGATATCTGTTTGTTCCAAATATAAATATATATGAATTATAATAAAGTTAAAAATTAATTGTTAAAAGACACTAAATAATTATTATAATACATAATTTACATTTTTTAAACAAAGACGGCCACGAAAAACATTTATTTTCGATTCGATGAAAATCTAGATTTTGTTTTTACTAGATAAAAAATATATATTTTATTTTTTTGTGGGAAAACCGTAAAAGATATCAAATATTATTAAGAGATAAAAAACGTTTTTAAATTAAATGGTCGTTCAAGTAGTATTTTTTTAGTTTTTATTAGATCCGCCATTAAACATGTGGTGGTACTACTGTTTCTTATACTTCTTGTTAACCAATAATAGTCATAATAACTGAAATGATGTATTATATTATGGTAGTTATTAAAAGTAAATTTAATTCAAATCAAATAAAGCGTTCAATTGTTATAAACAAAAGAAATAAAAAATATTGAAACTTTGAAGCCAAATTCCGGCTTAACCATAAATTTTTGGATATAGATAAATCGTCATATTTTGACCTCAGGAATCTATGGTCCAGCCATTTCCCCGCATTAACGGGACACCCTGTATATACATTGTAACATCTTCTTTTTTAATTAGTTATTTTTGTAATTCCTTTGAGAATGGTCGTCATTGACCAAAACACGTGTCAGGAAACTGAATATAACAATATGAAACTAAACAAGTGTTTTAATTTAAACTTACCTATTATTATAATTTCGTTTCATCAAGAGTGCAGTGAAGAAAGTATATACCGTATTAATATTTCCTATAGCCTCATGACTGGACTTTTGTTCAGCAGCCATATTTTGTTTATATTTAATAACGTTCGCCATTTATAAAAAAACAAACAAAGGAAAATAATAGTTAATAAATGTGTTCACAAGCAATGATCTAATTGGTGCTTGTAAATGTTAAATGAACTTCTATTTAAAAGACAATTGATTATACAATGTAAGCCTTAATTGTGTGAATCCATTTGTTTCAATATGACTTATATAATTCACACTTTCGTTAAAAATTTATGAATTTTATTTGTTTTTATAATTGGTATAAATAGAAGGTTTTACTGCATAATTTTTATGTATGTTATAAATTAATTTGTTTTTCTTAATTTCAGGTGAGTTTCCAAATACTAAATGGCCTATATTTTGTAAGTATTCATGTATCTTAATATGATATTGATATTTTTCAATTTTTCCTGGGTAAACAAATAGTAAATACATTTTAACTACATAATTTTATCATTTTGATTAATATTTGGAATCATACTTTTTAAGTTTTATCGAATGAACACGTAATCATCCAGGTGCTTAGACCTTTATATCCGGTATCATTTACACACATTAGAATCAAACATGCTTTTGCCAGAATCATTCAAATTATAACATTTTTTAATAACTCCCTTTCACCTCGATATTCCCTAAGAAAGGACTAATCACTAAACTAATAAATTATGGGAAGAAATTTTTGAAATAGGTATTTCGGAATAAGCTTTGATAAAGAATGATTAACTATGTTTTGAACTAAAAATTATTTGCAAAGAAAAGGAATATTGTTGATATCACGATCTAATATTATTACGATAGGAAAAAATGGTGATGTGGCCATCATAGTACTTTCCCTATATTTTTCTCGAAAACTATGAGGTTTACGAAAAAATGTTGTTCTTAATAATTTGTGCACTTTTGAATTCGCTACAATTATTTGTTATATGAATTTTATCTATCTCCAATAGTTTATTAGTAATTGGCAAAAAATATCAAAATTTTCAATTTTTATTTTTTTTCTCGAAAGTTAAAAATTTTATGAAAAACATGTTCGAATAAAACTTGTTCAGTTTTTCATTACCTTTAACTTTTGTTTGAACCGTTTTTTAAAAATTTTCATATTTAGGAAAATATTACAAGAAAACAAAAAAACGCCTCGAGTAAACAACCACTTCCGGTTTATGAATGTTTACCAAAAGCTTTTCAGATCGAGTTTTTAACAATAAAACCTTAAGTTTAAAGTTTCATGCCATTCGGATCATTCGTTTTTGAGATACAGCACCCACCGACAGACAGACAGACAGGCAGACAAACACACACACACACACACACACAGACACAATTTTTTTTCCAGAAATTAGTGTTTTGGGTTCAGGGGACCCCAAAACGGATATTTCCACAAAAAAAAAATTTGAAAAAAATCACGAAAACAATACTCCCCCTATATACTACGTGTATAGGGAAAGTAATTATAAAGGTACGACATTTAAACCGTTGGAAGATTAAAAATGTAATTTCTCAATAGTCTTGTGTGTATTATATACGTATTCTTGCCTTGTTATAATCTAAAAACAATAAAAGCTTATCAATTAAATTAGGAGCACATTTAAGTAATTTCTATGTTAACACTTAGCATTTTAATACTAAACCTGGTCGAAACTATCGTATTCTTCTGCATCGTCACTTATTCGGTGCCAGCACCTGTACATGTGCTTCAGCTAAATCAGAATCTGAAGTAGGGCACGTTTTTCGTTTGCACGCTATAAATATTAAATTACATCATATGGAAACGAGTCGATTATATTTAAATTTTTAGATGTCTAGAAAAAAAGTGATCCGTTCTGTCGGTACAAATGAGCCGCCTTTCGACACGCGCTTTTGTATGTTTATTTTCGTGATACGAAAGTTGACAACTAGAAACGGCCCATTCTTCTCATCGGACTCGAGGCGAGGCGCGACGTTTGTGGGTCAACATAATGAGCCTTGTATGTGCTGGAACATAAATAGAAGATTAAACGACCAGACTTTTCTTATCGAAAAAAATAACATCTACACATTAATTTATTAATACCATAAATTGTTTTTACTGAAATATTTATAATACATAATGCAAACTTTCAGAATACGTGTGTAATTTTGTAACTTGTAATTAAGTACGTAGTATATTATCTTTAAGTGGTTTATTCAAAGAAAAATTAAGTGATGTTGTTAGAGTAAAACGTTTTTATTTTTTAATTATTGTTCCTTATTAACAATATCCACGGACCGGTTTTGATCTATTTGGGATCTCATCAACGCAGCACCTTTATGGTAATACGTTTTTTTTTTAATTTTTACGCGTGACTGCAGTTTCAACAAATTTAGCTTTTCGAAACTGCAATCACGACTAAGAATGTGCGACACTAATAAAGTTATATTTAATTAATAAAATAAGTTATTAATTATATATAATATGGATTGTCAATCAGTTCACTAATAAAGTTACTTGTATGCAAAATGCATAACAAATTTAAAGTCTCCATAATTATGTTTTTAAAATTAATTATTGTCTTATTAAAAATAAAAATCATTTGATTACGTAAATATAATTATATAGGGTTTAGGTAAACCATAAATATTTGTGACCTAAAATAAACTCTATTTACACCAGAATTACCATAATATGTTAATTTACAATAATTGAAAGAAATAGGTCAAACACACCTCTAATGCTAATTACTTGAATATATCAAAATTATTTTCAATTAGGATAGCTTTTTTCACTGCTGTAATACAGTGTACAGCGAATTTTATAGTATGATAGCATAATCAGTTCCTTACCATATTCAAGGCATGTAATTTCATGTTTAATATTCCCATCACCAAAGGCCTTCGAACTCGTATGAATTAACGAGTAAATAACGAAAATTTGCATTAATGTAAACAAAACAATTTAAATTCCTGAACGATAAAAAAGCCAAACAAATTAATTTTTATTGCCTGACGTTATTGTTTATATTCTTATGCATATTCTTAATAAATATTTTATTTTGCCCTGGTTTTCCATAATGGTCAATGGAATTGTTAAATAAATACCAGGAATACTTCAGACCTCGATCATCCTGTGAAAGGCAATTTTCATGGATGACGAACCTGACCGGATGTAGGTTAACTGGCAGTACTTAGCAATAATTGTAAGGGCGGCAAATACTTGATATATTGCAATGATTGCAATTATGAAATTAACTCCTTAGACATATGAGCCTGATTTATATGCTTTAATGGCACTTAATTGCAAGGCTTCATAATAAATTACACGTTTAATAGTGGAATATATCAATTAGGAGTGTAAAAAAAGGAATATAATAATTTCAACTTAATTATATAAAACCATTCGACGAAATTAATACATTAAAATAACGTTTTTACTTATTTCACAATGAAATATAAGTCAGTAAAGAATATTTCAGATATATTAAAATCGTAAAACATTTGTTTCTAAAACAATTAACTATTTCTACACGCTTGTTAATCAATTCTGCAGATACGTAAGCGCAATGATGTATTGTTTTTTTTCATTAGAGCTACAAAATATACATAAAATAGTTTGATGCGTAAAGAAGTTTTAGGATAGTTGGAACTATTTCCTAATATCCATTTTTTTACTATAAATAATATTAGATATTACGAAATCCTATAAAAATAGCCATTTCTATAATAATAAGTTATTAGCGGAAACGTTTCAAAATGTATTGGAAACTAGTTCTAACTCCTGAACAAAGGTCTATCTCGAAGTGACACTTGTGGATTCTTGCCAGGGTTTAATTTCTACATGTGTTCCCTTTTAAGGTTAGCTTAATTCCTCAGGACTTTAAGTCAGTTGCAGAGATCGAAATATAGTCTAATTGAAAGTTGGTATGAATCTGTTCTATGTTGTTGTTGCTCCTGCTGTTATAGGCAACATTCCTTCCTTTAGGTAATGGTAGCACATTGCCACCAAAGTTCGACATTTTTCGCGCTCTGAACCCTTAAGACTCGTCAACAGAGGGTCTTACATCCTTTCTGGATCGCCGAATTAAATAAGTGATAAGTGGAACTTTCTATTTTTTTTTATTTCTTTTTGCCAAACATGTTTCAGGTCTCATATGTGCTATGCTCCTGGTAAAAGGCAATACTTATTTCTGAAAGCGATTATATAAAGGCACGGTCCTTTTAAATCAAGTATGATATAAGGCCCGTTTCATTTTGATGTGGTCGACTTGTTGTTTTATCTGGACTTAAGTTTTTACGTATTTTCCTGTATCAGATAGAATGTGATAACCATTTCATCCAAACCGGATAATTGATAGTTTTTTAGTTCAACTTGTAAAGTTTGTTTCAACGTGGATAGTTAGCTGTGCCTTTGGATCTTTATTTTACCTCTGGATGAAGCTAGAATCGCATGATAGAGTGGAATAAAGCTGTAATTAATTGAAAACCAGTTCATTGTTTGTTGCAAGATTGCGTTGATCTGGATCTGGATTGAGTTTGCCAAGGGTGATCAAATCATTGACCAGAGCACTTAGGGCTCACTAGGCCCATTGTGCCCCCCTGACTGGGACAGCCCTGCGTTGTTCTATCACTCATTTAGCCACCCAAGGTGGCGAGCAAAGGACAGCACAACGCTTGGAGGGTTATCCCTAAGATTGCGTTGATAAACTGAGTTCTATTATCACCGGTCCTAAATCTTAGGTATACTAAAGCAGTACTGTAGGTAGCAGTCGTAGTGTCAAATAACTTAATCCATCTAACGGCCGTGCCTTCAATAATAGGTATTCAGTTTTCCCATCTCCGGTCATTCTGGCAGCGGGGCCAACAGGCCAATTACAATCACTTCGAATCTCCTGTTAGTCGTAGGTATTTGTAGAAGATATGGAGATTTATAGTTAGCATTATCCAACAACGTATAAAAATACTAAACTATAAACTTCCATATCTTCTACAAATACCTTCTTCTTTAGCACATGCGAATTATTTTTCGAAAAGTTATGTCCTCCACTTAGCTCCTCTGTTCTTGTTTATAATGAGAAATTAGGGCTCATTTATGATCAAAATATCCATTATTTTACAGTATAACATTTGAATTACTTTTTTTTTGTTTTGTTAGTCACCGTTGATAGGCCCCAATCGCTGTGAAGTGTGTCCCTGTTCTTATCCCAGTTTATTTTATCTTTACTTACATACATAATGATTTGATGGTTGCAACAGGCACATTCATGCAAAATGCTCTGACTTAAGTCCTTCGGAAATTAAGTGTCTCGAATTACGTCAAAATCCTAAGAGACGTATTAAAATACATCTGCCTTGAATGTGAGAAAGGGTTTCAGCAAATACCAAAGCCCATTACATTAATTGATGAACTTAAGGCTGATATTATTAATGAATTAAAATCAAAAGTCTACACATCTAAGAATGTCACGCACGTTGATAACTCAGAAGAAATGATTGCTGAGATCCATGAACGTTCAAAATGATCTAAAAATATTATTTTTTATGGCTCACCTGAAGATGGAAAATCTAAGCACCAAATGTCGGAACGTGACGCTGTCTTTATTAAAAATATGCTGAGTAAATTGAATATATCTGATTCTCAAGTTTATTCACAACGTGTAGGAAAATCTGATGCTACTAATCGGAACTCACGACCAATACAACTTCGACTGAGTTCTGCTGATTTAGTTCATCAAATAATTAAACAAATTAAAAAACTTCAAACTTATACGGATTACTCAAAAATCTCAGCGTTTTTTGATCGCACACTTAAGCAAATTGTTTATTACAAATTGGTAAAAAGTGAGTTAACAGATCGTGTGGATAAACCAATAAGCTCCAATAGGATAGTCCACCCAATTAGTATATTTTATCAAAACTGTGTGTTCAAGAAGAGTGACAAATCCCATCTTCATAATATTCGTAATTGTAACTTTGCAAAAATCTTTGAAAGTGTATTACATAATAACATATTTAAAGGAGTGGGTCCCCTCATATTTCCATATCAACACGGATTTATGCCTGCCAGATCGACAACAACAAAGCTGGCAACAATTTCGTAATATCTAGCCGATTCTTTAGATGCTCGTGGTCAAGTTGACGTTATCTATACTGATTTTTCAAGCGCCTTTGACTTAATTGACCATGATCTTCTAAATCATCAACTTAGTCGTTTGGGTGCTGTTCCTGCGGTTACTAAACTCATTGGGTCATACTTACAAAATCGTTCATGTTATGTATTTAATAATGGTTTTAAATCCTACGAATTTTCTCCTGCCAATGGTGTTCCACAAGGTTCTGGTCTTGGCTCCCTCTTGTTTAATATTTTTATTAATGAGTTATTGGGAATGCTTACCTGTCCCGTTTTGGCATACGCTGATGATCTTAAAATTTACCTAACAATTAATTCCTGGTATGATATAATCACTCTACAATCGAGTTTAAATGTAATTGCTGATTGATGTAAGGGAGTTAGATTAGTACTAAATGTCAACAAATGTTGTGTGGTAAGTTATTTCCGCACTCGTACTTCACTTGAATCAAGTTATCAGATCAACGGAGACTATTTATCGTAATGTACCACGTTCAAAGATTTAGGAATTACTTCTGACAACCAACTCACGTTTAAACTTCATATGTTAGACAAACGGTATCAAGTAGACGTGATTTTTACCGATTTTTCAAAAGCCTTCGATAAGGTGGATCACACCCGGCTTATTCACAAATTGCATACATTTGGCTTAGATGATAACTTAATTGAATTAATCAGTAATTACTTATCTAATAGAGTAGCTTATATCGACTACCAATCCATGAAGTCCAGTGAATTTACTTGTACAAGCGGCGTTCCCCAGGGATCCAATCTTGGTCCGTTGTTATTTTTGCTATTTGTTAACGATGTAGTTAGTCAGTTTGATTCGAACTGTTTACTCTATGCAGATGATTTAAAATTATTTAGGAAAATCGAAACTACTGAAGATTGTTCACTTCTTCAGCAAGATTTATTCAAACTCGATCAGTGGAGTGTTAATAACGGCTTAGATCTAAACATTATGAAATGTAAATCAATGTCATTTCATCGTAAACTTAATCATATAAATTTCACATATAGCATTGCATCAACACCTTTAGAAGCAGTTACTATATTTAAGGACTTGGGAATAGTTTTTGACAATAAGCTTAGTTTCAACAATCACATTTCTTATTTATGTAAATCTGGTTTATCTATGTTAGGTTTTCTTTTGAGAAACACTAAACCTTTCAAAAGTATTCAGCCACTAATAAACTTCTATTTTGCTTTTATACGAAGTAGGTTAGAATATTGTTCGATAGTATGGGATCCCAATTACTCAATACATATTTCTTAAATTGAGGGCATACAAAGAAAGTTTTTAAAGGCGCTTTATTACAAGCGTCATAATCACTATCCAGTTCAAGGTTATTCTTCCGTAGAATTACAAAATGAATTTAAAATATACCAGATGAAATTGATATTTTTTATATAAAACTCTCATGTCTTGTAAAGTACTTGAAATTGTATTAATATTAAATTTTAGTTTTCATATAATTTGAATGTAAACTGTTGGATAATAAATATTATTATTATTATTATTATTATTATTATTATTATATTGGATCTGTTCTTACAAATACATCGAAGGCTTTAGGATTTATTCTTCGAGTTAACCGCAACTTTTCCAATGTTTATGCTATAAAATCTCTCAATTCCGCCTTTGTGTTAAGTAAAATGTAATATAATAGTTTGATCTGGTTTCCTATTTACGCTAGTCACTCACTTTTGTTGGATCGCATTCATCGTCGATTTTTAAAATTTCTACCGTTTAAACTGGACCGTGCTTATCCACCAATTGGAACGTCTCGAGAAGATCTTCTCCAGCGTCACTAAATAGAGTCACTCGCCGACAGAAGAAATCTGCGATGTGCAACTTTTATGAAGAAACTTTTAGGTGGAGTAGTCGACTGCCCTGAAATTCTCTCCAGGGTTCCATTTAATGTTCCTGTAAAACCTACACGATTTTCATCAACATATAGATTACCATCGGCGCGTACCAATGTATTGCAGCGTTCACCTATGATTGTATTGTGCCAGTGCGCGGTAAAAACAATTTTGTGACATTTTTGCTTAGTGTTTTATTTAGTGTTTTTATTTAGTATTATTATTCAGTTTTGTTTACTATTTCATTTATTTATATGTATTTTTCCTTTATTACATATTCAATTTTTTGTTCTGTAATTGGGTTATCCTGTTGGACAAATAAAGATATTATTATTTAATCACTGCGTTGATGAACTGTTTACAATTTCTTAGTTTGGCTACGTTTTTGGGGCCTCTTGGTTCTGTTTCTGCTGGTTTTCTTCTTCAATCGGCTTAAACTTCCCTCTGGTCCTAGGATTTCTTGTATTTCTATGCCTAGAAGAGTGTTAATAATTTTTTGTAGTTGTTGTCGTTAGTCTAAAATTATTATTCAAATTTTATGAATACTATGAATTAACTTAATCCATCTTAAGGCTCTGACTTCAAGGATGATTATGTTTGTTATATCGCAAAATATCGTTGGTTCAAAGAAAAATACATTCTTTAAGTTAGATTTTGAAGAGCACACGTCTAGCTCTTCAAAATCTAAAGGATATAATTACAAATATATACAAAATTAGAAAATGGTCCTTACATCCCCGGATTATAGGTTGATTGTAATCTCATCAAATCTCCTGTTAATGGTAGGCGTTTGTAAATCTGGAGGTTTATAGTTGGCAGCATTTGGATCGATTTTTAGTATCATTATCATCCAGATAGTAAAGGTACAATGCCTCTTAGTTGGCTTACAATATAACATACTTCTGTTCGTTCAATGTTTTTATGTGGAGCAAATGGGGTTTGAGTGGAAGAACATAATTTATTGTGAACTCCGCCCGTGATTCTTTCGTACAAAATTTTATGTAGGTTTTTTGTAATTTATTTCTTGTATGTATTTTTTAGAAAGATTACCGAAGATATAATAAATAAAAAATTAAATAAATACTCTGGACGATATGCATTGCATTGCAATCGAATCACCCGTCCTGCAAGTCATTAGTCATTTCAAAGAGAAATTGTTGAAGAAACGCTGGCTAACAAACAGTCACCTCTAGGAGCCTTTATAGATATCAAATGTGCCTTTGATAGAGTTAGAACAGGATCTAAACAAGCGTGCGATCCCCATAACCAGTACTGGAAGATTGGGGCCATGTTGAGAAATAGAACTCTAACCATCTCGATAGGGAAAGATAGTCTGACACACGAGAGTGTTCTGTCTAGTCTAATGCAGAGTGCTCTCAAAGGAAAGTGGTAGTAAGACTAAAGGTAAATAGCACCTATAGCTCAAGAACAAACGATGTGAGATATGGAAGAACACTGAGAGAGGCGGGATAAATCATGCCTGAGACATCTGTTTGACCGGCAATATGAAAGAAAAAATCAGATTGACGATAAATCAGAAATCACCGTTTATACCGGCGCGACTAAGAATCATGAAGGAGCGGAGGGAGTTATTTACTCCCAAGAACTCGACTCGAGATTTTGTTTCTAACTGATAGTAAATCAAGCATAGCTTCGCTATCGAGACCAACGATGAACAGCAGTATAATACTGGAGTACAGGAAAGATCTAGAAAAACTTGCCTGGAGAAGGTATTCTCTGCCACTGGCACCACTTACTAACTCCCAAGTACTAAAAGGAAACTTCTTTGAGGAACACAAAAAGGAATACATACTGACAAGTATGCGGTTGCCAAAGAATGCATCCATTTACCAACACCGAAGCTGAGCAGGAAATACATTGAACTACCAAGAAACAGTTTCAGGCTGCTAATTTGTAGCTTTAATGGGCATTGCAAACTAAAGAAGCACCTACACAACCTAGGGGTGGCAAAAATCCTATGTGTCGGAAATGCAAGCAAGAAGAGGAGACTCTAAGACACATCCTGTGTGAATGTGAGTCACTCAAACATCTCAGGTGGTTCTTTTCGGAGAAAAGTGCCTAGATTGGTCAAAGCAGGACAACACGGCTAACTACTAGACATTAGGTTGGCTTGAGGAGTAAAACTCAGGAGGTAGCACAAAGGACCAATAAATGGTCTAAGTGCTGCGACCATCTAGTCGCCTTCTACAAACCATTATCATCATGATCAAGGTACAACCAATTCGACATTTTCCCTAGTTTATCTTAAGCTGATAATTTTACAGTTTCTGGAAACTCTTTCTTAGATTCCTAATGTGCTTTTCATCAAATTCAGAGAGTATGATTAGGTCGGCTAGGTAGATTAAGATTCTAGTTGGTTACGTGGTCCATCAGAAGTTGTAATTTATCCTTAGGTCAAATGACATCTTCTTGTAACTATAGAATAGCAAGGGCGTTAGGAGGGTTGTATTATCGTCTAAAAATGAATCGAAAAAATATCTTTTCTCGTCAGGACTAAATTCCTCTATGCGATTCGTCAGAAACAAGCCTTAGATCTTCAACCATGACTGATGTAAGAAGAGTTCAGTTGAGGGTTGTGAATGAGAGTTGTGCCTCTCCTAATATTCCTCTAGGGTATATAGGCGATTAGGAGAAGGTAGTTGCACAAGTGAAATGCGCCCTTTAACTAGTAGGGCATAACACGTTACATTTCTTTCACTCAAGATACTTAAGATGTCTTGGCAGATGGTTCTAGATCTCGCCTAGGTCTGCCTTTATTGAGATGAGGTTAGGATGGGCGTCTTACACATCTGTTTTTCATACATTGTTTAGGAGTTAAAGTGTTGAGGAAAATTGTCAGTTTAAGGTTTGTCCCCAGAAACGATTATAAATTAGTAAGATGCGTTTGCTTCAAGTATGCTGACGTATAAACTTGCTGACTTCTTTTTCTCAACTAAACTAAGTATGTGACCTATATGACTGGTTGGTATGTTTTTGCTAGGATTAAATTTCCTCTGGTTTTTGTCGTGTTTTTTTTTTTCTAGACCAGAAAGAGTGTTAGCCATATCTAATAACTTCGGATAAATGTATGTTAATTTTAATTTAATTCAATTTTTCAAAAATTGTGTTTAAAGTTCTTATCTATCATACTTGTTGCAGCATTTTGCTAAAGAATTTGGTTAAATTAAAATAGATGACGCGGCGAAGTAGTTTAAATTTTAGATGTGCCTACTTAATTAAAATAGGTTTCTGTTCCACTAGCACTTTTTCCAGGGTTTGTTTTTAGACTTCCTGCTGTACATGTTATTCAGGTGAAGTCCGTTTTTAGTGCAGTTTAAGATTTGATTACCTTATCAAAGAATTTATCGAAGATACATTTTTATACCAGATGTAATTTCTCGAGTCCCTGTTTTTGAGATTTGTTATAAAGGTCTTTAATCAATGTATATAAACCAGATAATGAAAACAATAATGATAAGAAACAGGATGTAAACAATCCTGAAAGGGAAAACAGTAATGCCTGATAAATGTGAGATCCCGCAAAAATAAAACTCTTTCGACAGTTCCAGGATTGGCTTGGTATTTTTAGTGCGAGCAAATTCGAAAACTGTAATGTATTTGTATTAATTTGAATGTTGAATTATTTGTATTTGAGAGTGGTGGTTAGCAAAAAATAACGAGCCGTGCGATGTGCGCCGTTGCAGCTAGGCACCTTGTTTCAACAGTGGTGAATAAATGTTAATTTTGCAAGGTGTTTTAATGTTTAATTATTCATCCACCCAGAATCACAAACTAAATAGTTTTGTTGTGTACCATCGGCCAGTACATAACAGAAACAATACCTAAAATTATGGAAGCGTACTTTAGAGGAAATATCTGTCCTGATCGATACTTAGATGTAACAACTGTAAATTTAAAACGGGAAGATGAAAACGCTTCTAAAATTGGTTTTCTTCGAAAGTTTGAAAACAACTTCAAAGATTCGCAACTCTGGCCAGCGGACATAAAATTAGAAGTTCTCGTTTCTCGCTGAGCGACGTTACGATTAGTAAAATTGACAATTGGTTAAACAATAAGAAGTTTGTATTAAATCGTGAACAAAAGTAATTTGAACCCATATTTTTGATATTTCTGGCATCCAAGTGGGTATTTTTCCTTAATCCCGAACGTAATGATTTCTGTAGAATTCACTAATCCACCTCAGGTATAAATTCAGACCTTCAGTCGATTATATTTCATTCTTGTGTCAGTTGCCGTACATATCTGAGTAAGTTATTTATATTTCATTATATTTATTATCATATTTCATTATATTTATTTTAGTGTTTTTATTTGTATTTAAAATCAATTTTATAATAAAGCTGTACTGAAGAGAGCGAAAGTTCGAAACACGTGTCTGCAGATGATTATAAACTTGAATGCTAGATTTTTTAATTGCTTTTGCTAATTTAATTTAATGAAATCAGTTTAAAATTCATTTTTCATAATTTTTCATGTTATAGTTACATTTAAACAATCTAAAGTACATTTTATCATTTATTAGTTTATTCAACAGAAATAATTTCATTCAAATTAGTGTTGCTTTGATAGTTGTACTATTTGTAACACGCAAATTAATTTGTATTATTCAATGTCTGTCGAAGTATTAGCTAGAGAAGTAGTTGTTTCAAATTAATTTGTTTTGTAGTCTTAGTAAGACTCATTGTTGTAGATTCACGAAATGTTTTCGTATTTTTAAATTTATTATTTAATTTTCTACAACAAACTAAAGGATTTTAACACATTTTATTAATTAATGTTAGGTCCAAAAAATTGATTTTATTGTCGTTTTCTCTCTCTACTGTGAATTTTATTTTAGGGTGAACACTATTAATTAAGTTCAAAAATTGATCTAAATGGCGTGATTAAAGCATGCGATAACATCATCTACGTATCTAAACCAAAATGTGTGCTTTTGTGAAATTTGAACTGAAATTTTTTTCCTCAATATTTGACATAAAAAATTGTGCTAACAAAGGACTGAGAGGAGATCCCATCGCTAATCCGTTAGTTTGTTGAAAATATTTATTGTCAAATTGCAGGTAATTTTGATTTAATGAAAGTTCTAATGCGTCTAATAATTCTGTTTTTACAACGGGATTAGTGTTAGATTTATCTAAAAGAGTATGTGCTATTTGAAGCCATTCACCTGTGGGAATATTAGAGAACATACTACTAACGTCAAAAGAAACTAATTTTGAGTTCTTGGGTGTAGTAATGGATTTTAGTTTTTGGGATAATTCAAGGGAATTTTTGACAGAATATTGAGAAGTGAAATTTGTATATTTTTTAAAAAGATGATTAATTTTAATTGCTAAAACTCTTGTGGGAGTATTGATATAGGAAACTACTGGCCGAATTGGATTATTGGGTTTATGAGTTTTTATAAGACCATAGAGTCGAGGTGCTAGAGGATTTTTGTTGACAATTGGAAATTTTTCTAATTTGGAAAAGATTATATTAATGTTAGACAATAAACTTTTAATTTGATTTTGAAAGATTGCCGTTGGGTCTTTTTTTAAAATTGTTAAATTTTCGGCTGTTATGAAAGCGTACATTTTATCTAAATAACTTTGTTTTTCTAATATTACTATTGAGTTGAATTTGTCAGCTTTAGTGACGATAAGGGAGTTGTTTGAAATTTTTGATTTTATAGACTTAATAATTTTACTGTCGGTTGGTTTTCTGTCGGTGTGTTTTTTAAGGATATTAGCAATTTGGGCTTGAGGGATAAGGGGTTCGGATATGGTTTTCAAGGCTAACTCTGATTCTACTATAATTGTGGGCTTATCTTGTTTATATTGAATGTGCGGGCTGTAATTTGGGTTTTGAGATAGAAATGAAGTTTCTGTCTCACTAAATATCGTACTGGAAAGATTAATAAATTTTTGATGATTATTTGTATTTTTAACTGACTTCTGGTGATGTGATTTTTGATTATTAAGGAGAATGGATAATTTCTTTTTCTGAATCAAATATTTTTTATGAATGGTTTTACTAATACTTTCTCTAACAAAATCATCAAATATATCGAATTCTAACGGATGACGTTTATATGAAAGTTCCGAATGTAATACCTTAAGATAGTGCTGTATGATGTCACGTTTCCGGTGTAGGTCTTGGATTTCAGCTCTAATCCACCCGAGTTGGGCTGCTTTTACGGCTGTTTTTGCTGCAATATATATTGTATTAGTTTTGATATTAACGTATTTTGGAATTTTTAATAATTAAGACACTTTAAACTTGGTTTGTATAACACTATATTTATTTTCGTTACTTAAGTTTAGGTAACTACACGTACCATTATCAAACGAGAAGTAATTTACAATCCGATTAAGACAGGTATATATAGGAGAAAATTACACAAGTGCTTTAAAAATAGGGGTGAATCACGGGTCGAGCTGCTCATTAAAAAATGGGTTTTCCGGATAAGCGCATTCGAGGGATTCCAGTAGGTCCATTTTAGGGCCCTTCTTCGTAATATGGATTATTGAAAGTATATCCTATCCAAAAGAATGCTTTTCTTGTAGGATATGCGTGGCAAAGGCGGATTTTTCTTCTTGTCCGAGGCGGAAGAATGTTTGATGTTGTTTAAGTCCTGTAATGAATTTTCGGCCAGTCTGGCCTATGTACACTTTTTGGCAATCTGTACAGATTAGTTTATATATTCCCGCTTTTTCCAATTTTGACGTTTTTGAATTATGATTAAATATGCAGTAGTTTAGTTTGATCGCTGGTTAGTATATATTATGTTTTTTTAACAAGTTGCCGATTTGTAAACCAGCCGCTCCAAAAATGTAAGTGATTATTTACCGTTGTTTCTTGTTTTCCAGCATATAAATATTTTAAATATTTTTTCATTTTTTGTTTTGAGATATCTTATAGGTTGGTTTTCTCCTTCAGTCGACTTGAACTTTCTTCTGGTTCTGGGTTTTTTGTATGCCAAATAGAGTGTGTTAACTAATGAAGTCGGTTTTCACAAATGTTTGAAGTTAGTCCAATATTTTTATTCAAATCCTATGAATACCTTGTTCATAAAAAGTACTTTAAGATGCTTTGCTTTTTAAGTAAAATAACTCAAGACCTTGACTTGAATGATGATTATCTTTGTTAAATATAACAAACAACAACAAAGTCTCGTTGGTTCAAAGAAGTATACTTTTTTAAGTTTAGACATTTATTCTTCAAAATCTAGAGGGACAGCCCTATTTACAATACTTACAAAAAAATACATGACAAATAATTTCCCCCACAATTAAGGATTGTAGGTGGAATAAGTTGATTGCAGTAATTTCCAATATCGTGTTAATGGTAGCCATTTGTAGATCCGGAGGTTTCTATTTGGCAGCATTTGATACGAAGTTTTGAAAGAGTAGTCTTTGTTTCATAGTGGCCGTTATTTAATCTTCGTAAAAGCTTTTTTCATTCTTATATTGGAACAATAAGTTGAGGGTTTTTTGTGCCATCATCCAGATAATACCGGTACAATATCTCTTGGTTACTTTAAAATATACTTTTGTTCGTTCGCTGTTTTATCTGCTCTGGAAGGTATGGTTCCAAGCTTTCTCGTTTGATTTGATTTGATTAGTTATTTCAAAAGCGGATAGATATACTTGCTGTAGGATTGGGGCGGTCACCAACGTTTTCTTCAAATGTGTTTTAACTAGTAGGCACGTCACATTTATTTCACTCCAGATACTTAAGATGTCTTGGCACAACGTTCTATATCCTACCTCGCGCTTCCTTTTTTGCGATGATGAGCATTCTACATATTTGTTTCTAAACATCGTTTCAGACTTAAAATATTGAGGAAAATTGTCAGTGGAACGATTGTAAATTAGTGTGATGCGTTTGCTTCAATTATGATGTATAAGCTTGGCTGACTTCTTCTTCTGTCGATCTATATGTTAAAGTTTATAACAAATGGAAGAGTTGGTAGTTTATTAGGCCAGTATATAATCCTTCCCAACTTGGATACTTAGCTGCGCTAAGAGATTAGAAATAACCGATCATTTTAAAATTCAATATAAGGATAAAGTGTTTTATTTAAATTTGCAAGATGTATAATGAAGTTAACGCCTTGGCCATCAATCAATAGTACCTTTTTGAAGATCATTATAAAGTATCATTTTTTAGTGCAGTTTAAGATTTGGCTACCTACTTGAAGAAGTTGATAAACTTTTGTTACCAGCTGCATGTTATTTCTCAAGTCCTTTTGAAACCCTCGGCCTAACATATTCTTTACTAAAATAGTATCCCTGTTTCGGAAACTTGTTAAAACGGTCGTTGTTATAACTTATAAATAGAGGAAGGGAGATACATGTATGTTTTATAAACTTCGAAAAGGTATTCGACCGAGTGAGAAGAAAAGTCATGTGAAAAGTGCTATAAATCAGAAAAAAGACACAAGGACGATAGAAGTAGTTACAGCTATGTATAAAAACCACAAAACCGTAGTTAAAACAAACAATGAAGAATCTAGAGAGTTCGTGATAAAGATAGGAGTAAAACGAAAGTGTGTTATGAGTCCGTTACTATTCAAATTGATATGAGACAAAGCTATAAGCAAAGAAGAAAATGAAAACATTAAACTGGGATATTGGATATTCGAAGAAACACGCATAACGGAAGTGATGTTCGCAGATATTATGGCGATAGTGGCAGAGACAAAAAAAGACCTACAGCATAACATAGAAATACTAGACAAACAACTAATAAAAATAAACATGAAAATAAATTTAGATAAGACCAAAACATGATAATATCTACAGAAAATAAATTACATATAATAAAATTAAAGTGTTTAGGAACAATAATAGAAAATAATGGGAAGATAGATAAAGAGATAAATGATAAATTGGGAAAAAGGAGAAAAACATTTAGTATGATAAAGACTACGTTCTTTGGTAGGAAAGAAATAAGTAAAACATAAAAGCCGAAATTGTGAAGAAAGTTATAAGACCGGCAATAATATTTAGTAATGAAGCATGGACCATGATGGAAAAACACAAAACGAAAATATATGCTGGGGATTTCTAATATTTTAACGATTATACTCTGAATTCTGTGGCGAGTTTTATAACGGAGTAGTTCATATAATATCTTCAGTTGGTCAACTTCTATCTGAACCATTTCTAAGCGGACAAACAAGGGTCCTATAATTCCGTTGGTATTTGGAGTTACATGAAGAGTATTTATTGCATAATTTTCTCACTTATTTCTTGGTGAAACATTATGAAAGAATAGGTAAACAATTGATTGAACAAAATCAGTAAAACAAACCAAATGTTTATCAATTCTTTACTTACGATTACATGCAGAAACTTAATATTATAAGTTAATAGTGAAGAAAGGGATATCTAACTTGTGATAATGCTTCTGTAAACGTGTTAAAGGTTAACTTAGGTTTTAACAAAACTTTTGCGTAGATTTGCTGGCATTATCAAACCTATTCTTTGGTTAATATACTCTTGGCATCATCTTAAGTTACTACACTGTCTTTGATTCGTCCGGTTTCTTCAAATCAGTAAATTTAACTGATTTTCACAAGTTAGATATCTTTTTCTTCGCTATTAACTTATAATATTAAGTCTATAAAGCCTTTGATGTGTCCTGGTCCTTTATTTTATGGAATTGGATAGAGATATATTGATTGTCTTATTTACTGTCTTGCCCCATGTATGGCTTTGCATCATCATAATGTTGCTTATTTAACTTTATTCTTAGTTTCAAACCCGAAAATCAATTATTTTGAAATTTATTAATTTCTTTGATGTAGTTTCATTCTTTTACTATCGATTTTGAATGTTTGCGTTTTATTTTCATGTTATCAATCAATCAATCAATTAATCAATTTATTCGTGTTAGTAGATAATATTTACATCTATACACAAGTTAATAGTTCATAATTACACATACATATTTGAATAAAATATATATCATTAATTATAAACATACATTACATAAATACACATTATAATATAAAAAAATTACAAAAGTAGTAAAAGTAAAATTATAAAATTATAAAATTATAAAAATCTCGTGACATACATTTTAAAATGGAACATATTTAGTTATAATTAAATCTTATAAAATAAAACAATTTACAATCATGCGTTATACAATAAAAGAACTAATCACAAATTAAAATAAATTTCAGAATAAAATAAATGTGAGATAATATAAACTTAAAATCTTTGTTGAGGCAGTTGCAAAGATAATAATTTGTTTAAGTATTCACCAGTCGTGTATGGCTCAATACTTATAAGTAAATTTCGCAGTTCAGCTTTAAACTTTTTCTTACTTTAAGTTTTGATGCTAGGTGGGAACGCATTATAGAGGTTTACTTGCGTTACAGACCTCGCAACTAAAGCTTTATTTGTTCTATAACCAAGTAGTTGATTACCGGGCCTGGTGGGGTATGAGTGGGTACTATTAACACTTTTAAATTTATCCTCGTTGTTATGAATGTAGACACATGTTTTAAATATAAATAATGCAGGTACTGTCATAATACCTAAAGATTTAAAATGAGTTCTACATGATTCGTCAATATGTAATTTACAAATTATTCGGATAGCCTTTTTTTGCAATTTGAATATACCAATTGCGGCACTGGAATTTCCCCACAACCTCAGGTCATACAAAATGTGGCTAGCAATTACAGCATGGTATGCCTTCATGCATGAAGATCTTGAAATTAGACCGACAAGTCTTTTTAGAACAAAAAGAGACTTAGCTATTTTTGTAGATAAGTAGTTTACATTGTCACACCATTTTAGTCTATTATCTAGCCGAATGTCTAATGCATTAACATTTTGCATTATATTTTTACTTACTGCAGGACTAATGATCAATGTTTGTGTTTTGTTTTGATTTAAGTGTAATTTATGCGCATTAAACCAATGTAATGCTTTTCCCTCTGATTCTAGAACCAATCGTTTGAGAGAGTCGGTATTCTCATGTGCATTAATAAACGTCGTGTCATCAGCAAATAGTACAACTTCTGCTGGTTTCAAAAAGTTGGGAAGATCATTCATATAAATAATAAATAATATTGGTCCTAGAACAGAACCTTGTGGCCCCCCATGTAATTTTTTGTTCTTATATGATTCTTTAGTACATAAAGAAAAGTATCTTATTAAAGAAGTGTTGAAATATTCTGCGGCTTTATTAACATCACTGACATTTTCATTATTGGTTCTTTTCTCAAATAGTTGATAACAAGTTCATAATTAGTTTTTACGATTTTGGTTGTATTTAAAATAAAATCTGTTAATGTAAATATTTTTTGGCCAGAAATTTGGATTATTAATGATATCAAAGTGATCGAAAGATATACTAATTTTGTATGATACATAATCGGCTTCTTCATATTTTGGTTTCAACTCTTCAATCACAAAGTTTGCAGACTCATTTGTTCCCTTCTTTAAAAACAGCAAGATATCCTCCTTAGACGTATTTTTCTGCAGTCTTGATACAAACAGACATTTTCTTTAAAATTGTAATTTTAGAATTTTCATGAAAAAGGTTTAAATGAAATTTCGACGGAAATATTTGCTTTGGGGATCATTTAAAAGTCCGTATGTGGGAGCAGTCATGAAGGCCAACTATGTGGTATTCAATACATACCCCTTATTTAAATTTAAATTAAAAAAGTAACAAATAAAAAAAATGGTTTATTAATTTGGTTTAATGGTCTTATTTATTCTTCATTTTTAATCTGTTTCTTATAAACTCAATTAATTTAACATAATATTTTTCATCGTTTCCATTGTGTTTTCTTTCTATTTGTCCCTTTTTATAATACGTAGGTATTTAAAAAAAGTAACTAGGGGTTTATAAGATTAAAGCTTATAATAAATACCTACTGCACTTATTATTTCGCAACATTTACCGGTGAAGCGTTTCGGAAATTATTATTTCTATGCCTACTCCATCTGCTCTGCGTGCAACACCTGCTCAAGTCAGACTAGTTACACTCCACCAGATCCAAGTCGGTATGATTCATTTGATTTATAGTCTGCACTGAACTCATACGGGTACATGGATATGAATGTGATTTGCAACAACGGAAAATTACTTGTTTTATTCTTCGACGAATATTATTTTTAATGATCATCATTTTTAATAAAATTTATATGGGCTTTATTACCAAGAAAATAAATCATTTGTTTTAGGTTTCTATAAAAAAGTAAATACCAGAAACAATAACAGGTTTCTGTAATGGGTATATACTAACACCTGCATTCGCTCCCGCAGCTTCCGTAGAAATATCAGGTTATATCATGATGTAATTATAATATCATTGCTTACGTATCTAAATATATTTTCATAAAAAATAATTTGTTAGCTCAATTTATCACGTTTTATTTATTGATATTAATTTATTACTTAAAATATTTTCGAGAGATCTTCAATCGTGTTGGGCGAGATATTCTTAGTTAGTTTTTACCCATTCAAGTAGTAAATCGTGTGGGATTTGTATTGGTAATGATTTTTGACGTCATTTTTGTGTTTTAATGCCTCGATTTTATTACAGTCGTTTTAATTACAAAGTGTTCTGAATATGAAGTATATGAGGCGTATAGTGCAATATTTAAGCTGAATCAGATATGCATATATGAAAATCAATAACTGTGAAATTACTTAACCGTTATGGGAATGAGAAAATCGATTTTATTAAGGAATATAATGAAAACATTTCTATTGTGATTATAGACGCAATAAAACGTATGATTTACTGCATATATGCTTTAAAGTGTAGTTTTAATTCCTTATCGTATAAAATATCTTGTAAAAAACATTTTCTTCCGATATAAAAACAAGGTGTACAAATCGAACCAAACTGTTTTTTTTGCTGGTGGTCAAAATAAATTAACATATTATTTATTATATTTTGTATTGCCCATCGCTAGCTGCTACTTCTTCTCACCTTTTCACTTTTTCACTCATTAGATTCTGTGCTTACATTCAAGTCTGTTACAATTCTACCGTCGCAAACACTTACTGTGGCAATTTGGTTGTTTACAATATTTAGTACTGATTGAATAAGTTTTTTAGATGGTGGAGTTGTTTATTTTGACTCTAGAGGATGTTGTCCAAGTTCTGAGAAAAATTTTCGAATGTGTTCTACTATAACATTGTGCTGATTTTCATTTTCATATTCTTCATTGAAATCTTGAATGATCATTTTTGCTATATCTTTTCCACTTGCTTCATTATTAACTTTACTTCTCTTATCTGTTCTTAATTTTTTTATCTTCTAACGATTTTGTAGTATCACTTATCACACACTTTAATGAATGGACTATTTCCTTGCTAACTTCATTTTTAACTTAAGAACACTTTTTCTTCTATGCTTTTATCAACTAATGTAGTTTGCATTTGAACTTTTCATCTTTAGTTTTTTGGAAAATGTACATTTTTTAAATCACTACTACGTAATGAATGCATTATTTCTTTAAAAGATTTTGGTCTTTACCTTGCAAAAATTCTTTTTGGTGATTTATGTTTTCCTTTACGACCCTTGTATCGCATTTAATAGTTAAAACTTTCCTTGCTTTTTGGCATATCTGCCGCTGTTTCTTTACTTTTTGTTCTCCACTATTCTCAGTTATTTTTTCAGAAGAGTGTTTTGTTTTTATGATACTCTGAATAGTCATATTTGTTTAATTTTCAACAACATTATTTAAACAATTTTCAACTCCTATGTGTTTTGTAGAATTTTGATTCTGTTCTTGAACAATTTGTGTTTAAAACATACCCGAAGGAATAATATTTTCTTGCACTTCACAACTTAATTCATACATTTGCGTTTTTACAATTCCAACAGTTGTTCTTTTTTCTAGTCGTTTGTAGAGCACTTGTCCAATAGTGTCTGTATTGATATAATTACTTTAGAAACTATTGGACTTAATTCGTTATTTGTAGCTTTAGCCTCCTTCAGGGTTGGAATGTTCTTTCGCTTTTATTCTTTTTCGTTTAGTGTCTCTCTTATATATTTTCCTATTTTGTTCCATTGATCTTCTGCTTGAAGCATTATTTATATTATTTATCCACTTTGATTTGTTGCCCTATATTTTCCTCTCTCTTAATTTTCTTTTCTTGCCATCTTTTACATTAAAAAAATTATGTTCTACATCTTTTGTTTTATTGCATGTGCGACATTTATTACTCTCGGTTATTTTATACTTATATAGATAGTTTGCGTATACTTTCCGTGACCGCTTAGAAATTGTGTTATGTAATAGTTCACCTGTCCTTGTTTCCTATTTTTCAAACTTCCTATGTTTTGTATTAGTTATTTTGTCCATTCTGTTTTCCCTAGATTTGTTTCCCAGCTTTTCTGCCACTTTCTTCGGATATTTTTCATCTATTAATATTGTCAGAAATTCCCAGAAGTATTGTTTAAAGTTTCTAAATTTTTCAATAATGTCTGTTCTAGATTAGATTGTTTCATGAGAAATTAGGAGAATTTTCTTAGAAGTTCTTAAATTTGTAGATTTTTTCTAAAATTAGTATTTAATTTATTCATTATCTCGGAGTTTTGTAAAAAGTTTTGCTTGAATTTTTTTTATATTTCAGAAACTCTTGAATAATTTCTTCTATAATAATGTCGGAATTTTTTGGAATTTTTTCTTCCAGATTTACGGATTACCCAACTCTGCATTTCCCTTGGCTTCTCAAGTCTTCTACTTCGGTATGCACCTGGAATGCATGCTGCATTTCCAGTGTCTATTTTTATCAAAACTTTTATGTTGAAAATGCTGATAGCTAGAAAAGTCGATAGCGATGACTTATTCGAGGTAGTTACAGTGTTTTAAAGTCAGCTTTCAGACGTAAGCATTTGAACTTTCGTTCGAGTTCTACATTTTTACCCAGGTACCTAATCTTAAAATCAGAATCAGATAATAATAATAGAACTAATGACCTTCTGAATATTGCCAATAGCAGATCGGCTTTCTTCCTTTCACCGCCTTTTCCACCTGTCATTGACATCAACTGTTGCTATCTGTCGGGCACTTGTAATGAAAGGGATTTTATCATTAAAAGACTTTAATTTTTTTAATTTGGTTGTTTGAGTACGTGAAAATGTTGATATGAGTAAAACACAGTTTGGCACTTTTTTCACTTGTTTTATTAAATGCTAGATGTACATTGTAACCGAAATGTACATCTAGCATTTAATAAAACAAGTGAAAAAAGTGCCAAACTGTGTTTTACTCATTAAAAGACTTGTACAAAATCGTTTCCCACGCTGCCCCTTTCATTTGCCTCTTTACTAATTACCATGAATTTAGTTTTACTAATGTTAATTTTTAAACCACAACAAGTGCTGGCATCTTTTATTCTGTTCATTAGTTCTTGCAATCTGTTCATACTACCGGTGAATCGTATCGAATGTTATTTAATCGTTTTCCATTCAGCAAGATGTCTATGTCGGTATTCTCACGGGCTTTTTTGATGATTTCTTCTGAATAAAAATTAAATATGAGCGGCGAAAGAATGCAACCTTGCCCAATGGCTCGAAGAATACTGACTGCATTGATTTGCTCCTCCACATTCATCTTAATAGTAGCTGATTGATTTCAGAATAGTGTCTTAAAGGTCTTTATCGTCCATTTCTGTGTTTTTAAAGACATCAATTATCTTTTCATGCTGTATTTTATTAAACGCCTTCTGATAGTTCATATCTTTGCAGCTCTGGAACAATACCTGCAGATAGAACATGGCATCCTTTGTACCCACACCCTTCATAAATCCAAACTGTGTGTCTGTTACTCTTTCTTGACATAGCTTATAGATTCTTCGATGAATTCTTTTCAGAAACAGCTCATGAGGCTAATATTTTTTTAGTCGCCACATGCTTTGGTAACATTATAAATTTTGAGATGAGCCATTCCTTTGGAATGTTCCCAGTATTGTAGATGTTATTAAGTATTCCTGTTAAGATTTTGACGGATTAATTATCAAGAAGTCTAAAGAATTCTAAATGTGTCTTAAAGTCTTTCCTTTTTTAAGGTGTTAATAGTGGCTTTGACTTCGTCTGTCATGATACTAGGTCCAGACTCTACTTGGATGTGGGGTGGGTTTCCTCTTTCGTCAAAAAATAAATATTCTATGTACTTTTTGCAAGTTTTTTTTACTGTTTTCTATATCTACAATCAGCTCTCCTGCATTATTTAATTTTTTTCTCACAGTTTTCTTTTTGAACTTTCCCGTAATTTCCCTCACCCTCTTCTGTACATTGAACTCATTAAATTTGCATTGTAAAACTTCGATTTCATGGCATATTTCATCTAATTATTTTTGTTCTCTGTTTGTATTCCTTTATGTTTTTGTATGCTGAGGGATTGCTCAACAAAAATTCTTCTGTCATCCAGAATGTATGTTTCGTTCTATCATCCCTAAGCTACTTATCCTTGATATTTATTGTTGCTTCGGTAGATATGTTTATTTATCACAAATAAAAGACGTTTTAACTTTTTATAACACTGACTTTATTAAGTAACTATAGTTTAGTTAAAAAGTATATTTTTTATTTGTGAAGAATAATGTATGACGAAGTAGAAGCCTCCACTATTAACAGTTCAATGTTCTTTTGTGTTAACAATTTCCTCCTCAATGTGTCTGCACTTGTCATTGATGTCCTTCTTTGCTTGGTTCTTTATTTTAGTTTAGTTCTTATTCTCAGTTTCTTGATATGATATTTTGGTTTCGGATGATATGGTTACTCCGTTACCTCTGGGAGACGTCCAGGTGTACAGTCGTCGATCTGCTAACTTATAAAAAGTGTTCGTTATTACCAAGTCATGCTCAGATGCAAATACACTGAGAGTTTCCCCTTTTGCTTTTACAACACCAAGTCCATGAGGTTCAATGGGTTTCCCTTCTCTGCCTTTGCCTCCCTTGGCATTGAAATCACCCATCCAAATGAGAAGTTCTTGTTTAGAGAATTTGAGAATAAAACTCTTCTAGTTTCTCCTCACTACGAACACTGGTGGATGCATAGACCTGGATTATGTTGGTGGTGCTTCCTAGTGACGCATTCAATTGCAAAAGTAGTACTGTTTCGTTCACATGGACAAAATTGGTGACATGTCTTGCAACATCCCTACTGACAATCAATTCCACTCCATGCTAGTACCTTCCAGAATAGTATACTCTGTAATTGTCTATAACAGGTGTCGGCAACCTATAAAAAAGCATAATTTATAAAAATAAATGAAACAAAAATTTTGAGAATAAAAATGAAATCGAAAATAGATACTTTGTTTTGCACACAAGTCAATTTCTTCCCTTACGTCTCCGCCCTAAAAACATGCGCCGCAGCTCTTAGCGTTGGTACTAACGGCAAACTATTTACAGAGGGCGAGTTTTTGAAAAACGCATTCATAAATTGTTCTGAACACTAATTTAAGGACTTCGCAAATAAAAGACAAATAATTGAGAGAATCAAAGAAATGCCATTGTTAGCTAGAACAGTTCAACGTGGCGTTGAAAATATGTCGAAAAATATTGACGAACAGGTCAAAAATGATTTGTTATCTAGTCACATAATTAGGATAGCACTTGATGAAAGTACTGATATAAGTAGTATGGGTAAAGTTGAAATTATTATTAGATTTGAATCAATAAATAATTTGAAACTCAATGAAAAACTGTGCGTTCTTGTTTTAATGAATGACACGACCAAAGGTACTGATATTTTGCATGAAGTACAAGAGTTTACAAATTTCAAAAATATGCAACAATACTACAAGTAGTGTTCATCTCCGCACTTTTATGATTGTTAATATTTGTCTTTATATGCATGTTGAGCTGTTTGTTGTACCTAGACTATTCTTTCAATTGAATTTATAACAACAAGATGATTTACCGACGACTTTTAAAAATATTTTCAATTCATCTAGAAGTCATCTCATGACACTCCTGCAAATACAATTGGAAGCTGTTTTTGAACCGTTGTATAAGTTATCCATAAAAATTTGTATTCAGATTCACTGTTAGGTGTAAAACACAAACTTTCAAAGAATATGCTTTTATAAATAAACAGTTACAACACCTAACAGTGAATTTAAAATGAACTTTCAACAATTAGCAGCCAATAGAATCAAACTATTAGTATTCACTGTATCATCCTTTAATATTGTTTGTAATAAACCGAAACACATGTCAGGAAACTGAATATATTAATATGAAAAATAACAAGTGCTTGAATTCAAATGTATCTACCCATAAACACGCAATAAGTTGAATTTTCGAATCTAGTTGGTAGGTTCATTAGCCCGCAGAATAAGTTTACCCTTTCTGTGCTCGATTAGAAAGGAAATTTATATATGCTGTAGATTGTCATTCCGATCGCAATCTCTGTGTTTCTTAAGAAAGTTATGTATCATAAAACATCTAGGAACTAGATACTATAAAGTATCAGAAAATGCTAAAAATCATTTTTTAAATTTATGAATGTAGTTCTGTCAGAAATCAAAATATACGATCATATAGTCATTTTTAACGTACTTTCTTGCATGTGGAGTTTTGGAATCTATAGTGAAACAGTTTGAACAATTTATAGCCACATTACAGCTACTTTAATGTTACTATTTTGCCCTGCATACATATCACTGTACATTATAATGTGAATTTTACTTTTTAAATGTTTTAGGATGCTTGAAGCTATTTCTTGAGCACCTCTTGATGCAATAGTTTCATCCCAAACGTACATGTGAACATTATCGTTATGAAAATTGTGAATACCCAAATTTAGAACGTACATATTGGGTTTATAATATGCTACTGAAGTAGTCAACTTTGGATAAGGTAATGCTCTTTGCAAGTCGAACGAAAAAGTGAAATAATAATCTAAATTGCGTGATATTTGTTCTTGATTTTGTTTTAGTTACTTCCTAGCTGATTCTGCTAGTCTTAAATGAACATGGCGTTCTTCTGTAAGTTTATTACTTTCTTTATCATCATTCGATGCTTTATTTTGATGTTTAATTAGTGCATTTTTGACATGTACCTTTGCGCGGTTGGTAGAAACGTAAATCAATTTTTTTAACTCATTGACTTCTACTTCGTTATACATATTTAATCACAAATTAAACACAACTTTCACTTTGTTTATATTCTTTGTGATTGACTTAATGATTTTGTTATCTCAGTTGCTGAATTTTGAATTTTGTATAACTTTGGCTATTTTGTGTTTAGTGTACTCACAGTCAGGGATGTTTTGAAAATAATCACTATATAAATAAATACTTGTTATACAAAACAAAGTGAAAATTGTGTTTAAATTGCAATTTTTTAAAATATTTTTCTGTCCAGTCATTATTTAAGAGTTAGATCAGAATGTACATATCTTCTATTAGCATTATGAGATCTGGTATAATGGGATTCAAATTTAGGAAAACTTTTAATATGATTTTGAACGTGTTTTTTTCTCTTCCTCAGAATTTTTTTGATGATGCAACCATATGCTTACGTAAATCATTTCATACATTAGCAGAGTTTAATACACGTTTTAAGCGTCCTTCACTTACTTTAAAGGTATCCAAAAATACTTTTTTTATAGACGGGTACTTTTGCATTTTTAGAATTTAATAAGTACCTAAAACCGTTTTTTGATGTCTTCATTTCAGAGTTTTATGCTCAATAGCTTCGTAAAGCAATATATCCTGTTTAGTAAAATCTTCCAAACACCAAAACTTCTCAAAAATATTATTTCTTTCTTCTTCTTCGTAATTTTTATGCAAACTTTTCAACAACAGCAATCGTTATTTTGGAAAACTTTTAAGGGTACAATATTTCCAGTTTGAGTACAATTTTCCTGGATTCCGTTTAATCTTTAGCACTTTTTGGATGTATGTTTCATTAATCTTTTCTCTATTGAATAACAGAAAAACGTTCGTGACTAGTTTCGAATTACATAGTAGTCATTAAAAAAATTAATAAAAAGTAGTATAAAAAAGTTAAACGTTTTTCTTTTATTCATTAAAAATGTACTACGAAGTGAACGCCTCCAAAATTCAAGATATCCTTTTCTTTATTGTTATCTGAATCTTCATCCCCTGAAGACGAATATTGTTCTATAATTCTCATTCCTTTTCGATTTTCTTTGAAATCATTAGTTACGATCTTCACTATCTGAACTGAATTGTCTTATCGTTTTCTTTCTAGTGAAATAATTTCTAAAATTTAATATTAAATTTTAAGGTTTGCAAACGGAAATAATTGACAAATGGCCACTTTCAAAATAACCGGCTCATATATGATTTCTTTCGTTTTTCACTACTGAAATTTTGAAACTTTTTTAGAAGAAGAAAAACAAGCAATATATCTACTGGAAATGGTCGTCATCTATTATAAAATATTGTAAATAAGCTACACTTGGTATAAGTATTAGTAGAGAATTTCTCCAGAATAAGTGATTTATCTATCTACCTAAATTGCTGCGAAAATAAGTAGAGGTAAACTCAATTATATTTAACTACTTATAATAAAATAATTCGAAAAAACCTTTAGTACCAGTAATAGCATGATGTCAGCTGAGCTATCGTCATTTTTTTCTTGGCATGTTAATAATAATATTTTGAAATGAAAAGTATATTTATTTTGAACGCACACAAATAATATTTGACACTTAATAAAATGAGACGTATACAGCAACAATGTAGATCATACAGATAGCAGGTTTATTTTAACAAAACTTAGAAAAATAAACGTAATGAAATTATATCTTGAGGCTTGTTCCCATCTTTATAATGTGTTAAATGATATATTTGAAGTAACGGTTCCCAAAAAAAATAATAAAAAAGTAAAATATCCTTTCTGGTTTTCGTCTCTTACTAGAAGCAGTATAAAAGAGAAGAATCGACTTCGAAAGTTACTCAGTAGACATAATAATCAATTTAATAGACTAAAACTTAAACAAAGTCGTCGTAACGTAAAACATAATATTAATTCAGATTATATGCGATACATAAAATCTATTGAAACTAATATTAAACAGAACCCTAAGAATTTGTGGGGATTTATTAAAAAGTGTAAAGGAATTCCGCGTATACCTGAAAATATGAGCTGCGGAGACGCTACGTTCTCAACACCAGACCAAATATGCATGGCTTTCTCAAATTGTTTTTCTGCAGCTTTATCCCCACTTTCTTGTAAATACTCTTGTATGAAAGTGTGTGCTGACTACAAACCCCTTCTTTCATTTAAACAAATTACATTGGTTGACATAAAAAATGCTATGAAATCACTGAAGTCCAGCCTTACTTGCGGCCCCGACAACATTCCAGCTTTTGTTATCAAAGATTGTGCTGAGCCTTTTTCTGTCCCGTTATTACATATATTTAACCTCATTTTAAAAACATCGACTTTTCCGGAGTGTTGGAAAGTTACACAGATTAATCCTATTCACAAAAAGGACTCAATAGATGATGTTGCACATTATCGTGGAGTTTCACTTATTTGCAATTTTTCAAAAATTTTCGAAATAATTCTGAATTCCATAATTTACCAACATGTTAAATCATTTATATCAGTCTCGCAACACGGCTTCTTAAAAGGAAAATCCACAACTACTAATCTCATTAATTTTGTTGATGATATTTCTTACGATCTTGACAATCGTTATCAAACCGATGTTATTTACAGTGACTTAACTAAAGCCTTTGACAGAATATCTCATAATATACTTTTAATGAAATTATCATCTTACGGTCTTGATTATAATTTCTTGCAACTAATTTCTTCATATTTATTTAACAGAAAGAACTATGTTTGTTGTCATGGTGCTAAATCTAATAAGTATGTATCTACAAGCGGTGTTCCTCAGGGATCAAACCTAGGACCCTTACTTTTCCTTATTTACATTAATGATGTTCCTGTTCTGAGTTCTAAACACTCCATGTATGCCGATGACATAAAAATCTATCGTACAATCATTAGCTTCGAAGACTGTCTTATTCTTCAAAATGATTTATCCACTTTGATCGATTGGTATCGTATAAATGGACTGGAGGCGAATATTAATAAGTGTAAAATAGTTACTTTTAGTAGAAAACAGAATTCTATTTATTTCGATTATAAAATTTCGCATGAATCGCTGGAACGTGTAGACTGTTATCGTGATCTTGGTGTATTAATTGATTCGAAATTGAGTTTTAGTAACCACTATCGTAAAATTGTTTCAGATTGTCAAAAGCTGCTTGGTTTTATACTTCGCAATACTAAAATGTTTACAAGTCTGGATCCGGTAGTTGCTTTTTATTATAGTTTCATTAGAAGCAAGCTAGAATATTCATCAGTTGTGTGGAGTCCATATTATCAAACAAGCATATTGAATATTGAGAAGGTTCAAAGAAAATTTTTAAAATCACTATTTTATCGCAAATATGGTGTATACCTACAACACGGTTATGAATACTCTAGCCTTCTAAAAGAATTCACTTTTGAAAGTCTGGAAGTTCGGAGAATTATAGCGCACATTGTATTTATTTATAAACTCTTAAACGGACAGATATCGGATGAAACATTATTATCTAAGTTAAATTTTAATATTCCAGCAATACCATCTCGTACCAGACACTTATTTTATGTACAAAACTGTAATACCAACTATCGGCTACGGTCGCCTATATATTCAATGTGCAATTATGTTAATACTTATTGTTATGACGTAGATATTTTTAATGATAGTTTAAATAAAGTAATTGACTGTGTCCGTTTGAAACTTAATCAGGGTAACTAATAATGTGAATCAACGTATCTAGAGATTGTGTCTAAATATACATGGTATATATTTGTATTTATATTAATTTAAAGGTTTACTTGATGCGCTTCTTGTCGCAAATTGCAAAATTATATCTATTTTAATTTATTTTTGTTTCATTTTATTTAGTTTATTTTACTATACTGTTTAGTTTTGTTTTTTAGTTTATAGTTATCAAATGTACATTCTATAATTATATGTATATTTCCCTATAATTGGATGTAATAATCTGTTGGGAAATAAAGTATTATTATTATTATTATTATTATTATTATTATTATTATTATATCTATAATCATATTTTTGGCATACATCCAAATTTTGCAACATCTTACAATATAGAATAAATGTTGTATTTATACAATCTAAATATTAGTGGATTGCAAATTTAACACCTCCCCTATTAAAAATTGTAATAATACAAATAACTAGAAAATACTTCCAGTTTAGAAATACTAGTTATAAATAGAATCGGTAGAGTTTTCTTTGTCTTAACTTTGATTCACTTCACTTGGCTTCATTTCACTAAAGTCACGGTCAGAAAGCATCGACATCGAAGCCTGCTAATCGTAAGAAGAATCTTGACGATTTCTGGTGGAATCAAAAATTACTCTATGATTTTGGCTAGTTGTTCATGTTCGTTGAAGATTTTTAGATACTTAACGCCTGAAATACAACAGTATGTTTTATAAGTTATAGTGATTAATTCAATTAAGTTTATTATTAAATATTAAACGCAAATCTTTGAAGTTTTCAAAAACTAACTATTGAAACAAAACAAACCTAAAAGTTTTTATTGTTGTATAATTAGACAAATCTCACTAATAGTGAAACAACATTTAATTAACCTTCTAATTAACATAAAAATATTTCACCACGGGTCAATTGAGGATTTAATTCATCGTTAACTTAAACATTCAATTTACATAAGTAATTTGATTTTTCAATAAAATATATTTATAATCATTTAAATAAATAAATAGGTTATTTTATGGTTTAATTACGTCAATCGGAAAATTGTGCCGGCTCAACAATGAAATTAATACATCGTTAAGAGCGCAAACACGATAATTGCATTGTGTACTTTGGCAGTGGAACGCATTTAGCAATTATTTTTAGAATAATCCCGAGCTCAAGATTGAGGCCATCAATAGCTCAGTGGACCTTGATGGAAGTGATCAGCGGGACTGCGATGCAATTACGTGAGTGTACATATTGTGAAATCGCCACGCAAATAGCGCAATGGCTTTTAGTCAGGCAGTTAGGTACGGTGGCCGTTGAACCGGAACCAAACACAACAAATCATTCCGATATCGAGATTGGATGGCCACCGACGATTATTTAAGGTTACCAACTACAATTAGTTTCAATCATTTATAATTCAAAATATTCTCAGCTCACAGCGTGGGGATTATTGAAATATTTTAATTCCCATTAATAATCATAAATAATCTACAAACAAAAAATGTGTGAGACGTTAGGGATTTTAATTTTTATCCGATAGTGATGTGTAGCATTTCATTCAAGCATGTGTGTTATACCTAAGTTATTTATTTTGATTTCTTTGATTTGACAACATGTTCCCGAGTCTGGTGGTTCAAAACTAAACACTTCGTTTTTAGTAGTACCTCATAAATAAAGGGGGTAAGGACGGGTGATATTGCAGGCCATTACATTGGTCCATTATTTGAAAACACTCTATCACCAAAGTTTACTTTTAAAAAATAATATAAAAAAGTAAACAAAATTTCATACTAAACCGCACCAGACATTAAAACCAAATCAAACTTGATCTCTTTGATTTACCAAATGTGAATCTCTGTAGACCAATGATGATAGTTATTCCTATTGAATACTTCACAATTGGTAAATCGTGTTTCATCTGTCCATAGTATTTTCCTAGGAAAATTAGCGTCATCTTCACATTATTGAAGGTACCACCTGCAGCAGAGCCGACAAAAAACCTGGCTGTTTTTAAAAAGAGTAAAGCAGGATGTTGCCGAAGAAATTCTGTGTGGACATATCGAACAAATAATAAAATGTAAAGATTTTGTATGAGACAAAGTCGTCGCTAAATCTCCATTTCCCACTTTTAAAATTGGTGCGGATTATAAACATTTAACAGATCCCGAAAATTTGCCCAGCGGTGTTGTTTTAAACTCGAACCTTACCGCAATAAATAACAATGCTCATTTAGACAATACACTTGATACAGGCCCGCCGCTAGCCGCTTGAGCGCCCGTGTGCGAAACTGTCAGGGCCGCCCCTCCTCTATCCTATTTTTCTCGAATTTGAATTTGGTTAGGTAGGTATGGGAGTGAATAAAAAACAGCTATAATTACCAAAAAATTTATTTTAAAGTCTACAATATAACTTAACTGTACAGACAAGTACCTATAAAAATTTAACTTTTCTTGCTATTATACTTGCGAAATCAGCTATTATTTGTCTAGTATCTAAACTATCTAATATTTCAGATTCTATCGAAATAATAGATAAATTACTAAGTCTTGGTTGATGCATAATTGACCTTAAATAATTCTAAATCAATTTTAACTTAGAAAAAGATATTTCTTCAGATGCAACTGTAACTGGTAGAGTAAGGAATATTCTTAATGCTATTGATGTGTTTGGAAAAGTTGACATTAAATTATTTGTATAAAGATATTGCAAAACTGTATGTGGATCGGTAGACTGATTTTCTATAAAATGTAACTTCAAATCGTTAATTTCATTGTACAATCAATACCTTCAATGTCAGCTTCATTTCTCGAATTGTCTTTAAGTTTCAGATATAAATCTTTACAATGTTTCATCAATTCTTCCTTGGGACTACTAAATAATGAACCACAAAGAAAGCCAAGCACGTTGTCTAAAGTTTTTAACTCTTCAAATCTATTTTTTAAGGAAGTTAATATCTGACCTAAAATTCTAAAAAAAAAACTCTACTTTGTAATTGATTTTCATTTTCGGGTCTAATATAACTTCATCGCGTTGTTTATACTGAAATTGTGTCGGTTTTCTTCTTGGACGAAGTGTACTTAATGGTGGGAAGTTTGTTTCAGCATTTAGTTTTTGTGCAATTTCGGTAGCTTCTTATAAAATAATTTCAAAATGTTCATCCGTGCGATTATTTGTTAACTTATCGATCAAATGATTTAGCAAATGTATACATATTGGAATATTCATTGTAGGACTTTTACTTAAATAATTAATTTCATTCAAAATTTCGTACCAAACTACAACAGAGCATATAAATTTATAATTTGAACCTTTGAAGCGAGCGAATGCGCTTTGTGTGTTGTGGCACTATCCCACTCAGACGTATTTTCAGATATTTCAAACAGAGCATCAAATATATTTTCTAGATGATACCGTATTGGTTTGATCGCGTCAATTCTGCTGGACCCTCGCGTAGTACTCAAAGCTTTTATTTTTAAATCTGGTAAATGTTTGCAAATTATCGACCATCGACAATGAAAAGAAAACATAGATTTCTTGAATCATGTCGAAATAATTGATAGTTTGGTGCGAAATATTTACTGCATCATTGACTACTAAGTTTGAACTATGAGCTGAGCATGGAACGTAAAATGCACGATGATTAATTTCCAAAATCATTTTCTGCAACCCATTGTGTTTTCCACGCATGTTAGAACCATTATCATAACCTTGCCCGCGCAATTTTGTATATCAAGGTTTAATTGTGAAAATAAATTCAAAACAAAATTTAACAAACCCACGCCAGTTGAACTGGTGACTGCACAAAAACCAATGAAGTGTTCGCATACCTCTACTTTTTTATCTGTATTGTTCAGATAAACATATCTAAGAATTACGGTTATTTGTTCTATATGGCTTGCATCCGGTGTACAGTCTAATATGAAAGAAACATATTTTGATTCTCTAACTTTGCCCAAAATACATTTTTTATCGCTGTGCTGAGTAATTCAATAATTTCATTTTGTATTTGATCCCCTAAATAGTGAGCCATACCCTTCCGACTAGAATCAGATTTCAATTCAATTCTGCAAATATGTTCCCGCATAACTGAATCAAAAGAAGCTATCATTTCTATTGCTTTTAGAAAATTGCCGTTATCATGCTTAAAAAAATGTTTCGAAGAACCTCGAAAAAACAGACATTGACGTGATAAAAACTTTATAACGGCAATAATTCTTTCCAGTACATCACACCAATGCTGTTTTTCTGACTCGAACAGTCTCAGTTGATTCTGATTGACAGTAGTCTTAGTTTTGTACATATTATTTAATTGCACCCATGATTTCACATTTTTATTGTGGAAATCGCTGGTTTCGTATCTTTTCAAGGTTAATGATAAATGTTGCCAATCTGAACAACCACTCAAATCAGACAGACTACTTGCAGTGTTACCAAAGATTTTGCAACAAAAACAATAAACGGAATCTTTTGAAATAGAGTAGACAAGCTCTCTGTTAATTTCTTCGCCATTACAAAGTTTTCTATAATAGTAAGAGTCACTAAATTTTCTTCCATTTTCATTAACGGGAAAACTGTGGTTACGCACCTGTACGGGACCACGCCTAACTAAAATATCAACAAGATCTCTATTAATACTACTAGGCCACAAACCCGGGTCATCACTACATGTCAAACTGATAGAAACCGCTGATGACGGCATAGCGCCTATAGGTTCTTTAGAAGTACCTTCACTTCTATCACTATCACTTCTATAGTCACTTTCTGAAGGACTTGGGCTGCAACAAATTGTTTGCTCTTCAGATTCTTCCAAAGGTTCAGAAGCCGACGTCGACGCGGCGACAATTTCAGTAATTTCTTGATAATCCTTAATTTCTGCTTTGTTTAAAAATTTAATCTTAGAACCAACCATTTTTCTTTCAAGACAATCAGTCTTACTAAGACTACAAAACAAATTTATTTTGAAACAACTCTTGCTAATTTAATTTAATGAAATCATTTTAGATTCAATTTTGTTCATAATTTTTCATGTTATAGTCACATTTAAATAATCTAAAATACATTTTATCATATATAAGTTCATTCCACACATAATTTCATTCAAATTAGTGTTACTTTGATAGTTGTACTATTCGTAATACGGAAATTATTTTTTTTTATTCAATGTCTGTCGAGGTATTATCCAGAGAAGTAGTTGTTTCAAAATAATTTTGTTTTGTAGTCTTAGTAAGTCTCATTGTTGTACATTCACGAAATGTTTTCGTATTTAATTTCGTAATTTATTATTAAAAGATTTATTTGTATTATTGTGCTTTCTTCAATAATTTTTATTTGCACACCCTGTATATTCATTATGCACATTGATAGTTCTAATGGCAGCACTAATAATAATCTACTATTATTGTTTCATAATTAATTTAAAATTAAAAAATTCTTAATAATAATACACATTTTTATTGACAAACTTTATACATGTTTACATTTAAATAATAAATAATGAATGATGAGTTAGTGAGTTAGTTCGTCAAAAGGCTATCGACCAGAGGTCTTTCTGCCTTGTTTTGTCCAGTCATATGGCGTCAGTCGTTAATGCGTAATGGGATGAAATGATGAAATGAAGTCAAATATAGTGGAATTAGGATTTTTAAATTTAGGGTTTATACTAGGATTTCTGGAAAGACAATATAAGGATAATATGTGGAAGTTGAAAGGATTTTTGGAGAATTTTTCTAATAGGAATCGAAGGCGTTCTAGGATGGGGATAACTAAAGTAGTATCATAGAGGAGTTGGTTAGAAGGATTGTGTAGAGGATTAAGAGGATGGCGGAGTTTGGTTAGAATACGGAGGGATGCTCGCTCGCTAACTTCGATGTTGCGGGAGGTTGGGTTGGTGGGGTTGGGATAGAGGGCACAACCATAATCAAGTAATGGACGGCAGATCATCTTATATATTCTAACAGCTGTTCTTGTATTAATACCTCTGTTTTTATACGTTAAACTTCTAAAGCATTTTGCCCTAGAAGTAATTTTGCTCTTTATTATGGCTGTATGTTTTTTAAAACTGATTTTTTGATCTATGGTTATGCCCAGGTATTTTACGGAAATTGAGGGAGGGATCATAGTTTGGGAAATATAGATTTTATAAGGTGAGTTATTGGTGCGATGATAAGGAATTAGGAGTTGCGATTTATGAGGGTTTATTTTAATGCGCCATTTTGCAAACCAGCATTGAAGGGAGTCAATTAGCTCTTGAAGGGATTGAAGGGCTTTTGGTAGTGTGGGAGCATGTGTAATTAGGGCAGTATCATCAGCGAATTGCAGGAGGTATTTGGATGGATTGAAGTAGAGAGGATCAGGGTTATAGATATCAACGCAAAAAATGTTATACAACAGAGGTGAGAGAGGAGAGCCTTGAGGAAGTCCTTGCTCAGGAGTAAAGGAAGAAGAGAAAGAATTGTGGATTTTGACTTTAAGGGATCTATTAGAGAGGAATTGTTTAATAATGAAAATGATATGGGGAGGGATATTTAAGAGGTGACACTTGTAAAGTAAGCCTTGATGCCAGACAGAGTCGAAGGCTTTCTGGACATCTAAAAATAGAGCTGCTGAAGCTTTGCCTTCAAGGTGAGATGTTTGAAAATTTGATATAAGGATAGTGAGTGGGAGGGAGGTTGATCGATGTGGAAGAAAACCAAATTGATATTTGGGGATCTGGTTGGAAATTAGGGAGAGGATTTTGTTTTTAAGGAGGGATTCGTAGATTTTCCCAATAACGGGTAAAAGAGTAATAGGACGGAAACTGGATAATAAGGAAGAGGGTTGGTCGCGTTTGGGAATACAAATTACAATTCCTGTTTTCCAGACATCCGGGAAGTACTGTTTTTTATAAAGAAAATTAATGTTATTCAGAATGTAGTCGTGGATGTGGAATGGAAGGGATTTTAGGATGAGTCTATGTATGTGGTCATGTCCAGTCGCTGTACTTTTCCCTTTCTTTAGAACATTAAAATATTCGTCGTGTGTGAAAATGTCCGTCGGTTCTGAACAGTTGTTTTTTGCAAAATATTTAACGTACCAGTCGTTTACTGTTTTAGAATTTGTCCGGTCAAAGTTGGGGTCTTGTGTCATTAAATAGGTCGTCTTAAAATTGTCAGCAAATTTTTGTGCAATTGCGTCAGGGTCTGTGATGGTCTCGTTAGTTGACGGGTCGTAAATTTTCTGTAAAATGTCTGTTTTTTTATATTTACTGAGTTTTTTTATTTCGGTCCAAAATTGTTTCCCTTTTGAGTCGTTAATTTTGTCACAAGTTTTTAACCAAACGTCCGTCTTGAATTCATTTATGAGTGTTTTAATGTCTTTATTGAGTTTATTAAATTTTTGTCGCAATTCTGGTGTGTCCGTCAGTTGGATGTCTCTGTACAATTGTCTTTTAAATTTGATAAGTCGGAGGATGTATTTTGGGAGGGGATATTTATAAAATTGTTTTGTTATTTGGGGTGTGTTTTGTCTAATGGAAGAAGAGAGGATTTCATTGAAGTGGGTAATAGAGTTAGGATTAATGGAAGGATTAGCAGTAATGTAGTCTGATATTTCTGATTGGACTCTGTCTGTGTTGCATTTTTTAAAATTGTACATCAATGTGGGAGTTTGTTGAGGTGGAACTAGTGGGATTTTAATTTGGAAACGGATAGCAAGGTGGTCAGAACACAAATCGGGGACTAGGTTGACGGAGTGGATAAGGTTTTGGATGTTTTGTGTACAAAGTAAAATATCGGGGGTGGTCGCTTGTGTATCGTTCATAATAAAGGTGGGAGGAGTGGGGATGCGTATGAAGTTTGAGTGGGAAAGGAATGAGGACAGATGACGGGATTTGGTTTTATTTAAATTAAAATCACCTAGGATGATGGCATTATCAAATAGGGATGCTTTAATAAATATGGAATCATCAATTGGGGAATGAGGGTGTATATACACTAGGAACAGATTGATTTGGAAAGAGGGAAATGATAGAGTGAAGTGGAGACATTCATTGAGCGGGTAGTTGATTTTAGGAGGATTAGCTTTACCAATTTTAATGGAGGGATGAGCTGCTGCTATTGACCCCCCTCTGATGTTATGGTTGTGAATGCTAGCTGGAATTTGCAAGAATGGCCAGTTTTGGAATGAGAAAGGACGTTGGGATTTGGTTTCAACTAGCATGCAGACATGTGTGGGATTATTTGAAAGGTAGTTATAAAGGATATAGGATTTGTTAGCTAGCGAGTTTATGTTGGAGTATATTAGGTTTAGATTATGGAACATTAATAACTGAATGGGCAGTGCGAACGCCTTCGATGGGGGCAGTAGGAATAATGTTGGGAGCAGATTGATCAAACATGACCACAAACATTCTATTTCCGGAAAATGATACGTGTGTGTCTACATTGTATGAATTGATGAAACGTTCACGAAGTTTTTTCAGTAGTGCCTGTCTGTCAGTGTTAGTGGGGTTATTGATTTCTGTTGTGTAGGTGTCGAGAATATGGTCGTGCAAGGTGAATGATTTGTGGAGTCGTGATTTTTTTGCCTGTTCGTCGTCTATGTCTGATGATTTTTTATTGGTGCAATGAATTCTGATGTTTGGAATCCCTTCAATGGGCTGGAGAGGGCGATTGGGGCACTTTGTAGACCAAGCGCCGTGATCCTCTTTGCCGCATGAGCTACATCTGGCTGGAAGTTGTGTCGGGCAGGCGGAGGTAAAATGTTCGCCTGTGCATTTAGCGCAGCGAATTTTGTCTCTGCAGTCGGCTGTAGTGTGGTCGAATTTCGAGCACTTGTTACAGGGTGCAGGCAAAGGTTGTGGTGCCTTGCTTTCCTCTACTGGGTATACTTTACACATATACCTGAATTGCTGTTGCAGTAGTCTTGTGTATGAGTTATGTGATGCAGTGATTATACGGACCATTCTCGTTTTAAGTCCGGTTGCTTTAGAAATAATTCTTCGGCAAAAACGGTGTTCAATACCGGCCGAATTCAAATGTGCGCTGATAGCCGCGTCTTCGATCTCGGGCTCAAGCGATCTGATCACGCACGAGTAGGATGGCGCTGCGGGATTGCGCTCGCGTGGCACGGCGGTCAACGCCGCGAATGAGCGAATGATGTTTTTCCCTTGCAAAATTTTAAGGTTATTTTCGCATGATGTTCTGTTACGGTTCGATTTTATAATGAATCCTTGTTTTGTTTTAATCAGGATTGCATCTTTGTCGTTTAAGTGGTTTATCCATAATTGGACCATTTGAAGTCGCGTGTATTCCGAGGTTGTGTTGAAGGTGTAAGTGCTGTTGTAGTGTTGTGGGTGTTGTGTGGGTGTTAGTGAAGTTGTTGGGCTTTGTGTTGTATGAGTGGTTGATGTTGATGGTTGAGTAGTATTTAAATTGCTGTTACTTGCCGTTATTGATTGTGATGTGTCCATGTCCGAGGAGCTGCTGTCTGTCTCGCACGCGGGTGAGGTTTGCCGTTTTTTGCTTTCTTGTTCGGCGTCGTCTTTTTTGGGCCGGCCTCTCTTCCGTTTGCTACTTTTTGATTTTGTTTTAATTTTCCCTACCGTTGTGGTAGAGTGAACCATAATTAAGCACTGTTTAATAAACGCTAATCTGCAGAGCACGTGTGCACAGCTAGGCAGTTGGGTCGCGAGTGAAAACAGAGAAGAAAAATTCTTATTTTTTCCAAAATCAAGGATTTTATGAAAAAGATTTATTAACAAAAGATGTTCATTTTCTTGGTACCTAAAACATTTGTTTGAAGGTTTTTGTAATTTCTATGACCTTTAAAAATATATCGGGAAATAGAACATAAAAAATTTGCTTTTTTTGAAAAATCAAGGAGGTTATGAAAAATATTCATTAACAAAAGATGTTCATTTTGTCGGTACCTAAAATACTTCTTTATAAGTTTTGGTAAAATTATTAAATTTAAAAAGATATCGGGAAAATAAATTAAATTTTGAAAAACTTAATATTTCCAAAATCATGGAGTTTATGAAAAATCTTTATTAACAAAAGATATTCATTACTTTCCCTATATAGTATATATAGGGGAAGTATTGTTTTCGTGCGTGAAAATGTCTGTGGGCGCTGTATCTGAAAAGTTATGTAATATTTTTCATATTTACAAGAATATCGGGAAAAAATAAAAAAGCCTGGAGTAAACACCCTGTAACGTTACCCTACGACAACGTCAAATTGGTGACGTTATTCTAACGACTTCACCGATATCGTGACGTGTCGCTCGTTACTAGGTTCTTTTTATACTTTGATTCCTTGGATTTGCTGATGAAATCGCAGTTGGGTCAACTTAGGTCCGATTAGCAGAAACTTTATACTTAACTTTAAGAATTTTATTGTACGAGATTTGAAAAAGACATTTAACAACTTGAAGCAATGAAAGATTAATTATAATTTAAAAGTGACTGTTTGGTGGTTCGATTGCTTCTGTCTAAAGAAGTGTTGCTGGTCTCCTCAATGCCAGAACAACCCCACTCCTTTTGCAGATAACATTACATTAAAATGTAATTAGGAGCACGCATAACATGGGGAAGCAAACTTTGGAAGTTGAAGTTAAAAATATTTACTTTACAATAATCAGATAGGAACTGGACCTTTGGTATTTACTAGATAAAAGAGAAATGTGAATAATATTTAAGTTTGAGCTAATGAGTTATTTGATGTTCCCAATGTTATCTGTGCGAAGAGATAATTAAGAATCAATTAACGATTAAGGTATGGAATTTATATACATTATGAAAATATAAATATGTAATACAATATAATAATAATATAGATTATTATTATTATTATATGTAGAGGTACATTACAACCCCGCCCTTTTCAGTTCTAGTTCGTTCTTGAGATAGACAGACAGACACACAGCCATACAGACCCACACACACATACACACAAAAAATCCAGAAATTAGTGAAAATTGGTATACAAAATTTTTTCAAAAAAAATCCTATATATTCTATATAGGAAAGTGAAAATGATTGTATTCGTCTCGGGGGACCTCAAAATAGATATATCCGTTGTAATTTCGAATTCGAAAATGTTCACGAAAACAATACTTTCCCGAGCAATCATTAGTAATTAGTAAATACAAGCCGTACTTACCATGTTTGTGATTTTTCCCACTGATAATAATCGCTGAAAGATATATGTAGATATGACACTATGTTACGTGAAAACAAGTGACTGAAGAATAAATATTTCGAGACGCAATTGACACGGCAAGGCACGGGCATTCCCCTGAATGTAAAATTATCGCCCGGTATGGAACAACGGGGAAGTCCCTGCGTCGAATTATTCAATTGCCATTTATTTTTGATATAGATCAATAGATGTCTTGTGATGACATAATAAAAAATCATAGTGAACTATAAAATTATGTCAATGAAATCGATGAGGAGATTCCTGGATTTGCCGCCCCCTTGCATGTGCGCCCGTGTGCGGCGCACACCTTGCACACCCGCTCCCGGCGGGCCTGACTTGATACAATATATACATTCTTCCTGGATATTCAATGTCTGAGCTACAAAATTAACAACATCGAGGCTTTTTTAATTGAAAGTAAATATAACTTTAGATTGCTTTGTTTCAACGAGCATTGGCTAAACACAGATGAATCTAATTCAGTTAATGTTGTGGATTATAATGTAGCATCTTAATGACCTTTCTAGTGAACTTCTTTGCGAGGTAGTTGCTACACAGCTACTAACACATAGTATGCTGGTAATTGTAATATACCGCTCCCTATATGTTTAATTCCCATCTTCAGCAGAAAACTATAACAAGTTGAATACAATAAACTTAAGAATATTCATAATATAACATAAATATAAGTTTTACATAAAAGCAATATAATTCAAATTTATTAATAATAAAAGTGACGAAACTGAATTAAGGGTTTGCAATATTTATTGAGAAATAAAATTAATATCTAAATAAAATATTGGTGATTCCGAAAATTAAATTAAGGCAGATCAATGTAAATTAAGAGAATTGTTTTATAATGTTTAAGGGGTGAAAGTGGTGAAAGGGTACAAGTAAAGTAAGGAAAAGGAAAATATAAAAATTAAAAGAAAATATTTACACGTCGGTATTAAAAAGTTGAATGTAACATAGTTTGGTTATTTTTTCTTTCATAGAAAAATGTTTTAATTTAATGGTCTTTATAAGGGGATTATTGTGTTTGTGTATGCTATTATAGTAAGAGGTCCAGTGATTGATAATTATTAGAATTGCCGGTAATGCGTCTGTGTTTAAAAATGTAGGTTTAGTTTTGAAAATTCGTAATGTGAAGAGTAGTCTGAAAGTTTATTTATTTGTGAGTATGTAAATTAGGTGTGATTTATATTGTACTTACTTAGTGTAATGTATAATGCTAATATGTGTTATAGGTGTTAAAGAATGATTGAGCACGTGTGTCGTTATTCGAGGTGAATAGCAAATGGCAGAATTGTCGTTAGGGGAATGCGCATGTCCGGATGACATCAATTTGGGCGGTTATTTTAATTATAAATTATGGGAATGTTTTAAGATGTCTATTAGGTTTAGGTGTGTTGTAGTGGTTATTATGAGGTAGGACATTAAGAAATTAGTGATTAGAATTAAGAAGTGTATATTAATTATTGTATGGATTGCTAAGAAATTTATAGAGTGGTGTAAATTGGTTATAGATTTTATCATTGGGGCAATGTAGATCAGTTTTTTTTGTTAAGAACTTATCAATTTCGTATTGCTCGAGAAGGTTTAGTTTAAGACTTTTATTTTGGTAATGCAACAATTTAATATTTTCTTGAAAAAGGCATTGGTGATTGTGTGTAAATAGATGTTGGCCGAGGTTGGAGTTAGTTTTATTGGAGATATGCTCTTTAAATCTTAATTTAATTGCTCTACCTGTTTGACCTATGTAGGTAGCTCCACAGGTGTTCCAAGTTATTGAATAAACCCCATTCTTATCGGTTATGTCCATTTTGTCTTTAAAGTTGAAAAGCATGTTTTTTAGAGTATTTTTTAGTTTGAAAAGTAGGGTAAATATTGTATGGTTTGAGTAAACGGGCTATTTTATTAGATAGGTTGTTATGTTCTGTGAATTTTTTGTAGGAGATGTCTGTATTAGGGTTTGTTGTGCGAATTGGTTGTAAAGGTGGTAGTAATTTTTTGATTAGTTTCTTGTGAAAAATTTTGTCCATGATATTTGTAGTTATTATTAACTGCTATCTGTTTGATTAGGTTTCTTATAAATGAAACCTTAAACATAACTAAACCAATTATTCAACAAAAAATTAATGACATCACAGACCAAAACAATTTGTTACTATTAATTAAACACATTACAGAACAAAACTTCTGCCAGTTCAATGATAAATTCTATAAAATGACGGACGGGCTTCCAATGGACTCTAGTATTAGCTGCCGACTCGCTAATTTATTTGTTGATAACCTTGAAACAAAAATTCACTCGCTACCCCAAACTCATAACATTATTTTTTGGGGAAGATATGCCGACGACATTATATGCATATGGAAAGGGGATAATATTGAGCCCATTAAACAGTTTCAAACAGCAGTTAACACTCTACATAAAAATATTGAATTTACACTAGAAATTGAAGACAATAACCGTATAAATTTTCTGGACATTACTATTATCGAAAACAAACAACAACTTCTATATGAAATCTTCCGCAAACCTACCACCACTGACATGATAATCCCAGCACACTCAACACATCATTACCCACACGCATTTATTAACAGAGCCATAAACACCCCCTTAACACATAAGAAATTGACCCTAGAACTAAACCTAGTCAAACAGATAGCAGTTAATAATAACTACAAATCTAATATCATAGACAAAAAATTTCACAATAAATTAATCAAAAAATTACTACCACCTTTACAACCAATTCGCACAACAAACCCTAATACAGACATCTCCTACAAAAAATACTAAGAACATAACAACCTATCTAATAAAATATCCCGTTTACTGAAACCATACAATATTTACCCTGCTTTTCAAACTAAAAAATACTCTAAAAAACATGCTTTTCAACTTTAAAGACAAAATGGACATAACCCATAAGAATGGGGTTTATTCAATATTATTTTTATTGCAACACCTGTGAAGTTACCTACATAGGTCAAACAGGTAGAGCAATTATATTAAGATTTAAAGAGCATATGTCCAATAAAACTAACTCCAACCTCGGCCAACATCTATTTACATACAATTATCAATCCCTTTTTCCAGAAAATATTAAATTGTTGCATTACCAAAATAAAAGTCTTAAACTAAACCTTCTCGAGCAATGCGAAATTGCTAAGTTCTTAATAAAAAAATACTGATTTACATTACCTCAATGATAAAACCTATAGCCAATTTACACCACTCTATAAATTTCTTAGTAATCCATACAATAATTAATTTTTTTTTATCGTCAGGAGGTGGTGTCGCTTAGCGTCCCTGCACTGCGGTCTCCGTGGTCCTTTTGTGCGCCTCTGGCTGTTTTACTCCTTTTGAACTCCTGTATCTTCTAAGAAGTCCAGGAGTTTCTGCCATGGGATATTCTTTAGCTGTTCTACAGGAAGCATGGGCTTCCCGAGTTTCGCCTTGCGTTCTTGTTTGTATGCTTCGCAAGTGCACAGTAGGTGTTCGGGAGTTTCCTCTTCTTCCAGACACCCACGGCATAGGGGGCTTTTCTCAATGCCCATCCTATGTTTGTGCTTGTTCAGGTCACAGTGTCCAGTGACTAGTCCTGTGATTTTTCTTAGTTTCAATCTGCTCAGTCTAGACAGCTTTAACATGCTGTCAGGTACCGGACCATCTAGGAAGAGTCTCGTATGCCTCATTCCATTTTGGTTTTGCCATGCCTTTTTGTGCTCCTCTGCTAACTTGCGTGGGATTATTTCCTTTCCGGTTTCATGGGGTATACCGAAGGCTGGTTCAGGTCCTATGAATTCACCTGTTGCTCCTTGTTTAGCCAGCAAGTCGGCCCCCAAGTGTCCAATAATTTTTTGGTCCTTGGGTACCCATACCAGCTGTGTTTCTCTTGTTGTCGCCAGTGCGTCCAGTCTGTTTATGCAAGTCATGACTGCACTATCGGTGAGGCTAGCGCTTTTATGGCTGCCTGGCTATATAATAATTAATATACACTTTTTAATTCTAATCACTAATTTATTCATGTCCTACCTCATAACAACCACTACAACACACCTAAATCTAATAGACATCTTAAAACATTCCCATAATTTATAATTAAAATAACCACCCAAATTCATGTCATTCGGACATGCGCATTTCTCTAATGACAATTCTGCTATTCACCTCGAATAACAACACACGTGCTCAATCATTCTTTAACACATATTAGCATTATACATTACACTAAGTAATTACAACATAAATCACACCTAATTTACATACTCACAAATAAATAAACTTTCAGACTACTCTTCACATTACGAATTTTCAAAACTTAACCTACATTTTTACACACAGACGCATTACCGGCAATTCTAATAGTTATCAACTACTGGACCACTTTTTCTATGAAAGAAAAAATAACCAAACTATGTTACATTCAACTTTTTAATACCGACGTGTAAGTATTTTCTTTTAATTTTTTATTTTCCTTTTCCTTAATTTACATTGATCTGCGTTAATTTAATTTTCGGAATTACCAATATTTTATTTAGATATTAGTTTTATTTCCCAATAAATATTGTAAACCCTTAATTTAGTTTCGTCACTTTTATTATTAATAAATTTTAATTATATTCCTTTTATGTAAAACTTATATTTATGTTATATTATGAATATTCTTAAGTTTATTGTATTCGACTTGTTATAGTTTTCTGCTGAAGATGGGAATTAAACATTCCCGAAACTAGTACAGAAAATAAAATTTTAAACACATAATACTGGAGAGTACACTAATTTTACCCAATTTACAAATGTAAACACAACTACCAGTAAAATATGGATTTCCAACTCAATAAATATATAATTTTAGGTGGTAATGTCAAATTTAACTTAAAGGATCTCAAACCCAGGACGTTGAGCGACGTACTCGAATCGTATGGTATTAGTAGACGAGTTGTTTCTGTACGAGAAATCAAAACTGTCTGGACAATGTATTTACCAACATACATCTTGATAAACTAATTAGTCAACCATCAGAGGCACTTCTCTCCGATCATGTCGGGGTTCATGTAAGGGTCAAGGTAACGGCGGGTAACAGAGGATTCGGACATCATAGGGTAAGACCGATTACACAAACTGGTCGTCTTGAATTCTACAGTCTCTTAAGTAACGTAGACTGGAATTTTGTTAATTAAATCGGAGGTTGTCCGGAGGAAAAATTTAATGCATTCATGGCTACACTTGAGAATTGTTTACATGTTTGCCTGTACCTTGCTCGTAAAAATAACAAATTATTTGGTACAAAGACAGTCTGCGTAATATGAGACATTGCACTTCATGAAAGACGTAAGCCGCAAGTATCCTGATCTTCTGAGAGCGTATTTGTATGTATTTGTTTACTTTTTTTTATGTATTTCGAATTATATTTATAAAGCAAGTCTGATAAAGTACTAATAAATAAATAAATAAATATAACAAATATAAACGTAAATACTCCATTGCATTGAAAAAAGCCAAAATATTTGGAAATGAATCCTACATAAAAAACTCTATGAACCACTCACAACACCTTGTAACTTTTTAAGCAAAATGGACATTAGACCAGGTACCTATTTTAAATTTAAACGTGTTAGTCCCACCACTGTTCGATATGTAATTCGGCAATTAAAATGATTTAGCAATAGAGATATTTACGGTATGAATATTAGTTTACTATAAATATAGTGGATATTATTATATCACCACTTACAAGCCTGATTAATCAGTGTATCAAGGCACATGTCTCCAAATCATGCCTTCATGGGCTTGTGTAGTTCCTATCCATAGAAAAGGTGATAGAGGTGTAATAACGATAGATCCATTTCTATCTTACTCATATTGTCGATAGTATTCGAGAAAACTCTGTGCATCTAGCTAGTTGACATCTTGGACACAAATAACATAATTTCAGATACAATCTTGGTCTTTACAGATGAGATCTATTAGAATTTCGAAAATGGTTCGTACTCAGTCGCCACGTTTTTAGATTTCAATAAGGCTTTTGATTGTATCTCTTATGATATTCTTCTGCGGAAGCTGTACTATTACAACTTTCACCCAACTTGCTGCCGCCTGATAAACTCTTATCTGAGAAATAGGACACAGATAGTTAACGTAAATAACAGTATATCAGAAGAGTTAAAAATATTACACGGTGTCCCACAAGGGTCAATATTAGGGCCCTTCATTTTTTTACATTATAAAAATCACCTCCCGTGTCAGAGTAGTGTATCGTCATCCGTATTATTTGCTGAGGACACCACTTTGAAAACCTGCGGGCCTGATGAAAACTTAACATCACAAGCTAACAAGAACGCAGTATACGAAGCATCATATTGGTTCGTAGCAAATAAACTGGCAGTCCAGAAGTCAATCGCCATTACATTCTCCCTGAAATCCAAATACTCTAATAAATAGAAATTCAAATTGATTCAAAGCTATCATGGCATAAACATACATGCGACATTGCTAGTAAATTTTGTAAATCAATTTACTTGCTGCGACAATTGAGGAACAGGCATCCTGATAATACGCTGAGAACTATATATTTTTCGCTTGTCCAAAGCCATATTACATAGGGCTTACTAATATGAGGATATTCAGCCATTAGTATCATAGTATTTGGACTACAATGCCGCGCAGTAAGGGCCATTCACAGAATTGAAGGTGTTAACTGTGCCTTCCTTATATTTTTCCCCTATGGTTGGTCACAAGTACTGGTTATGTACCCGTGTTAAAAATGTTCACTTTTGATTTACCGTTTCTTTGTATCAGACACACCATTTTCTAAAATTTCAAATTGTTGTAACTCTTTTTTTTAATGGAATCATATATTTTTTAAAATTTTATATTATTCTGCATCTAATTTCCTACAAAAAATATTAAGCGTACCTTATACATAAAAGTGATATTTTTCAAGATATAAAAGAATTTATATTTCAAACGGTTCTTGAATACGAATTTGATTTAAAAAAATAGCCATGACTGACAAAAATGCATTTGTCAATTAAACAATTAGTTTGACGTGTAGTAGACACCAAATTATCACCATGCATGTCAAAAAAGACGAACTAGTCGAGAGGATTTTTGTATTAGGGGTGGCTGCTAGAAATTTTTTATTGGCGGCTAGAATTTACGCCACACGTTATCCTGGTAGAAGACATCCGGAGAAGAAAAGTTTTAGATTTATTGAAGTGGAAAGTATGAATTACAAAAAAACAAGAAAGAACATATATCATCACCAAGGAAAACCAACTTTCAGTGCTATTAACATCAACTGAGCATTTAAAATGAGCTAAAAAGACATCAGTTTAGCAACCGGCATAAGCGAGAGATCAGTACGAAGAAAAATCGATATCATGCATATCATATTCAGTTGAACTGCGGCGACTTAGCGACAATGGCTTCCACACCATAGGATATGCAGATGACATAACCATCCTGCTAACAAGCAGATCTGAGACGGTGTTATGCAGCTTGATGCAGGAAGCCTTCAAAATAATTGAACGCTGTCACCTTTTAGAGGAGGCTGTCAAGAAGACACCCTTCCTTGGAAGGAAGACAGACAATTTGCCACCCTGCTACGTCTTCAATAGACCCTATAATGTATCGATAAAAAGAGGAACCGGGAGTGTAGAGGGTGGGTAAACCCTCCGAATTTACACCGATGGTTCTAAAACCAAAAGAGGATCCGGGGCGGGAATTTACTCGCAACAAATGGACCTTTCATTAGCTATACCCTAGAGAAGCACACAACTACTCTGCAAGCAGAGATCGTTGGCATTATCCATGGGGCGAAAGAAATCCTTCACCGTGACATCCGTGATAGGAACATCCAAATCCTTACACACAGCAGGGCAGCAATACTAGCAGTGAGTGGTCACAAGATCACCTCAAGACTAGAAAAATAATGCCACAACACCCCGAAACAAGCAGCACAATCAAACAGTATTGAGCTGCGCTTGGTCAAGGGACACAATAATGAAGAAGGCAACAGCAAGGCAGACGAGTTGGCGCGGGCTGGATCGGTTCTCAGTGATACCACGGACGGGCCACTGATCGCGCCAACACCGAAATGCCTCACTGACATCCTCAAACAAAACACTCTCAAGATGCTAAAACAACGTTGGGACAACACCTCATTCTGCAGACAGGCCAAGGAATCAATACGCTCACCCAATCTGAAAACAGCTGAATATTATCTGCGACTATCCCGGAGGAATCTGCGTCTTATCACAGGTATCCTTACGGGTCACTGTCAGCTAAGGAAACACTTGTTTACTATGAGACTGGTGGAAACCCCCATATGTAGAGTATGTGAAGAAGAGGACGAGACAGTGGAACATGTGTTAACTACATGCCCGGCTCTCGCCCACCTTAAAGAGTCCATGCTAGGGGAGCTCTGGCCGAACATGGCCAACATAAGGGATAACCCTCCAAGCGTTGTGCTGTCCTTTGCTCGCCACCTTGGGTGGCTAAATGAGTGATAGAACAACGCAGGGCTGTCCCAGTCAATGGGGCATTACGGGCCTAGTGAGGCCTAAGTGCTCTGGTCAATGATTAGATCACTCTTGGCAAACTCAATCAAGAAATCCCGAAATCCATCATATTCAGTTATATCAAGAACTGAGTAATACTGAATTTCAATTTCGTACAGAATTTTGTATCTGAACAAGACTGCAAAAGATAATATTCTAATAATACTTAATAAATATTACATTACATTACATTAAACTATAATCTTATTTCTCAAATCTTAGCAGAATCGTTTGAGTTTCATAACCTTCGACAAGTTAATGATGTTCCAAATAATCGTGGCGTATATCTTGATTTAGTTTTCTCTAATGTATCTAACATTACTGTATCTAAATCAGATGATCCTCTTTTTAAAGACAGTTTTCACCACGTGCCTTATACGTTATCTGTTAATACCTGCGATAACCAAGATTATTTATATTATAGTGATATTGTTTATAACTTTAAAGCTGCTGATTATTCTAGTATTAATGCATTTTTATCCAATATATCATGGCAGGAATATCTTGAACATGATGATATTAATGTTATTGTGGATAAATTTTATTATGTATGTATGTATGCCATAGAAAAGTTTGTACCAATTAAAATTGTCAAGTCATCGTCATATCCAAAATGGTTTAATTCTCGGCTAATAAAATTAATTAAATTAAAAAAGAAAGCTCATATCCAATACAAATATAGTGGTAATTTTTCAGATTATGAACAATTTAAATCCCTTCGATCTCAATGTAAAATTCTAAGTGAAGAACTATATTCAGATTATATGGCGAAAATAGAATCTAGCATTTGCACCAACACTAATTCATTCTGGAATTACGTAAATGAGTCGAGGAAAACATTAGGCTTTCCGAAATCAATGTACTATAAAGATATATCTTGCAATTCGGGGGAAAGCTGTGTTAACTTATTTGCTAAACATTTTTCAAGTGTGTATATTAATGATGATATTCAATCAAATAACCCAATTCTGAAATTTTCCTACTCTGACTCAGTTAACCTATGTAATTTTAAAATTGATAGTGCTAATATCTTTGAAGCAATAAACTCTTTACCTGATTCACTCAATTCTGGAAGTGATGATATACCAAATTTCTTTGTAAAACGTTGTATTTTTTCACTATGTTCACCTTTAAACAAAATTTTTAACGTTTCTCTACAAAAAATTGAATTTCCTTTAATCTGGAAAACTAGTTTTATTCAACCTATATTTAAAAATGGTAGTAGAAGTAACATCGAAGACTATAGAGCTATTTCAATTCAATCCACTTTTCCAAAATTATTTGATAAACTCATTACAGATCAATTAATTTTTTCATGTAAAAGCATTATTTGTAACGAGCAACACGGTTTTTACGACGGAAGATCTACTGTTTCAAACTTGCTTGTTTATCAGTCTTATATTATTAAAGCTCTTGATAAAAATAGCCAAGTGGATGCAGTGTATACAGATTTCTCCAAAGCTTTCGATCGTGTCTCTCATAGTATTTTAGTGAACAAATTACGCGCGATGGGCTTTGGTGACTGTATAACGAAATGGATTCGTAGTTTTTTAACTGATAGACAACAATTTGTAAAAATTAACAATTTCATCTCTGAACCAATATCAGTGTTTTCTGGTGTTCCACAAGGGTCACATTGTGGCCCAGTGTTATTTTTATTATTCATTAATGATATTAGTACATATGTAAAACCTTGCCGATTTTTATTGTTTGCAGATGACCTTAAAATATTTCGCACGGTAAACTCCGCCTTTGACTCAGCGTACTTGCAATGTGATTTGGACAATATTTTTAAATGGTGTTCGGATAACAATCTTTATTTTAATTATAACAAATGCATGTCAATCTCGTTTGGAAGGAGTCGCATGACTAAAAATATTTATTCAATCGATGGTCATATATTACCATCTGTTAAACAGGTCAAAGATCTAGGTGTGTTATTTGACTCCAAACTTTCCTTTTCTAAACACATTGACTGCATTTGCTCGAAAGCTTTACAGACGCTTGGCTTCATTAATCGATTTGGTAGAAACTTTTCAATTCATACACAAAAAATACTATATACATCCTTAGTAAGACCTCAAGTTGAATATGCTTCTTGTATTTGGTCCCCGGCATACAATAATAAGATTTACCAGATAGAACGTGTTCAAAATAAATTTTTAATGTCAATTTCTTTCAAAAGTGGAATTAATAGAATTGAATATAGTCGCAGCAGTATGCTTGCTTCTCTAAAGCTACCATCCTTACGTGATAGGCGAATACATGCAGATTTGTGTATAGTTTTTAAATTAGTAAATAGTTTAATAAATTGTAATGAACTTCTTTCATCTTTAAATTTCAACATACCTTTTAGGACAAGAAGCTGTTTAATTTTTAAGGAATCTTTTTATAAAACAAATATTTGTAGAAATAGTGCATTTTGTAGAATGATTAGGGTATGTAACCTTGTTTGTGTGTCTCCAAATTTTATGTTGTATGGCACCTCTTATAGTAAGTTTAAGCGCCATCTTAAATATATTGATCCAGCACTATATACTGTTTGTATTTAATGATACTTTGACTTTATGAATATAATTTTTGTTTGATTGTTAATTCTCACTCTATGTATTGTGTAATCATTTCTTATTTTGTAATTTAGGGTTGTTATTTAGTTATTATATAATGCAATATTTTGTTTCTTTATCGTACATATTTATATTATAGTTTTCTTGTAAAATGGTAAAAATTCCGTCAATAAAGTTATTATTATTATTTCTCTCATTATCTCTTAAAGCTTGTACAATTGTTGGTTTGTAAGGGTGATACTTGTTTTTCTTCAAGGTTTTGTGAATAATAGATTTAAAAGTCAGTTAGTTAGTTTACGTTTTGTTATCTTACGATCCAACGTTCTTACCATTTATTTAGAAATTTTTCCTTCTCTTTCTTCTTATACTTTATTATCCCATCTTCTTTAAATTATTTCCAACCTTTGCTATTTATTTTATCCCTTGCAACTTTCACTTTTAACGCTTCATAGTTATTTTTTCTGCACAACTTATTTCCTTAAGCTTATTAATATCTAACAAAGTAAATTTAAAACTTTATCATTGGCGATACTTATAAAAGGTAAGATGAGTATTGATTAGATCGAATAAGACTTTTAACCTTTTCTTCTTTAGAATCAAGAAACCAAAAATCCTTATAAAAGAAAAATCACTGAAGTGTAATATCAGTTCTGGAACAACATCAATGTTTTCCGAACAACAATTTTCGAAATATAAAAGGCAGATCTTTTAGAGACTAAGACAATACAACAAAAAGTTGGATACGCCAAAAGTCGTCGGAAAAAAATGCCTTTAAAAGAATTTTAGGCTAAGACCAATAATCCAAAATTAAAATAAGACCATTTTTGGATATAGGAAGGAAGCGTTGATGAAATGTTGGTTAAGAAAATTAAGGAAAGGAAATTGAAGTATAAAAAGACAAAGTCTAAAGCAGAAATATTACCATTGTTTGATATATTAACGGCCGTGCCATTTCTGGAGGTCATATTTATTTTATGAATTTTAGAGTTTTCTGCAAAGGATTTCTTATGATATCCGATTTCACCGACCTCATATAAGGGTCGTACACGCATGGTCACAATTTTAACGTACTCATTATTGCTTATTGTCAAAAAAGCAGTATAGACCCACACAATTTATGAGTGAGGCATTTTTACCGATAGCTTGGTTACATATGTTCGAGTAAGGCCTTACCAACATTTTAAACTTTCTAAAAATACAAGAATCTAAGTTGAGAGGCTAAATAACTCTCACGAGTCTAAGCAGTGAATTGTTCTTCATACCTATGGGTAGTACTGGGTGGATGATATGGCTCAATCGTAATAAGAGGTGCCACTAGATCCTTTTAGGATCCTCAGGATGTTCCACTGTATCGATTTTCATGTATTGGCAGACGAACATTTAGTTTGCGATTTAATGGTATTCTTATATAAATGTCTCTCTAACTTGCTTTAGGTTGCTAATAATTTGAATATTCCTGACATCCAACTAAACATGACTAGGTGTTTGAACAAAAAAAGGACATGTATGGCAGATCTCAGCAGTGCATAGTTATGAGAGGCGACTATTTCGAAGAACAATAAAGTAACTTTCGTTAATATTTCATCTACGTTAATGTTACAGGACTATTTAGCTAACATAATTGTTAGAGGTTGTATATTATTGATGCCGGAGGTTTCTGTCACCGAAAAAAATTGATTCGATTCATCTTGATGCTTAACTTCTACGATGAGAATCCATGTTGCTTTTTTAAGCCTTTAGGAAATAGGCTGAAAAGACCGATTACGATGATGAACATGCTGTTTATAACGATGGTTTACAGGAGGCTAAGTGGATTGTAATTTGTAGTCTTGTACGTTTACGTCTACAATGTTAACTTATTGTGCGTCGTCCTTCCGAATATCATGTGCCCCTCCCGTGGTTTTTGCAGTATCTTTTCAATGCCATAGTATGAGACGATTTATTATTCTAATATTAATATCCTTTTTTTCGTGCATTACAATGGTTTGAAGGACTTCTAAATATGTTTAAACATTATTGATTAGATCAAAACGTTATACTTGTTAGTGATTTAAAGTTACTTTCAATTTCTAATCATAGCCTACCATGAAATATATTACATTTTTACAGTAAAATCACAAGGCTTAATATTTTAGGGTCATTCGAAATATTGTTAAAAAGATGCTGTTTCACATAAACATCATTATAGTCTTAGCAACTATAAAACAAATATTCTTTTATTAAACATGGATGCCACGTTTGTTCTTTTGTTTTAGTACGATTTGAACTGCAAACTCTTTTATTTTATAAGAAGCAAAAGACGTAAATAACTACTATGGATAAGCTAGGACAATGTATAATATATTGAAAGCTTATCTTAACCTAACTTAATAAATTAATCATTGCCCTAGCGTACTCTTGAGCTAGGCTAGTACATTATTTATTAAATTATTAGTTAATTTTCTACAACATAAAGGACTTTAATATATTTTTATAATTATTTATTAATTTAGCGTAATCTTGACCTATCCCAATAAATTATTGTTCTTTTCTAGAGAACATAAAGGTTCTTAAAAAACTATTGTTAATTGTCAATGTAGATTTGTACAAAAAATCTCCCGTTTTTTTTGTAGATTTTAATAAAAAGCTGTTTACCTCATGATTTCAATACTCTTTTGTTAATAGTTTCAAAATTTAAAAAGAAATCAGGAATATCGTGAGTGTATACAGACTAAAAATAGTTTGCAAAAAGATTTACACCCTCTTGACCATTCTTTCTAATAATGCTAGTCATAAAGATACATATTATTATATAACGTACGTTGTTAAATATTAAATATGTTTCTCAATAATTTAAAATTCCGAAAATTATTGGATGTTAGGTGGCGTTTGTATTTTTTGTGCGCAGCGTACAAAAACGTTTATTAACTTGTTGTTGTGAACAGCGATTAGAACACCACCACAGCGAGTTTTGTTACTAGAACGATGTTTTCTATGTTCCCTAAAGATTGTATTGTTCATTAGCTTTAATTTACTATCAGAAATATCATGGTTAAGCCATGTTTTTACGATAATAATTACATCATAAAAACTGTTGTTAACATTAAACTTAAAGTCCTTCGTTTAAGTTAGAATTCCACCGTAATTTTTAAAGAATATATTTAGTTTTTTGGTTCCACATTTCTGGTAGTACTCGATTTGGCGATTTTGGGAATCTCTAAAATATGTTTTATTTGAATATTCGATTCTCCATTTTCCATCCTTCAAAGCAGTTTTCTTTTGACGAGTTCAAATTCTGCTCCCTGAAGTCGAGTTCTGCGAAGCTGAATTTAATAGTGTTATCCTTTCACTGAATTGAAATATCCGTGTTATCCTTTAGTTTTCCGGTTTTGTTGATTATTTGATTAACACTATAAGGATTATTTAGAATTATTATATTTGTTAGAGCCAACACGAAATATTTTAATTGGTAAAATAACTATCTCTAAAGGTTCGAGAACATACGTTATTGCAGAAATTTCCTCGCCTTGTCATCCTCTCCATCAACAGAATTCAGACATATGTTGTTTAGTTTTTATCCATTGAACTTCTTAACCTATTTCCCAGTCGATGCTCCGAGATCGCCAATGTGTTTGGATAGCTAATATTAAAAACCCACAAAAGCCTAATGAAAATTTCTTTAAACAACGATGTTTATTATACGTGGAGCGTTATTTATCATGACATATGAATAATCTATTCATTGTGGCTTCTGATAATATGTGAAGTTGGAGTAGGATTTAATAAAAACTCCACATCAGTCCGTCTACATCCTCTGATTCACGTTTCATCATCACGATAATATCGTTAAAAAAAACTCAGTGCTGGCGTCTTAGCACAGCTAAAACTGTACATACACTTTTAACTATTTCCGATGTCTCCCATTTTCCTTATTCCCACACAATACCTTTAAACTAACTTGCTAGCATACGCCAGTAGCCTATCATATGATTCGCCTTTCACCAATAAAAAAAATAGTAATGAAGTCAATTCGTTGGAACAATAATAATTCAAAATCGTTTCCAAACAGATATGTTTTCTTAATCCCTATACATTTTACACTTAATGGTAAGGTAATAAATAATATCAATAGATTAATAACTTAACTTGCAGAACGCAGATCATATTAACTTAAACAATGGTTCAACTTATTCCATTACAAATGTTCTAGATTGACTGAATCAACTTAAAGCCATCAAATGTACAGGTCTTGATGGATTAGCAGCAGTTGTCCTCTTTAGTCGCCTTAAGATACCTTTTAATTAATATGTGATTTACCTGGTTTTGAAAAAAATACCTTAGTAACACGTATATTCAAAAAATGGTTTCAACCTATAGTAAAAAACTTAATTTTATTCTTTGTTATTCGAAAAAATATATATACAAGCATCTTAATTTACAATTACTACAATATAAGACAAACAAAACAATAATAATATACATACATATTTACTGTAGCATTTTAAAATATTACAGACATTAAGTCCTTGTCGTTTTTTTGATTGCTAACAGTCTTTGTGAAGTTTTGTCTTAAATTAGTTAGTAATTGAAGCGTCGCTGTTGTTATGCAATGCTGAAACGAATTTGTGTAGTGTTATAGGAGGAAATTTATGTTTAGAGACAATGTTTTTATTTCTTGAAATGCATAGTGCATTTAGGATTTGGATAAAGTTATGACAGTCTTTCTTGAATTGGGAATACATTTGTAGAATAGTACTGCAATAGATTTGATGGGTTATAGAAAGGATTTTGAGAATGCCGGATTTTGCTTAGCACTCTATGGGCTGATTTTTCTGCGACTTGAAAGTTACGAAATGTTACTGAGTGAGGATTAGAGAATAGGATAGCTAAATAGTGAAGTTTTATATAGTGCTATTTGTAGGTTGGGTCTCTGAAATGTGCAGATTTTTTCTTGATTTTTGCTTTAAAAGTAGAGGAGGGGTTCTGAAGATTATTTTAGTATGGAATATTATTCCTAGATATTTGCAGGAGGCGGAGGGATATATATTTTGGCCATTTATGGATATTTAGAGAAGCGGTTTCATTAGTCTGTGAAAGGAAATAAGAAGTTGGGATTTGTTAGAGTTGATAATAGTGCGCCATTTTGCAAACCAGGTCTGTATAGTATCTATAATGCCCTGTAGGGTGCTAAGGGCTTTGGAAAAAGTGTAGGCATAGGTAATTAGTATTACCATCTGCGTAAAGGGGCGGATACGCGGATTTACTGAAATATTTTGAATTGGGATGGTAGATACCACCAGGAGATTGTATAGGATGGAAGAAGGGGGAGAGCCTTGAGGTAGACCTTGCTAGGGAAAAAATGAGTTAATGAGGGAACTGAGGTGTTTGATCTGAAGGGAGAGGTTGTGTAGGAAATATATTAGATGGATTGGAAGTTTGAGGGTATTGCATATAAACAGTAGACTTCGTATCCAAACGGAATCAAAGGCTTTTTTAACATCTAGATGATCGCGGATTTATTTCCTTCTAGACCTGCTGTTTGGCAGTTATAAGACAGACTGGCTAGTGGAAAGGTTGTACATCTGTGTTCTAGGAAGCCAAACTGATATTGTGGGGTGGAACTAGAAATATAGTACATTACTTTGCGCTTAAGAAGAGCTTCATTCACAAATTTTCATACAGTGGAAGTAGGTTTATTAGACGGAAACCGCTACTTAGGAGAAGATTGTTATTAGATTTGGGGATACAGGTAATTTTTCCTTTTTTTAATTCGGGTGGTATTTTTTGCGTATATGTGATTATATAATTTAATGATGTAGGAATGGATGTGTAAGGAGAGGGATTTCAGGATGAGCCTGGAAGTACCATCACAACCTGGAGGTGTATTTTTGCCACGGTTTAAAATTTCGTGTTAGTCGTCCTCATTTATGTCGTCGTTTGGGACTAGTTGAATTTGGGAGTTTTTAAAATCTTCATACCATTTGTCAATTTGGTCCCGAAATATTTTGTCATAGTCGTCGATCTGTGTTACTTTATAAGATTGCTGAAAATGTTTGTGATTTTTTATTCGTTTGTTGAAATCAGTTTAGCGATATTTGCTTTGATTAACGCGAACATTGAGAGAGTTATGGGCTTCTTCTTCAGGGGTATTTAGCCTCGTGTTTCTTTTCCTAACCTAGTTATTCTTGATTCTTGTCTATCAGGGTGATTTTTTTTACCATGGAATGTATCTATAGATAATTTTGCATGGATTGATAAACCACCTCTAAATCTCTATTTAACTTGTGAGTTCAACACAATAGGAGTAGGTTGCCACACTAGCGTCCTGCATAAACTTATATACCCATCATCCTGTATGTTGATTTCTACGTTTGTAAACTAGTACACTACCTTATTTAAATGGACGATGTTCATTACTAAAAAATAACTTACAAATCGATTCAATTATATATAAGGAAATCAAAAGAAAGCACTCCACCGACGGGAATAATTAAAACGCCGCGTCATTCATCATCGATCGGTGTAGCGTAGGCTTAGTTGACGGATGAATTTACAGAGTGTGATTAATGACCAAGATCGTATGTTTATTATAAATTGTGCTTTCATTTCCAGGTCTAAAGTTATTATAATAAACGAAAAGACTATATAAAAATAAGAAAAATACCTAATTATACTAACTAAAGTATATTTCTCTATTTCCTCCAATGATTATTTTAGTATGTCCCGATTTGATTAAATTACGAGGGCCATATGGAAAGTAGTACCTGTTTGGGAAAAAAAACTAGTATATATTAACACTTTATTTGTAAACAACATATTTTAAAGTCCTTCTCTACATGGTCACCTGGCAAATTTAAGTATTTTTCGTAACGAGTGACTAGTTTAGTTTAGCTTCAAATGGGTACTACTTTCTTACTATACCTCGTATATTTAGGAGTATGAAATATTTTTATTGTAAAGGCCTCGCTACGATTATTTTAAATTGTTAACATCTACATTTCACGCAATCAATCAGAAGATCTTTCAGCAATGGAACCTGCGTATTTATATGTTTAACATCATCCTTCAAAGGATTATCTTGTCACTTTAAATCGCGATTAATAATAACTCAATGCTACCTAGTCTAGTCGTTCCATTCAGCAAGGTTATTATTTAAATTACACACTTATTTATTTTACGCCAGTTAAGTATCAATGTAAATAAATATTTTATTATTATTTATGCTTTACAAAATTTTATTTATTATCATTTGTTCCAATAATATAGAATTTAAATTTAATAAAATAGCTTAAAATATCAATTGGTATGTTTGATTATGTATACATTTATTTTTACTTACACGCCTCTCATGCAAATTTCCTGGCATACATACCTGTAAAAGTAATATTTTGTATTAGCAATAAATAGGTAACAGGAAAATTACACGCTGCCATATAAATCAATAGAAACTTGTATCAACGACAGGTTTTCACCAATTACTATTGGCAAAACATTGAATAGCATGTTTACAGTTTACTTTTATTATAATTACTATACTCTTACTAGACATAAATCTAATTCCCAGTTACCATTACAATTATGTTAATTAAGTAACGAAATAAATTAATGTTTTAAGTTTTTAAAAAATCTTTGATGTTAGTTTCTTATTTCAAACTACAAAATGTTTAACAAATATTGTAAATGAGCTGAACTACTGTTTAAAATAAGAGAAATATGAAATATTTATTTGAATGATTGTAGCGAAAAAATAATTTATTTGGTATTCATCAACAATCCGCCCATAACATTGATCGTGTAAATCGAGTATATTTGTATTATTAGGGCAACCATGTCCGAAACTAGATTTAATTATATTTGTTTATGTGCATTAACAACATATACATGAATTGCTTTCCATTATATATTAATATGTATGCAGTGTAATGTAACTCAAAGATAATTAAATTAAATTGGAGTAAACATACAGTCCATAATTAATGCATCTGTATTAGTAATCGGAATTAATTTAAAATGATTGAATATATATCATTTATTTTGATTAACTTGATACGTAAACTAATTTAAATTCTATTTTTAATTTCTACGTGCTGCAAATGTTTAATAAATAAAGTAATGCAAATAGTTTTAGATGAATTAATTTTTCATAATCATAACTTTGTAATTTGCAAACTTAAAATGCATGTTTACTTGATGGTAAAAAAAATAAATCTATAAAATGTTAATGTTTTAAAAAAAACTTGTTCAGTTTCTGATTCTCTTTAACTTTTGTATAAATAATTATGCAATATTTTTCAAAAAACTCCTTGAGTAAACATCCACTTTGTTTTTGAATGTATACCAAAAGCTTTTCAGTTCTCGTTTTTAATGATTAAGTTTAAAGTTTCATCTCAAAGGGATTATTCGTTTTTGAGATACAACGCCCACGGAAATTCTCATTCACGAAAACAATATATATATTCTATATAGGGAAAGTAAAACATGAAACTACTAGAAATTATAAAAAAGTCTCTCGAAGAATATTGCGAGATTTGTAAATGTTTGTTGAAAAATTTCAATAAAATTAAATGAGAAAAAAATAAACCAAAATATTGGCAACTTGAACAGTTTTAAAGACAAATTTCCTATAATTTCTAGAATCCACATTGAAAATTTCCATAATTTCAAAAGAAATTGGAAGAATATTTTCTTAAAAACTCTACAAATTTACAATAAAATGTTGGAAATGTGTAGATTCGAGTATGTTTGAAATCAAAATGAATGGAAAATGTTGATAAGATATCATAAGAAATTCTAAAAAACTAAAAAAAATGAAAGGAACATGTTTGGAAAATAATAAATCTATCAAAAAAATAATTTGCAAAAATTAATACAATAATGTTGGTAAATTCTGGAAAATTTAGTGTTAGAATCTGAATAACCAATTTGCTAGAAAATTACGATAAGATAGAAATAGGAATTAACAACTTTAATTTTAAAACCATCGAAAAACTAATAGAATAATAAAAAAATGCTGGAAAATTCTAGAATACTGAAAGAAAACTATATCGCAATTAAAATTACTTTAAATAATTTAAGTTACAGTTCACTTTCTTTAAAGTGAACTCTGTATTATTTAATCTACCCCTTCATGCAACTCAAAAAATGAACCAACTGAAATTGTTGGAAAATTTTCTTAAGATAAAATAAGTAATGGTAAAAAAGATTTGTGTTATGGAAACTTTTTGTAAAAACGTTAAACAATATTACGAAAATTAGTGGGCGATTCTAGAACTCCTCAAATTGGAAGAGAAACCCTAGAAATCTTAAAGAATATTCTAAATTTCTAAATGCAGAGAATAAAGGAATAATTTAGGAACCTATCAACCTTTCAATGCCATTTTCAGAGTTAGTAACCACTGATTTATGTCAAATAGAGGGTGAAGCTATTGATATAAAATAGAAGAAGAAAATATGTAGAAGATTAGATAGGAACATTGCTAAATACAGATTTTTATTATTATATATGGAAAGTTGAAGAATTAATAAAAAATGAAAAGTAGAATGAAAAAAAAATATTTACATCGTGAAGGATCATTGAATTATTTTTAATAAACTTTGTTTGTGTATAATATACAATAAATAGTGGTATAAAAACTTAAAAATTATTTTCCTTTAACCTTTTTTAAAATGAACTACCACATAGTAACGGTCGCTACCATCATTTTCAGAAAATCTATAAATTATATTTTTAAGAGCTAATTATGTAGAAAATTTCTTTCTAATCTCAAATTAGTTACGTAATTTTAAAAGAATTATTACATTTTAGATTTACAGAAAGAAGTCGGTATCGTCTTAGGATGCTTCTATACAAACTGATAGAGAATGCTTACTGTTAGATTTAGGCAATATAAAGCAAATAAAGAAGGGTGAAATAAAGAGAAAGATTAAGAATTAAGCAGAAGTTTTGATTGAGGAAGAGATAAAAATTAATAAGGAACAAAAAAGTAGAAGAATAAATATGAAAAAAAAAGTGAAGCATAAGAAAAAATAGAGACCTAAGAAAATGCATCGAAAAATAAATTAAAAATCAATTAAGAAATCATAACTACAACTAGTGTGTCATAAAAAGGAAAAATTGGTACTAAAAAATTGAACAGAATTCAAGAATTTTGAACAAGAATTAGATGAAGCTGAAATAAGGACCAAAAAAGAGCTCAAAAGGATAAAACATAATTAAAAACCTTTAATACTTCCTATAAAAATGATCCGACAATTACGGTCTATCTTTTTAAGGCCAAAGTTATACTGTATGTATTTGTTTTTGAAAGAATAATGCAATAAAATGTATATTGCCTCGAAGCAATTCAGAATCGGTTTCATTCGAATAAATCAATATACATACTCATTATAATCATCCATTATTACTATAAATAAAATTTAATAACATGTATTGAATATTTTATTGAAACTACGCTTAAATAATATCATATGCAGAATTTATTCCTCACCATATTTTCGACTTCAACAAGGCTTTTACAATTATATATTTTACAGTGGGTAATTTTAAACTACCATATAATAGTGCAAAATCTCTTCATAATTTTCAATTTGTAGGTTACTCACAGAAAGGCCTATTGCAATGAAGTTCTACGAGTTGATTTTACCTTAGAAGAATCTTGTATAGGTATTATGACTACGAATAAAGCTTAGTTCTGATATTTACAAAATATTATTCCTAAAGTTTCTAATTTTCAAGATGTATCATCACAAAGTAATGGTTTCCATCAACAAGCATACAAACAATTTAGTCAAAGGCAATATTTAAGAAATTTTAGATGACAAAAGAAGAGATTTATTAAAAGAAAGAATGATACCCACCCTACATGAATATTTATTACTTCACCTACAATCTCTTCTTAAACATACGAATTTGATTGCATAAAAAATAAACACTATTTGTGGTATAACTAGAATGCACATGAAGGGTGGGTGGGTGGCCACTATCCCACCCTCCAGTTCACTTATCATAGTCAATCGTTTTCTTTTATTATCTATGAACGATACAAAAAATCCAAATGAATAGTTTTGTTAAAAATACATTTATTATTCAATAAAAACCTCATGGATTGGATTATGGAATAGTGGTATATAAATTATATTCCTATTCTTAATAATTTGTTCACTTTTGAATTCTCTACAATAAATTTCATGTAATGGGCTCATTTTTTTTTTGATCACGAAAACAATACTTCCTCTATAGGTATATAGGGAAAGTAAAAACATGTTTTAATAAAACTTGTTCAGCTTCTCATTTCCTTTAACTTTTGTTTGAAATATTTTCTACGATTTTTCATATTAATAAAATAACGTAAAAAAATGGTGATGTGGCCATCATAGTACTTCCCCTATATGTTACTCGAAAACTATGAGGTTTACGCAAAAAATACTATTCTTAATAATTTTCTCACTTTTAAATTCTCTACAATTAACTCCAATAGTTTATTAGCAATTGGCAAAAAATAACTTTCATTTTTTTTTTCGCGAAAACTAAGAATTTTATGAAAAATATATTTTAATAAAACTTGTTCAGTTTCTCATTTCCTTTAACTTTTGTTAGAAAAATTTTGAAAAATGATTTATATAAAAAAAAAAATATCGGAAAAAAACAAAAAAAAGCCTCGAGTAAAGACCCATTTTCGGTTTTTAATGTTCACCAAAAACTTTTCAGTTCCAGTTTTTAACGATTAAACCTTAAATTTAAAGGTTCATCTCATCACAGGCATGTTCATGCACGAAAACAATACTTCCCCTATATATTCTATATAGGGAAAGTAATAATATAAATCCTCTAGTAAATCTAATAAAGAAATGCCATTTTAAAAATATAATAAGTATAAGGAAATTGTAATCATCTGATTTATTTGATTGTGCAAATAAGGGTCGGGAATAAGCAATTGCCTCAATTTTTGTTAGTTACTCAAAATAAAATTTTAATTCACCTATGACTCTTGTTAGATGGCCAAATGGAATATAATATAAATGTATTCAATTTTTAGCAAATTTTTTTGTAACAATTTCCATGTCAAAAATTTATTTAGTATTAATGATCGGCATCAACCTTTAGGCATTTTCAAAATTTGAGTTTGTAAAATTTTAAACCGACCAAGGTTAACTTATTCTGATTGCAATTTTTAAACAAAAAACACGACTATTTAGAGTTTTGTTTTATTTTGTAGATATACTGCTTAATTTGTTTCACCATAGAGTGACTTAATCAGGGAGATAAATAATATCTAAAAAATAAAGCAATACTCTAAACAGTCGTATTTTTTGTTTAATAATTACATAATGGAGCTTCGCAAAGTATCAACCATATCAATACAATATTACTCTAATTCTAAGTCTAAAGTTGAATTGAAAAATCCAATTTCAGCGTAGAAACCCTTAGGAATTTAGCGGAAAGTTTATACACAGACTATATACGAAACCTTTGTCATTTTCCTCTATTAATAATATAATAATGAGTGGCAGCACTGCCATCGAAGGTACGTTAAGCAAGAGTGGAAGTAATTTATCTAAGAAGTATGTCATTTTGACAAATATCTTTGTGTTTCCCTATTTTAGGTCATAATGTGCACTATTATGGTAAATAAATAAAAAATCCTTGACGGGTAAAAGAAGAATATAAGGATACGATTGGAAGATCATTTTGCAAGTGAAATAAATTCTAATATAAAATGTATTCCTTTCCATCAACTTGGTATTTTGTAAGTACAATTAATGAAATAATGTATGAAACTATGAAACTATAATACATGATTTTAAAACTATACTTGGCTATTTCGGTTTTTTTTAATCCTTTTTTCTCCCTCTTTCTCGTCCAAGTCTCATCAGCGTCTTTACCCTGGCCCTATTTTATTCATTCTCTTACGCTTTTACATCTATCTATCCAATATTCTATTACTCCCTTGCATTTTTCTGCCAGATGATTCCACGTTTTCTTCCTATTCTCACAAATCTCTTCCTCTCTTCTCCGTACCGAATGTCGTCCCTTGTCTCTTTTGAAACGATTATCCTCCAGGTACCTTGGCCTCTTTACTCTAGCCACTTCTTTGATCTCCTCTGACATACCTACCTTCTCATACATTACCCTTCTTTTGTCTTTCTCCATAGAAAGACTCCATGGGTAGGCTTCCTTTTCATACCACCTTCACTAATCTCCCCTCGTCTAGTTTCATTTTATACCCAGTCACTTTCCTTATCATTTATTTACATGATTTTTGATAAGTATCTAAATCATCACGATATTAGAATGGTGCATAATAAACACAGTGCTTTGGCGGGTTCATTCGGACTGTAATATATCTTCCTGTAATAAGGGTTGTTGTCTCTTTTTGCAATCACACTAATTCACACTTATTGATATACACATAAATATATATATATATATATATATATATATATATATATATATATATATATATACGTAATTACGTGATCGATGATCTAACACTACTTCTCAGCAAAAATTATAATAAACAACTCTCAATATTGTTCTGCTGAAATTGTGCAGGTTCTTCCGCTTCTTTTTTTCTTGCTAGTAACTATCTGTACTTCTTATTCTCTTGAATTTTCGTAATTGAAACTCCTCAGCAATCCCATTAACTCTAACTATTTCTAGGATTATCAATTTTTTATGTTGATTGTTATTTTCCTTTCAGTTTAGTAAGTTTTCAGTTCTTTGTACGACCGTTATTTTTATTGATTCTATGTAACATTATTTAATATGGGGATCTTAGTTTTTTGACTTTCGTTTATATTTGGTTTGTTGGGATAAAATTTCTTAATATTTCTTTATTTTGATTAAATCTTATTTGGATTATACTATAGTTTGACTTAACTTCTGATCCTGGAGAAGTCTCAATGCCAAGAATATCATTTTACATGTTTTTGGCATTATTGTATAGTCAATTTGGTGCATTTGTTTTGGACCTTCTTGGAGAAATCGTTATATGTATCAACATCTTGTAGGTAATTTATACCATGTAATTACGATTGTTAATTTTATATTCTTGACAAACTGGGCTAGACTGTCCACTTCTGTTTCTTATATATATATATATATATATATATATACAGGGTGTCCCGTTAATGCGGGGAAATGGCTAGACCACAGATTCCTGGGATCAAAATATGACGATTTAATACAACTTATCTATATCCAAAAATTTACGGTTAAGCCGGAATTTGTCAACAAAGTTTCAAATTTTTTTATTTCTTTTGTTTATAACAATTGAACGATTTATTCGATTTGAATGAAATTAATTATTTATTTCCCCACATTAACGGGACACCCTATATATATATATGGTATATATATATTTATATATATATATATATATATATATATATATATATATATATATATAATATATATATATATATATATATATTTAGAATCCCACTTCAGCTCCCTTCTTATGCCTTTTATATCAAAGTAATATGCATTATTATAACTCATATAAAGTTCATAGACTTGGATTATGTTTAGGTTCACTGCGTTGCCTTTTTTTAGATAAAAAGTAAATTAACGAAGTCATTTTAAGGTTTTTTTTGACTCCATTGTAGCCTATTCATTTTGGGTGTTTATATTTACTCTTCCCATTTACCTGCACATACTTTTATATACATGCTTCTTGCTCTACAGGTGCTGATTTTTATTGTGACGTTGTAATACATTAGTTTTGTGTTTTTCTAATTATTACCTGATGATGTTGGCCAACATGTTTGAACTGTTTATCCCGGCATCTATCAGTATTTTTTCTTCCTGAAAGTAGATTAAATTGTTTAATAAAATTAAGTACCGTTGCTTTATATAACATTAAGCCATCTTTTCGGCAGCTGAGACAATTTAATTAAATATGATGTAATGTTTAACTATAACATTTTGAATGCAGTTTGGCTTATTGGTATAAAATTGTCTGATTATGATATGATAAGTATCTATAGATCTCCATCAGGAAGTATAGCATGGTTCCTCACAGAACTAGATGTCATCCTAAAAAAATTAAATATAACTCACAAAATAATCATTATTGGAGACTTCAACATCGATGTAAGTAAGAAAGATAATTTTTATGGGATTAAACTCATTAATCTCATGTTAAGTTTTGGTTTTAACCAAATGGTTAAGCAATTTACATGAGTAACTCAGACATCGAAATCTAGATAGACTTAGTTCAAGGGATTGAAGCCACAATCGAATGTAATAATAAAATGACGGACCATTTCAATGTGAATGTCAATTATTACGATATAATTCAACAAAAATATATTCATCACCTAGGAGATAAAGTTAGTACAAGAAATTATTTAAAAATAAATAGCTCCCTGTTTCAAGCAGACTTAAATAGATTAACGTGGCAAACTATTCAAGATGATTTAACGTCTATATTTTATAATAATATTATAAATACGCTATATAAGCATGCTCCTGATGTAAGTTTTAACTGTACTCCTTTTCTTAATAAATGAAATACGTACGTTAATGGCAGCTGTACACAAATTCACGCAATTTAGTTACATCAACAATTAAATCAAAAAAGAAAAAATACTTCTGTAATCTTATTAACATAATCCGAAACATATGTGGCGAGGTATACCAGAACTTTAAGGTAGTAAAACACATCAAAAAATTGCAAAAAAATCATTCAATGGTATCATTTATTACGATATTAAAACAATTGCAATTAAATATAACACATATGTAGTAGACAGTATAGAGGAGTTAGTTGCTTCCTGTAATCAGGTCTTTCCACCTGTATTTTGCGAAGTGGGCTACTCTAGGTTCAGATTATCATTGATTAATTCACGCGATGTAAGGATGGCACTTGCACGCTTGAATAGTGGTACATCTACAGATGAAATTAACTTAACAGTACTAAATATTGGTGGTGAAATCCTGGTTGATAAATTGTGCAACGCCATAAATCACTCAATATCCACGAATGAAGTTCCTACTAACTGGAAAACTTGCCAAATTACTCCAATTCCAAAAAAAGAAAAATTCAGTTAAGACAGAATAATACCGCCCGATTAATATGGTACCTTTAATAGAAAAAGTTTTAGTGCGAGTAACTTATAATCAGTTGCTACAGTACATTGAACTAAATAATATAATGAGTGAGTCATCATTGCAACTTATAGTAAACAAATGGAAAACAACTTTAGATAACAAAAATAATACCAAAATTGTAGCTGTGTTCGTTGATTTCAAGCGTGCCTTTGAAACTCTGAACCGTGAGGTGTTGCTCATAAAACTACATAATATAGGCATTCATGAAGATTCACTTGGGTGGTTTAAAAATTACTTATCAGAAAGGAAGCAGATAACAGTAATAAATGTTGTCAAATTTCCTAGTATAATTAATAAGTACGGTATACCTCAGGGAACTATACTAGGACCTACAATGTTCACCCTTCATATCAATGATATTAATGTGATTATAGAAAATCAAAATGAATATTTAAATTTATTTGCCGATGACACCTTGTTGGTCGTTGAGCATATTGACATTAATGTAGCCATAATTCAAATGAATAATCTGCTCAGGAAACTGGAAGAATGGATAAAGAGGAACCAACTAGTGGTAAACACTAACAAAACGAAGGTTATGACTTTGGGGATAAACTCAGATAACCTTATAAATAAAGTGTGCCTAATGGGGGAGGATTTAGAATTTGTGAAAGAAATTAAGTACCTTGGAGTAACTTTAGATTCAAACCTGAATTTAAAAAGCCACTGTAAGGAACAAATAGCCAATATTAGGCCCAAAACATATCAGTTCTATAGAACATGCCAGTCACTCAGCAAAAACTTTCGCTTGATTTTATATAAGGCTGTTATCAGTCCTCATTTTACTTACTACCCCACATTATTATACTATATCAACAGTAATGACATGGATCAACTTCAAATATTACAAAATAATTGCATGAGAACAATATTACAGTGTGACAGATTAACTAATATTAAAGTCAACAGTTAATTTTTATAAATAATGATATGTTACCACAATACCTTACATGTAACATCGTAAAAATTAAAGACATTCATGATCGTATGACAAGAAATAGAAATAACTTGTTCATTAATAAAAAAAACAGGGAACTTATTGTTCTTTGTTCTATGAAGGTTTAGATAAATATAATCAACTAGATAAAAGCATTAAAGAGTCTGTGAGCTTAATCAATTTAAGAAAAAGCTAAAACCTTATGTTATGGCTAACTTTAGTCTGTAATAAAATAATAATATGGGATAGATATTAACATGTGATATATCGATCTAGTAATGTAACTTATTTTGTAACCTGTATTGATAACTTTGTGATTTTGTTTTAATTTGTTAAACTTAGGCTTAAGAAATGTTAAACCGGTTGTATTTACATATGTATCTTTATACATTTAAATAAACAATAACAATAACAATCCCATCTCAGAAAAAATGTTACTTAAAATCGTCAAGCCATTTTCATATCTCATCTACTGATTGTAACAAGGCGTGTAAGTGGTAATCGGATGAAGCAATGTCTGGTAAATATACCAGGTTCGGCAAGACGTCAAGCCGATTTATTAACGTTGGCAGCAGTCTGCATTCTCTATTATTCTCCCGTTTGTAATAACTCATAATAAAGCACGCCCTTCGTATACCATCAAATGCAGAAAAGACCCTTCTCTCCAAAGCGATTGGGTTTTGCTACCAAATCTAATGATTCGCCAGGATTTGCACACAACTTTCTGCATTTTGGATTGTCATAGAATTTCCAATTATCATCCCTTCTAACAATTTTCTACAAGAAAGACTTTCGATTATGTTTATTAACCCTTTGAAGCACATGATTTCGATAATTGAAAAAGATGTATTTGCACACATTAACCATTGTATTATATGACATTTGACGCGTCTGAAATGGTATGAAAATTGTCCCACCATGCATCTTTTGATAACAAAAAGGTGGGACAATTTTGCAACCGTCTAACCCCTAAGGGTTAAGTAGAGTTTATGCGAAACCTATTTTCCTGATTTTTGAAGTGTTTCCATCTCATGCAGACATTTAGAAATTAAAGTTTTGGTGACACAATTATTCTGCAAGCTCTTTCTAAATGTATGCTAACTTTCAGAGAGCATTTTCTCCAAATCATCGTTTTCCCATTTGCTATTGCCGCCAGATTTCATCTTATCTGTGACAAGCTTTTCGGTATACCAACTGTATTTTTTTTTCACTATATGTTAACGCTACATAACCGCAAACGAACGAGAAGATCAATTAGTTCCCAAACTAATTTCTTATCTGCTTAAAATAATTTCCATTATTCATTTGTATTCCTAATCGTCTCGTTTAGCGGCTTTTTACATCGTTTCTATTACCGTCATATTATATTAACTTCATGACATCATTTTCCTGAATTGTTCCTCATGGCATCTTTTATTTTCATTTTTGCTCGAATATCAGCGTTATGAATTTTGTTCTCATAGTGAGTCCCAACGTTGTACGTTTAATAGATCGTTAGGTAACTCTAAGCTTCGCAGCTGCTGACGACAGTGTGGTTTTAGCCTAGTGGCCTTTTTATCTTTTGAAATATAAGTAAGTTGAATAAAAGCTTCGTACTTGTGTTCTACGTTTAATTTTAGAAAATTGATTTCCGTTACTAACTTCAGTTGTATGTCCCAAATATATTTTGGTATTTTCTATCAATAACTTCTACGGATTATTCATTAAAAAGTTTGTTTTATTTAGTCCTTTTTTGTTGTGTTTGTGTTTACTATCTCTTTTACATGTACATGAACACATATGTTAAATTGCGCACTTTGGTTCGTATGGTTGTGTATTTTCCCTCAATGCGGTAATCTTTATTTGCAGTAATTGCTCTTTTATTGTTTTGATATTTTTGAGAGCTTTGATGATTTATAGTACTTAACTTTAAAAATGCTTTTTTATATACTTTGGATAATATAACCGAAGGAACTTCTCCCAGATTATGTTATTATCTACTGGTTCAGAAAATTTTCTCTAGAATTACTTATAGCCTCCTATAAATCACTTTCTTCGTTAAAGTCCAAGTCTCGACATTGTCTAACGCTCTGTGGTAGTTGATGAATGCAAACGTATTGAGATCCTATATTCTTTTGCCTTTTTGTCTATTTTCTGATTGTTTGTAGGCGATGGGTTGTACAAAAATATTTTCTTTATATTTCCATTTTTGTAAATCTATTTATAAACTGACTTACAGAACAAATAAAATTAAATAACAACCAACCAGCACCTACAGATAATAAAATTATTATTAGATGATATCAAATTGTTTGTACTTCCGTGGCAATATTTGATGTGCCGATAAAAAGATTATCCTCATAACTCATAACGATTTGTTGGATAAGTTACTAGGGGTTTTCCTTCTCTCGTGTATTTGTTTTTTTTTGCTAGTTTTTTTCTATCTAAACTTTCTGCAGATCTTTATTTTATGGGTACTAGAATATAGTTAGTCTATTATGTTAAATTTATGTCACGTTTAATTAGTATTTGCAGCTTTTTTGTGGAAATATCATCTTTTTGATTTTGTTGTCGTATTTATATTTTTGAGGTTACAAACTCAACTGTTGGGAATTTCTTCTTTTTTTCGCCAATTTGTGTTTATTAAAATAACTAAATTTGCTTATGATTTTTCTGTTTGAAAGTATGAAAATCATTTAATCTTTTACAAGATGTTCTACGCTCTTTCAGATCAATCTATTTTGTCTTTGTTTGTTTGTATAAAGTTTATAGATATAATAGTTTAATGATGTTTAGTTACTGAAGTAATTTTTCTTCTTAATCGCTTTTTTCTTTCGGACTAAAATTTTCTATATATTTCGCCTTTAATAACTTTATAATACGTGTTTTATTTTCTCTTAACTGTCGTGATATCTTCATATAATCGTTTGATCAATTAATTGACTGCCTTGTTGATTGGTGCATGAATGTAGCAAATTGAGCTGTGCTCGTTGTAAAAGTAAAACAAACATCTAAAATTACCAATCAATAATAACAAAAACTTTTTACAAAATGTAATATATATAAAATATATAATAACTTATGCAAAGATTCTTTAAATGCGTTGCTTGGTTAAAGTAATGTAGAAGGAGGGTAAATATCCTTCCTAAAATTGACTTGGGCTGGGCTGAAACGGTCACCCCAAGAAATGTAACTTTCTCTTAGCAAGGTTGTTGGCATTATAATACAGTCATTGGGATGTACACTTCCACCAGAAATTTATTAAAAAATGCAAACCCGTCGTTTAATTTTCTTGTGTCGATGGACAGATGGGATAATCTGACTTAGGTCCACCAATCGTATAACGCCATTCTTTACAGGATATGTCGGAAGTGTATTATAGAATTTTACACAAGAGTAAAATGCGCACCTTTTGGAAGCTTGTAATTAATGTCGGGGAAAGCGTAAATCTTCCTTGTATTTCGAAGCATTTTTTACTGTTTGGTACCAAAAAAATTCTGTTCTTGTAACAGAATTTCATGGATTATGTCATAACGAATTTTCGCAACAAACATTGAATGGTATACCGTTAGTGCGATATCCGGGTCCACCGCTTCGGATAAAATTCTTAGGCAATAACAACTTCTACTTAATTGTTTTAACAATCCTGCAACCTGATCTTTCAAAGTTAATTTTTCGTCCAGAATTAAACTAAGGAACCTACCAGAGTTCTTGAATCGTATTGTTACATCGTTATTCAAACTCATTTCTTGAAACTTAGAGTTCTGTCTATGGGTTTTAAATAAAATATATGTGGCCTTATTTTGGTTTAATAATAGTTTATTATTAATGCACCATTTGCTTACCTTTTCCATGGTGTCTGACAATTCTTGTTTTAATTGATCGCAAGTAATCAGCAAATTTGTGTCATCCGCATACGTAGTTAAATAATGTTTCGGCCGCAAGGATTATATGTTATGATGTAGAGTTTTAACATAACTTTTATCCAGAAATCAAGCGAGGTGAACTTATCGATTAGACTATACGGTATACCCACTTTAAAAGCTCCTCCCATAGTTGTCGCTTGAAGAGTAAATTTCTCGCATGAGTAATCGTGATCTTCTACTTCTTTTAAGCAGGATAAAATATCGTTTTCAGTGATATATTCACTTATATTCGCAATGAAAAGCCAGAATTTTCTTTCTACCACTTTTAGTTTAGACAACATCGAAGATTGAATGTTCCCAGTAGCTATTTTTTCCGAATTGTTCGACGATTTCGTTTCTTATTTCCGTCTTGCCAGTTACCGTTTTCTAAATTAATAATTTCATAGCATTAATTTGCGCAACAGCTTCTTCCACCGCCAACTTTACTGCTTTCGGAGCTAAAGCTTGTCAATACGTTGGTTGCTGCACACCATTAAGATTTTTTCCCTCCTTCTTTGTGAGTCGCGACGCAGTGTCGGACTATTGTTTTCTGCTTTTGAGATCTTCATTGGAATTTCGCCATTTACCTGCTTATTATTCGCCATCTCGTTAATATTTGAAATACTAACAATTTCAGTTCCACTCTGCACTCTATTATTTACATTTATGCACACTCCCGCTAGTTCTAACCTTTCTTGTAGAATAATATTTTTCTCAATTAATAATTGATTGTTTTGTTTTAAGATTAGGTTCTTATCCTGTATTTCAGCAATGATCTGTTTTAACAGTGATATTTCCATAATGTCCAACTATCATTTGAATTGTTTCTGCCTCCTGTTGAACGCAGGTATGATTCGGTTTGGAGTCATTTTTACCCCTTTTACACTACATTGCACTTTCAATTAAATTGTTCAGTCAAAGTATTAGCCGTTGCGTTCTATAACTTTAAGCCATCTTTTAGGTAGCTGATGAATTCCATCTCGGTAAATGTTACGTCTTTAGACATAATAAAGTTGACAAGCCATTTTTGCATCTTATCTACTGATTGTAAATACATATCGGACAAGGCGTATTGCGTCAACCAGAATTAGTAGTAATGAGATGAAAATAGGTCGCGTGCTCCTAGATGTTCCAGTTTGTCTGCCCTAGAGTTGTCATATAAAAATTTTGCTGGACTTTTTTCTTCGCCAGTATGATGTTTTCGTTTCAATTTTGGACTCAAGTGGATTAATTGAGTTGGTAGCAATAACTCGTAATAAAGCACGTCCTTCATATCTCACCAAATGCAGAGAAGAACATTTTTTCCGAACCGACTGGGTTTTGCGACCGATAGTAATGATTCCCTGAGATTTACCAATGACTTTCTAAATTTCGTATTCTCATAGAGTTTCCAATTTTCGTCGCCTATAACGATTTAAACGCCACGACCAGTTGATTTTTGTTAATTTCAGTTAGTTTATGCGTAACCAATTTTCCTTCTTTCTGGATATTTTCATTCTCATGTAGGCGATTAGAAATTATTTGCTGGGTGACTTCTATCTGTTATGCAAGTTTTTTCTGAGTTTATGCCGAATTTTCAGCGAGCATCATTTCCAAATAATTGCTGTTGCATTTTCTAGGACCTTCAAAGCGTTGTTTGTCGTTCAGACAGAAACCACCGCTAAATAGAAAAAAAAAACAAATATGTGCGCACATATTGTACGATTTAACACCTTCGCCGAGAAAGGAACAAATTCATTTGCATGCACTTGCAGCATTGTTTTTTTGTTAGAATTCGTAAAGAATGCAGTGTTACAATTTTTGACTGTACTGAACTGAATAAAAAAAAAAACCTTTATTGGCATCCTTTACAAACCTTTATACATATATACATCAAATAAATCATTATACTGTAATTCTATTCCTCTCATCTCAGTCTCTCTTTCTTCCGATTTCTTTTTCCCAACCCACTCTTATCACAATCTGTACACCCGCCCCATCCTCTCTCATCCATTCCCCTATCCTTTTTATTCCCCCTATCCATTCATCACGCACCTCCTTGCACTCTTTCCCTAGATGGCTCCATGTGTCCCTTCCATTCTCGCACAATGCACACCTACCATACCGTTCCCCCATCCATACCTTCCTTCCTCTTTCGTCCGATCCACATCTAGCTCTTGCAAGAGTCACTTTCTTGGACCTTGTCCACTCTGCCTTCAATAGATACTCTGGCACCCTTCCATACACTTGCCATCTTCTATATATTGGGTTGTACCCACTCCTTACAATACTCTCTTGCCGTTCTTGCGCTTCCACTTCCATCCATTTTTCTCTCATCCAAACAGATACATTCACTCCCTGCTCCAGCCAATCGTTCACTACAGTTTCCGCCATTCCCGCTCTTTCATACATTTTTTTTCTTTCCAATCTCCATTTACACTCTCCTACCCCCACACAAGTTTTCCATACCTCTTTCACTAATCTCTCACTATTCCACGTACTCACATTCATCTCATACCTAGACACTATTTCCATTGCCTCTACGTGCATACTATACCGATTTGATTCCTGAAGCAGTATATACCTAGGAGTTGATCTCTCCACTCCTAGAAGCTGCTTCAGGAACGTCGTCTGCTCTCTCTCGATGCAATCATACTCTTTCATTCCCCACGTTTCCACACCATACATCAATATTGGTTTCACGCACGCATCCCACAGTTTACACGTCATCAGGAAGTTTCCCTCTACCAGCTTTCCCCACTTCTCTTTTGCGATGCACCATGCCTTCCTTGCTTTCTGTTGCAAGTATTTGACGTGCTCCCTGTATCCCCCACCACTCGTAAACACAAACCCCAGATATTTAAATTCTTTTACTCTCTCAATCACTTCTCCTTTCCATTTCAATTCCTCCACTCTCCCTTCTCTTCCTCTATTCCTAAACTTCATCCATTTTGTTTTCTTTATATTCACGCATAGACCCCTTTTATCCATATACCTCTCAACTCTTCCTAACATATCTTTCATCTCTCCCAAGTCTCTCGCCAGTAGCACTATATCATCCGCGTACGCCAACATCCATACTTTCATTCTCCCAATCACTACTGAACTGAATATTTTAGAAGGTTTATTCAGGCTTTTTGGCATACCAACAGACTTTTTTTCACTATGTATCAATACTCTATATGCACAAAAGAATTGGAAAAACAATTGATTTTCAATCTGCTTAAAATAATATAATTGAAAATAATAATTTCATATCTGCTTAAAATAATTTGTATACCTAATAGTTTCCATGTTTTTAGTTGGCGTAGTTCTTATCCATTATTTTAAATCTCGTTTAAGGTCTTTGCTTAACGTCTTTTTTATAATCTCGGGCCATCATAGGGTAACTTCATGGCTTCATTTTCCTGTATTGTCTCCCATGATACTATGAACTTTGTTCTCATAGTGATTTCCCAATATTGTGCGTTTCTTAGCCCTTTAAATAACTCAAACTTGTGTATCTGTTTATATTTTAAGCATAGCGACCTTTTTATCGTCTAAAATAGAACTAAGTTTTATAAAAGTGGCTTAGTTGAGTTCTACGTTTAATTTTCGTAAATTGTCCTTCACTACTAACTTCAATTATATGTCGGTATTTTCTATTGATAACTTGTACGATGTTTGTTTTATTCACAACTGCATTTCCTTTAATACCATTGAATTTCGCACTGTTGTTCTTATGCTTGTATACTATTTATATTTTCGCAATACGGCAATCTTAGTTTGCGGTAATTATATTTTTTACTGTTATGATATCTTTAAGATAAGTGATTTATATAAGTTAACCTTAACAATGCTGTCTTATATACTGTGTATAAGAAACCCGAAGGATCTTCTCACAGATTATGTCATAATCTACCAAATTTTAACTGGAATTATTTATAGGCTCCTACAAACCACTTTTTGCGTTCAAGTCTGTCTTGACGCTGTCGAACGATTTGTGGTAGTGGATGAATGCAACTGTATTGAGATCTTTCTTTTCATTTTTGTTTTTTGTAGGCGAACAAATAAAATAACTACCAACTAGCACTTATAGATAATAAAATGATTAGGTTATTACCCATCAACATTTCTGTACTTCCTTGGCGATATCTGTTGTGTTGGTAAACAGATTTCCCGCATGTTTCATAATGGTTTATTGGGTTTTCTTAAAATATCATGTATACGATGCTGTTTTTCTTTCCTCAGATCTTTTTTTATGGATGCTAAAATATCGTATACTGTGTTAATCACGTATAAGTCCTTTTTGTGGTATTATCTTCGTTTTGATTTTGTTTTTGTATTTATAATTTTGAGGGTTAAAGCTGTTGGGAATTTCTCCTTTTTTTACCAATTTTTGTTTATTAAAATTATTCTGTACTAAATTTGCTTCTGTCTTTACTGCTAGAAAGTATGAAATTTATTTAATCCTTTGCAAGATGTACTACGCTCTTTCAGATCAATCTATTTTGTTTTTGTTTGTTTGCATAAAGTTTATAGATATAGAAGTTTTATGGTGTTAAGTTAGTAAATTAATTATCTTCTTAATCGCTATTTTCTTTCAGACTAAAATTTTCTATACATTCAATACCCTTCGATGTTATCGATTTTGCCTTTAATAACTTTATAATACGTGTTTTATTTTCCCTTAACTGTGGTGATATCTTTATATAATCGTTTGATCAATTCGTTGTCTGCCCTGTTGATTGGTGCCTGTCAGTTTTGTAGTGAATTGAGCTGTGCTCGTTGTAAAAGTAATACAAGCATCTAAAAATACCAATTAATAACAACAATAAACTTTTTACAAAATGTAATATATATAAAATATATCTTAACTTATGTACACTTCCACCAGAAGCTTATTAAAACATGCAAGCCCGTCGTTTAATTTTTTTTTTGTGTTGATGAACAGAGTGGATAATCTGACTTAGGTCCACCAATCGTATAACGCCATTCTTTACAGGATATGTCGGAAGTGTGGATATAAGCGGCCATTCGATCCCTAGGAATATTGTTTCTGCGTACCATCAACAGTTCACTAGATTTATTTTTTATAGCAAGTTTGCTAATTTTGTTAACTCTTAAATTGATGTTAAAGATGCTGTATATACTGTCACCGTGTTAGTCCGCTGACTTTAACATCTGTTAAATTCTGTTATAATCTCCAATCGGAGAATAGCGAGGTATCAAATAAGCAGGATCATTTTGAATATTTTAATATTAGGGTTAAATATCAAAAATTTTTAACTTTTTGTATCAACCTTGTATAACTGTAACCTTAGAAGAAAAAAGTGCGGTAATATTTCAATAATGACAGTTGAGTAAATTAATGCAACGCCGCCACACTGGCTTCGGTAATTCAAGTTCAATCTGCACCTAATTTAAAACTGAAAAATACACTTCTTTAAATTCGAAACTTTCAATCCAAAATATTTCGAATCCATATGGCGGTTTTTATCTGCGATATGGTTTTGAACATGGTAGTCTACACGTCTGGGTATTTTTTTGTGTTTTAACATTTTACATATTACGAAAGATAATTCCAGAGAAAATTCCAACACCAGGTCAAAATAATAAATGAAATAATTGACATTGAGACACAATTATGTTTCATCATGGAGTCAATTAGACCAAAGGAAAGCTTTAATGAAACATCTGAACCGCTGAATATTTTAGCGTCCCTAAATCAAGGTCAAATATTTGTTTGACTTCGTAATGTAATTATTAATATCTACGCAATCTTTATAATCGAATCAATTTATACTACTAATTATAAGTTATATTATTTTAATGCTTACATAGAGACATAAAATTAATTATTTATAAAAAAAACAAACATATTTTTATGTAATAAACTAGGGAAACCAGTTATACAAGCACTGAAATTTATTATATAAAACCCACTACTGCTAAATTTATTATAATACTTTACCCAATAATAATTAAACCTTACTATACTGCTACTAAGTAAGCGCCTCCACCATTAAATATTAAAACGAAATATTTACGCGCATAATTCCCGCCCAACAAAAGGGCATTACACCATTGGTCGACTTGAATTATATTGTCAACATCCGCACGACAACATTTATCTGTATTAAATTTAATGTTAATGCCGACACATTGTAATTTGCATAAGCAAGCATTCCCGTCCTCGTAGGCTAATAATTGCAAATAATTATTGATGATACATAAGCAACACAGAAATTATATATTGCTTAATAACCGTCATATATAGCATGGTTGTATTATGGGGGTCAAGATCCTTTGCGAATTTTGGTATTGATTGGGTAAGAAATTCGATTAGGCCTCCTTCGCAACGGCGTTTATTAAGTGCTCGAATGGATAAGGAAGGCGCTTTTAAATCAAAGTACATAATCGTATTTCAAGAGAAAATTTTACCCTAAACAGCTTTTAATAAAATTATTTTTTTTAAATATATTTATTATTATTAATAACATTTCTGACATAATCAAATCATAATAAGTGATTATTATTCCGCACAACACTCAATTATGTGTAACACAATGTTGGTACATTTATATAATTGAATGCAAGTTATAATCAACAGCTCAAAATTATAAATTATTCATATCGTTCTGAATTAATGAAGCTTGTATGAATACATATTTAATGATATTAGTGTGCAATTTCGACTTCAATTCTCCCACAACCTTTAAACGCTACGATATTATGACGTAAACAGATTGTAGCTGCCGCCTTGACCTAGCCGTGCATTTTTAGCCTCATTTCATTATTTCCTTCAGCTAGTGAACTATATACTCCAATTAGTAGCACATAAGAAACAAATCATTTTCCGTGCCGCATTCGCGTCCTACTTTTCGTCGATTTTCTCGAGATTTGAACCGTACAGTGTGTATTAACACACATCGGTAATATGTGCTTACTTAGTATTAATTATAAAGTACGTATTTACAATTGAATGCATTTATTGTATTTAACTCATATTTACTATTCAGCATTTTTAAATATAAAAACACGTATTTGTTTGGTTAATATATCTTTCTAGAGTGTGTAAATTAATTAATTGGAATTTATCATTCGCGATTGAGACGCACATACTTGACATTAACATATGATCTTCGAAATGCATTACTAAGCGTCTATTTGTATACGAGGGTCGATCAAACCCTTTTTAGAAATGAGGAGGCACGTTTTACACTAATTTCTATTTTTAAACTTTAACTTAAAAATACAGTGTTATACACAAAAGTAACTTGGTGTTTTATGTTGTAAAAGCATACACTTCATCAAACACTTCAAAATACGCCTCTGCTTGATAACCGTCTCGTTTGAACTGACTTTTCCACCGAACCACATTTTTATGTTGAGGAGCAGCAAGAAGTTACAGTGAACCAAGTTTAGCGAGTTTGGTGAGTGCGACAGCAATTAATTGTTAAGTTCATGCAATTTAGCCGCGAAAAATATCTTTTTCAACATGACAATTAACGTTAGAGTATATTAAGTTTAAAACATTATTTGAAGAGTTTCTTATTGTGTTATATTGATGAAGTACAAAAACTAGAAATTATGGACCCTTTATTAACCAGATTATCTTGAGTATGTGCAATTGATGGTTAAAATCGCTAACAAAAATAATTTTATCATTATCAAAATTTGTTTGAGAAAAAAAAAATAAAAAAAAAATAAGATAACATCATCAGTAGACGTGTTTGGTGGAATTTATACAAGAATTATAAATAATAAGCCAGATTTCAGTTTCAGTTTACATAATGTTGTCAATTTCACTTTGTCAAATTGTTGGCCCTAAACGTAATTTTATTCATTTTATTTTGAATGCCTTTGGCCTTTCTTTAACCGATAGTTCATGATGTCAGCCCAAAGATCCAATGTTCAGGCCATACTCGTATAGTCAAAAACTATCGCTTCTAGATGATTTACATTTTTTATTGGAATAATTTATCAACCAGTAATTTACACAATTGTGTATACATATTCATACATTAAAACATGAAGTAATACTAAATTTAACCTAGTCCAGATATAATAAAGTTGTTTTTAGGTGTCTGTAAATTCTCTCTCTCTCCATAGACTGTTCGCGAATCCAGAATTTTAAATTATTGTGACTTTAATTGTCGTTCTTGATCAGTTGTAGCTCTTAGCAGAATCTAAAATCTAGCTATTTAATGTGCCAAATATTATTTTGACATTACTAGCCTTGACTGGAATGACTTCTGGTCATCGAATGAAAAAAACATGCTGTGTATATGCTCGAATTTGTGTCGTAAATTCTTTGAACGTTGACATGCTATACATTTCCTCCTCCAAACATTATAATTTCCTTGTATCTCTGGTTATGCAAATTTTGTGTGTCGAGGTGCACTGATGCTTTGTAACGGGGATGCAGATGCTGACGCAGATCAGTTTTATGAATATCTTTCAAATGGTCTTGTAATTGTATTGTACTCGGGAAAATGTATTTTCTTCATAGGTCGATTTGTCGTTTTGTTATTCAGATGTGTGATGCTACAAATTTTATTGCAGTAGATATTTCTTCAAGCCTATCTCTTGTTGTCGGCAACATAATCGAAGTTTCAAAAATCCAACTACCTTAGGGAAAATTTAATTCTGAATCCTATAGAATAATAAAATACACACATAGTAATAGTCTCAAATATCAATCACATTTATTTTTGGCTTTTATGCAAAATGAAAACTGTAAATGTTCGGCTATAATTGTGGCAATTCCCTGAATGAATTGCTATTAGTTACATCAATCTTGACATTGTTGATTAACTCCTCTTAGGACAGAATCTAATGCGTAATGTGACTGTAAGGGTTGTGTTGGGCTCTATCTAAACAAGTATTTGTTTTGTATTAAGCTTGATTGATTCAGTCATTCATTTGATTGCTCCTTTTAAATTTTAGTATGAAGTTTAACGGTTGTCTTCGTTCCTTTTCCTGTTACCATAAATTTCAGCAAAAAAATCTCATCTGCTCCAAATATTTAATTCAAAGTGGCAACTTTGACAGTTCTGGTGTTTTTTCCAAGTTTAACTGTAAGTTTAATTTAATCCCTTTTTCCTCTATATTGAGGGGATCTAAAACTCCTGTTCATGTTGTGATTTTCAAAGAGCAGGTAATTTGCATAGATGTTTTCCCATACACTTTTATGTTCTGCAATACTATCTTTATTGTTTATTAGATCATTTTTTTATGAACTAATGGCATGTAAACTTATATACTCCTTAAAATGCTATTTTGCTCTTTTCGTTAAGTGTTGGAAACGTTGGCTGGTTAAATCTTTTGTACTATTACCCTACTACTAGTTTATTACTAGGAATTCAATTACCTTGATAAGGTCAATTATATTCCTATTGAACCATTCCCTGATCCGATTTAGAGTTATCGCCATTTCCTCGTTTTTTACCTGTTTTGTGAAAATAGTACCAACTGCCCATACATGGTTATGAGTTTACCAGCCTTGCTTTTGCTTTCTCTAGTAGGTATGTGTAGTATTTTCTTCGTAGTCCATATAAACATTCCTTAAGCCCCTCTGCATAACTCTCCTTCCGGTTTTTTGTTTAATTACCCCGATGCTGTTGTCTTGTGGCCATTGGACAGGACTTTGTGGAGCCTTGCTATTAGGGTTTTATCAATAACTCCCTTACAGAACATTCTTCATGTTTTCTTTTTTAATTTCCTCAACTTCTTGTTATATTCCAACAGTGCCTGTTTATAGGCATCCCAGTTGCCTGTTTTTACTGTTAAAATTTTTCTTGGCTTGCATCTTGAGACGACCTAATTTTTTTCCACCAGGGCACGTCTCCGATGAAAGATCTTCTCTTTAGCGGACACACGCATTAAGAATGCTATTTTTGAGCAGAGCCACAGCTGTTCCCAGCTCTTCTGTAGTCTATATGTTGAGGTAGAGATAGTCGGTTCTCATACTTAAGAACTCTCTATATAGACTCCAGTATGTGTTCCTCGGATTTCTATACTCAATTGCGTGTATATGTCAATTCAAATTTTGAATTATGCTTGCTGTGAAAGCATTAGCTAGAGTGATACCCAGCATCTCCTACCTGATTGTATTCACAAAGGTAGGCTCGCTGCCTCTATTAATATAATAATAATATCTAAATTGTTAGAGATAATGAATTCAACAAGTTTCTTACCTCTATTATTAGTGTCCGTGTTGCCCCATACCATGTTGCGGACGTTGGTATTACAGCCCGGAAGGAGGTGTTTATTGCCTCTTCTGCACCACGAGTCTACTTACCTCCTCTGGTGGTGGTTTGCTTTGTTCTACTGGAAAGTAGGCAGAGGCCATGACAAGCTGCCTTTCTTTGTGAGAAGGTTCTCTAGGATTGCTGTTAGGTCCTATGTGATGAATTCTGGAATGACTGTAAAATTTATTCTTTTCCTAAGTATTAGAACTACCCTCGGAGTAATGGAGTTTATTTTATACATCAAATTACCATTGCTTTAGGGAAAGTCCCTTATTTATTCAGTAATTGTTTGTTAGGATCCTTTGATGTAACAAGCTTATTCCCGTACCGCCCCAGGAGGTAATCGGCATCATGGGTGTCAATCCAAAATATTTAGCCTATTTAAAGTTTGTTTCGATCAAAATTGATTACAATTTTACAAATCCTTTTATAGTCAGCCAAACGGTTTAGCAGTGGGCAATACTTTAAGTCCATTACTCGCCGAAATCTTCTTAGATAATTTGGAAACTAAAATCAGTAAACACGCTCTATTTAATAAATGACTGTATTGAGTAAGATATGTTGTAAAATGTCATCAATTTATGTTTTGATGGCATATCAAGACTGTTGGATCGTTTCCTGACGTAGCTTATGTAACACTATAATATAAAATTGACGTTGGCAGTCGATGTTAATAAAGACTATAATAAACATCCCTTTATCAGATAAAAAAAATTCAAATTGAATTAAATAAAATTTTAATAATTGCTTAAGGTAATGGTTTCCTTATAAAATTAATCATGAATATCTTGAATAAAAAAACAAAAACAAAAGTTGGGATGTTAACAATTCGCCCTTAATTAACTTATAATTATAAAACAATGTAATCGTTCATAATCATAATATTATACAAATATACACAACTCCTCTCCCCACTTCAATCTATTAGTATATAAGAAGCATTGTAGTCCAAGACAATCATTAATCATCGTGATGAAGCCACTATGTGGTGAAACATATGTCGTTTCGACATTAAATTAGTGAAATTACAAACCTAGTGTTTTATTTACCTTACACTTTATATTATTTACATAGATAGTCTCTTTGCAGCTGTTTCAGCTAGCAATGTATCATTTAACACTGAAAATTCATATTTACATGAGAACCCCTTCACATATTATCACCTCTGAAAGAAGTTTCACTACGGTTGTAACTGCATACCAAAAATCTCTAAATGAGTACTTGATAAAACGGACTTTCAACATACACCTAATTATTCTCTAGTCTAATTGGTCCGCTTTGAAATAGCAAACTTCATGATTCCTATCAGAAGATCATTTCTATAGATTTGCCTTTGTATAGATTTGAAATATCGCTTTGTTACTAGATAGTATATAGATAGATATATAGTATATAGATGAATATCCTTAATTAATTAAGCGCTAATGTTCGTTTGTACTACATTTCCTGCAATAGGGTCTTAGATGAACAACTTTTTTATACCCTCAAACTTCTTTCTAAGGGAAGTACCACTGCAAATTGTAGTGCGTAGGCAGGTGGATTTTAAATTAAGGGAAGTCAACTGTAAAACGCAGCTGGAGTCAATTACCTATAACATATGTGCGATCCATATCATTGTTTTGATAGTTTATGCATAACGACTAAACACTCTTCGCCATGGTATTGTGTATGAAAGTTGTAAAACCGATTAGTACTTATTTTCAAGTAAAATTGGATTATTAATAATCCTAAAAATCCATTCCTACGTATTTACTTCTTCGATAGTTATTATTATTATTATTGAAAGAATTTTAAGTAACGCATTAATGTTTCTACTAATTTTATTTGTTAGATGTTTGTAATAGATATTATCAACAATAATATTAATAACATTATAAATATTTTTTAAATTGCACCGCCATCACAATTGACTTTTTGTGATAGAATCAGCTGAGAAATAGTACTTCGCTGCTTCATTATCAGTTTTACTAACATCTTTCAATTCGATTGCAATAAAGTTAACGAAGTTACAAGCATTTTTAGTATATTTAAAGCAATAATTTAATGTCTTTAAATTCCTTGGCTATGTTAACAGGGAAACTATAATTCAATGTATTATCATTATGACTGTAACAATTTTCGATGTTATTATGGTGCATTCACTCAATTAAAAAAGTTTTGTTCAGCACTTTAGGTAATATAAGTCACCTTAATGTAGTATTTAAATATTTCCGAGTTTAAGGCTTCCAAAATAATATCTTCACTTGATAAGTAATATTTTTTTATCTTTATCTTTATCTTAATTTAAACTTTATCAAACATGATTAAATATATACAAATTAAATAACGAAACATTCACAATATGGAAGGAATAAAAAAAAACATACATATAATTTTAACACCATGCTGACGGGCGGAGATCACGCTTGAAGGTGTTCTTCTACTCAAACCCTTATCTTCTCCTCCACTGTTCTTACAACATCAGCTTCGGATACATATATTTTGCATTTATATGCTTATTTTCCCTTTATTGGGCGATAAAATAAAATTTTGTCATTTTGACATTGACAATTAATAAATTGATTAAAAATATAATAATTTAAATGGAATAAGTAAAGCTTGGAAATCATCAATAGAACTTCTATAATTATTCTTGAAAGGACATTTATTTACGTTTATATCTTTTTATTTATGAAAACATAGCGTTGCATCATTATTTTTGGCTACGTAGGATTTTCAATTAATTTCCCCCCATACACTGACCGCGCATCCAGTTGTTGCTATCAATAATCACCAAACGCTACTATTATTTTTGGGCGAAAACCTATTATTCTTTCCGAAACATTTACACGACCGCACTAATAAAATAAGATTTACGACAATGTGTATATATTTCACAATCGTTCAGTACGGCAATAACGCATTGTTTTCCTTCCGTTATTTATAGACATGGATTTTTTGATTTCGAAAACTGACTTAAAGTCGGTGTTATTTTTCGCCCAGTAATCCACGTACCAACCAAAACAAATCAGTGGCCAATTTTGTGTAATTAGGCAGTTACCAACGCACGTCAATCGCTTTTATAAAAATACTTCAAACATATTTAAAAGAGAAAAATATTTATATCTTCATGCACTACATAAATTTATTTGTAATAAAATTATAGATTTTTTCAGTTTTGTGACATTGCACTTTACAAGTTAAAAGTCAGATCCCTTTATTCATCCTTTCTTATTCTATAGTTGATGCTTGTGATACATTTTTGAAAATTAGGACGATAAATGAAATTTACTTTGTTGTTAACTTCCTAACTTTCTTATTCTGTCTCTAAAACTTCTAAAAATTGTCTAAAACTATTAGGGATTTTAGATTTCAAATATATTTAAAAGACATTATTACAGATTCTCGTTGAGCAAAACCAAAAACAAAATTTAATAACTGGTGAATTTTGCATATACCACAATTAATGAGGAGGCTTAGTTGCATTTCCCTCAATCTTTAAATACTATTGTACAAAACTAATTCTCCTTGTATTATCAAGCCTTTAAATGAATCTATTTAATATATTCTATTTATAAGATAGGACAAATACGACAAATATTTTTTTCCAGGTGGAAATTTAGTTTGCTGGTGTCCATAGAGGTGGCTACCAAAATGTTACCTTATTAAACCTCGAATTTTGATATCAAAATCATTAGCCAAATGATAATGGGTGCTAGAAAAGAGATAAAGCAAGAAAGGGTAATTTTTGTTTGTTAAAACAAACAAATACAATTCTGTATCATCTGAATATATGGGGCATTTATAAAGATGGTGCATCGCAATATGTAATATGTAAGTATATAGTGAATAAAACAGCAACCTTTATAGGTTAATTTATTTTTATCCAAAACGCTATCAAAAAGTACATAATCATTTTGATCGCATTTGAAAGGCCTGAATTCAAAAAATATGTATTCTTCCATTCTTAACCTCTATTCTTCTGGTGACAGTCGCTCCATTAAGATACTCTTGATGACGATTCATCAAATTATTAGCCAAATGTGAGGATGTTATCGAAACAGTTTTATAAATTAGGAAAACTACTCAGAAATAACTTATTACATAAAACTACTTCCTATTTTACAATTCCTATGTACTGAAAATATATAAGTCAGTCGCCAAATTTAGTATTTAAATTACTACGAAAACTAGGCTAAATTAATTAAAGGATAAATAACAAGAACCTCATAATTTACATCTCTACATAATGGTAAAAAGCAAATTATAGCACTTTTTATTATACATGTTTCCACTGTAAAAAAATATTTTAGTTTTATTATTATTATTTTACTTTTATTAACATGTTATAAGAACCAATTCTGCAAATCATTTTATAAACAGGCTATAAATGATATGAATTTTAATCTAATAACAATTTAGTGTTCCATATTTTTAATCCAGACAAAATACATTTAAAGTGTTTAAATATGATTGATACATGACGGTCAAGGGGAGATTAATATTATAAATAAGATAATAACAATTTTGAGTATATTATATAACATTTTTTTTATTAGCTGATAAGTGCCAAATTGATTTTGATAACTGGAACTATTTCCTTATTACAAATAATATGTACCTGGAAGAGACTAACACGTGAAAAATGGGACGATGGAAAATTATTTTTATTTAACATCTACGATGTTATTATCAAAGCTACTCTTTATTGCTTTATACTATTATTTATTTTATATTATCTTACGTCAATTTAAGATAGATACAGCGAGGCGATTATGAAGTAATAAACAAAGTTACCCTTAATAGAATGGATTTTTCTTATTTCATTCCGTTTAATATAGCTACAGAAAAGTTAATTTAATGGCAAGGTTGACACAAATACAATTACGATTGTAATGTGTTCAAATAAGATTCCCTTTCCTTGAAGTTATAGAAGTACTTGGCTTTATAATTTTATTAGCAGGACTATAGAACCGTGTATAATAATTTTCCATTGCGTTATTTACATTCCCAACTACTAATTATATTACTCACTAGTTATAGTTGCTTTTCTCTATCGGCAAAGCAATAAATTACATGAAACTTTTAACTCAAGGCCTTGTCTTCTAATATTTTTAGCGATACAGTTGATGATTATATTAAATAAAGCGAAGTTCAGGGTAGATCCTTGAGGAACACCGTCATGTTAAATGTATATATCTGATCAATTTGACCGTATTCAAATTTCGAAACAAAAATTAGAGGGGAAATTTCTAATTTACTTATATGTCCTCTTAAATTCCAATGATAAAGTTTCTGGATTATTCTGTACCGCGAGTTGCTAAGCTATTTCTAGTGTGTTTTCTCGCTATAGATATCAGATTTTAAAGATGACATTGTCGATTGCACTCTTTACAAAAACTGCACTATGCACTAATTAAACTATTTGAGATTTTAGAAACCACGAAACTCTGTAATTTCCCACCCGCTCAAGCAACTTATAGAGCTGGTAAGTGCTATGAATCGGTAAATTAATTATTCTACGATATGTTTAGCAGTTTTTAAAATCAACATAATATCATTCCATGATGACCTAATACAGTTAAGGACATCTAAAAGTATATTGAGTTGAGCATTTGCGAAATGTATCAAAAATTGATAATATCAAAATTTGATCCAGAAGATATTTCGTGATATTCTCTGATAATTGTGTGTAATTCTTTAAACAATAGGTTTATTATAATTTCAAAAATTGATGAACCTACAATTTATTTTGTGAGCTTTATATGACCATTATAATTTGCAGAATTGTTAAGATAGTAAAATGTGATATAATTGGAAACTGTTTAGGGGTTCATTAAGAATAATAGCACCTACTCTAATCCCGTGGATAGTGTTAGATACACTTTTCACCGATGTTTAAAGTATGTTCTTAAAGATATATATTTTTGAGTTACGTAAAGATTATTTTATTTGATTTTGCTCGATTTATTAACAAGTTATAATTTGTTATAATAACTGTTCCCTACTATCGTTAATAATACACCTTCTGTTTAAATCTGAATTTTGGGCAGTCTGATTTTTCATTAATTTAATAATTTTATATATAATGTAATCTAGTTAATCAGGCAAATATCCTTATATATGTATTTAAGTATCTAAGTGTATGTATATTAGCATGTATTATATTAAGCAACCCTAGGTTAAGCAACTATTCTGACGCAATTTTCTTTTTGTTCTCTTCTGACACTTTGAAAATAAAGACATATTATTATTATTATTATTATTACTCTCTTGTATCGACTTTCGACATTTGAGGTTCCATCATGGAATGGAATTACTAGGCAATGAACAGAATGATTTAGGGACTGCAATATTAACGGTATCTATTAAGCGATTACTAAATGAGGTTACAATAGAATTTATGCACGATATATTAATATATTTCCAAAGTAAATTTGAGTAAATACGTTTGTGGTCATCAATTAGGTTATAAAATTATAAGTGATTTTTTTAAATAGACTGGACTGGCAGTAAGAATAGGAGATGCTAGGTAAAATCTATGCACTACAACGTTGCATTTGCAATAAAGCAATGACTTTCTTGGTTTGTACTTTGTAATGCGATGTCTATTCTGGAGAAGCTACTGGAGTATTAAAGCTCTAGAGTCTATGTTTAAAGAATCTCAGAGCGACTAATGGGCATTAAAATCACTCATTAACAAAAACGGCTGTGACGATGAACACATGCATACTGAATATAGGGTAATTAGATATTTAATTAATAGTCTAACGGAAATGTCTCTGATTAAAGTTTTAATATTAATACTTCACAGTAAATATTGCTTTCAACCAAAAAGACATCTATGGCAAGATCTTCTTCAGTAAACAGCTGTCTACAAAATGAATATCCTTGCAACAACAGTCTATAATCAGGTCGAATGGGTTTTTAATTCTCATAGTTATACAAAGAATTCGTTAATATTTCACTGCTTAATTGTTATGTGTGTTACGTCCGTCTTAAATGAATCTGAATTTTCAGGCGGTGCTAACAGTTTTACCTTATTATATACTCAGTTAAACTAACTGAAAAACCTTTATTGGCATAACTATTTTAACATACAAAAACAACCTCCTACATAAAAACTTATAATATGCTTTTTATATTTCTCTCCCATCCCAGTCTGGCCAAAACCTTTACACCAGCTCGATCCTGGATATTCACTTACCTTCCTATTTCCCCCACAACCACTCCTCATGCAGCCCTTCAGACTATTCTCCCAAATGACATGACATATATCTATTTCATTCCTACTAGACCTTTTCCCCATCCAAACCATCCTTCATCTCTCGTCCGAACCGCATCTAACTTGCGCAAGGGTAATCTTGTCTTTATTTGAGAAGACACTATTCGTCACCCTCTTATACATCTGTCACCTTTCATACCTTGAATTGTATGAGCTCCTCTCGATTCATCCTTGTCTTTTTTGCATCGCAACCTCCTTCCACTTCTCTTTCATCCATCCCCTCACATTTACTCCAACCATTTATTCACAATATTCTCGGACACCCTTGCACGTTCTCTATACCTCTTTTACCACTCTCTCATTATCCATTCCAACCAACTTCATCTCATACATCACTACAATCCTCATTTCCTCCCTATGCACACTCATTCTATTTGTTTCTTGCTGCAGAATGTACCCAGGCGCTGATCTTAAAACCCCCAGAGTCTGCTTCAGGAACAACGACTGCTCTCTCTCTCTCTCTCAATGCACTCATACTTCCGTATTCCACACATTTCTACTCCAAACAGCATCTAACTAGGCATCCCACAGCTTAAACGCCAGTTGAAAGTTGCCTGAGAACCATTTTCCCCACTTTTCCTCACCATACCCCATGATTTTCTGGCTTTCCCTTGTACCCATTTGGCGTGCTCACAGTATCCACATGTACATTTAAACATAAAGTCCTAGTAATTAAATTCCTTCACTCTTTCAATCTAATAACTAGCTAATTGATTAATAGTTGAGGCGTTCACTTCGTGATACATCTTGAATATTTAAATAAAGTAAAACTCACTTTGTTGATTAAACTTAAAGTTTGAAAATGATCAGCTGTTGATCGAAACTCGAGTCACTTTTTAAATAAATAGTGTGATATCAACAATTCAAATGGGAAACTTTCAACCATCCACCTTATAGTTCACAAAAGTCAAGGACTTCTTGGCAGGAAAGAAATTTAAAAAAGAAGAACTAAAATTAGCTGTAATTACGTATCTCAGTACACTGGTGGCAAAAGAATATGAAGCTGGGATACAGAAACTCGTCACACATTACAGCAAATGCCTATATTTGCTAGGAGATACTACTTTTCGGATGGTCTTCGTATCATTAACGACGCGCTAAAAGCTTTAAGAATTTGGATGGAAGGTTTTGTGCAGATCTGGAACGACACGATTAACACATTTCAAGCATTTGCAAAATTTTCTTGATGGCTGGCCTTAAGAGAAGCGGGTGAAAATGAGCTGATCAAATGTTTTGAAAGATAAGGACAAGGACTTCTGCAATCGCTAAATTATAAAATTGCTGGACAAAAGCTATTGAACAACACGGTACATATTTGTTGAAAATTGGATAATCCTAGTCATATTAATTTCATATATAATAATAATAATAATACTTTATTAACGGGATAACCCCTTTTTTGTTACAATACAATTATTACAAAGTAACACAACTTGACTGGCAGCTGCAGGCAGAGGCTACCGAGCGCGTCTCCAGGTGGTGGATAGGAGCGTGACCGAGAAATCGGCCAGTAGCTGGCATAGGGTCGGGCAGGTGGGTCACCCCCGCATGACCGACCTAAACCAGCTGCCGCGAACCAACTCCTCCAAACTCGCCCAGAGGGCAGGGACGCCTAGGCGAAACCTACCTCAGGGAGAGCAGGCGTTAGGGGAGGGGACGCATCCGCGATACCCTGCACCAACGTCAACACCCGGCTTGACAGGGACGCAAAAGCGAAACCTGTTGAGCGACAGCACACCCCCGGGACTCCACAAGAGACCGGCGGAAACCCCTAGAGGGATAAAAGGGCCTTCGCAAAGAGGACCTTCAGCGACATCCTGACGGGCTGTACTTGTTATAATACCGAAGGGATTCTCAGAGACCAAACCCGCCCAGAGGGCAGCGACGCCTAGGCGAAACCTACCCCAGGGAGAGCAGGCGTTAGGAAAGAGGACGCATCCGCGATACCCTGCACTAACGTCAACATCCGGCTTGACAGGGACGCAAAAGCGAAACCTGTTGAGCGACAGCACACCCCCGGGGCTCCACAAGAGACCGGCGGAAACCCCTAGAGGGGGGGAAGTGCCTTCGCAAAGAGGACCTTCAGCGACATCCTGACGGCCTGTACTTGCTACAATACCGAAGGGATTTAAAAACTGAAATGGTCCTCTTCACAAAAAAAAAGGAAACTAGGTAAGCTAAAGCTTCCTATGCTCCTCAACACCCAGTTGACATTGTCGTCAGAGGTCAAATACCTGGGAGTGATCCTCGACGGCAAGCTGACGTGGGAACCACATCTCAAAATGAAATGTAAAAAAGCATGCGTCTCCCTCTGGCAATGCCGGAGGGCTGTGGGGCAGACATGGGGGCTATCTCCCAAGATAGCACTTTGGCTGTACACAGCGGTAGTAAGACCAATGCTAATCTATGGAGCACTGGTTTGGTGGCCCAGAGCCAGACAGAAAACCTCAGCAAAGCAGCTTACTCAGTTACAAAGGATCAGCACGACCGGAGCAATGCGAACAACACCCACTGCAGCAATGGAAGCAATGCTCTGCCTTCCACCTCTCGACTTATACGTAGAGGAGATGGCCACGGCGGCAGCACTGCGCCTAAACTCAGTTGAACTTTGGTACAAAGGAGGCAGGTTGGCAGACACTGTCACCTTTTAGAGGAGGCTGTCAAAAAGACACCCCTACTTGGAAGGAAGACAGACAATTTGCCACCCTGCTACGTCTTCAATAGACCCTATAATGTATCGATAAAAAGAGGAACCGGGAGTGTAGAGGGTGGGGAAACCCTCCGAATTTACACCGATGGTTCTAAAACCAAAAGAGGATCCGGGGCGGGAATTTACTCGCAACAAATGGACCTCTCATTAGCTATACCCCTAGAGAAGCACACAACTACTCTGCAAGCAGAGATCGTTGGCATCATCCAAGGGGCGAAAGAAATCCTACACCGAGACATCCGTGATAGGAACATCCAAATCCTTACAGACAGTAGGGCAGCAATACTAGCAGTGAGTAGTCACAAGATCACCTCAACACTAGTAAAAGAATGTCACAACACCCTTAAACAAGAAGCACAATCAAACAGTATTGAGCTGCGCTGGGTCAAGGGACACAATAATGAAGAAGGCAACAGCAAGGCAGACGAGTTGGCGCGAGCTGGATCGGTTCTCAGTGATACCACGGACGGGCCTCCGATCGCGCCAACACCGAAATGCCTCACTGATATCCTCAAACAAAATACTCTCAAGATGCTAAAACAACGTTGGGACAACACCTCAAGCTGCAGACAGGCCAAGGAAGCAATACGCTCACCCAATCTGAAAACAGCTGAATATTATTTGCGACTATCCCGGGGGAATCTGCGTCTTATCACAGGTATCCTTATGGGTCACTGTCAGCTAAGGAAACACTTGCTTACTATGGGACTGGTGGAACCCCCATATGTAGAGCATGTGAAGAAGAGGACGAGACAGTGGAACATGTGTTAACCACCTGCCCGGCTCTCGCCCACCTTAGAGAGTCCATGCTAGGGGAGCTCTGGCCGAACATGGCCAACATAAGGGATAACCCTCCAAGCGTTGTGCTGTCCTTTGCTCGCCACCTTGGGTGGCTAAATGAGTGATAGAACAACGCAGGGCTGTCCCAGTCAGGGGGGCACAATGGGCCTAGTGAGGCCTAAGTGCTCTGGTTAATGATTTGATCACCCTTGGCAAACTCAATCCAGATCCAGAAACTTATATTACAAATTAATTTAGATATTCTTCTTAAAGCCTAACAGTGCATTAAATAAAGATATATAATTAACATATTATATTGTTACTACTTCGGTTGATGTGCTTCGGCGGAGTAACATACGTTAGTATTCTTAATTTCGAAGGACCAATTATATCTTGTTTAGATATAATAAAAATAATAAACTGAGTTTAACTTTTATATTAATCAAACACCAATATTTACAAAAATGTACAAGCTTAAAAATGTCGCGACCGTTATCATTGACGTTTCGTTTTCGTCTCTGCTTCTCTTCTGCCCCTTGGTTACTCCACGGGGTGGTGGGTGAAGTTTTAGGGAGCTAGGTGGTGGTAATGAGTAATTCTAATTGGTCAACGATAATTCCAAATTACCACCACCGTAGCAATGTTGCCAAACTTCTTCCTCTGCATCTCGAGCCTCTCATTCGGTTCTGGCATGCAGCTGTTGGGGTATTCCGCTAAGCCGTCTGCGTTTAGGCGGTTTATGATGCCTATTGTTTGCGACGCGCACTTTCTGTAAACACCATAAAAACTAATTTTTCTTTGAAACGGCGTTTGCACAAAAACACAATAAAATACGCGTTAAGGAACGATGGTAATAATAATAATATGTAAATGCGGAAGGTCGGGGTTACGGTGAGCCAGGTAAAGCCGTAACATATATATTATATTAACATTAACAATAACGCAGAAATAAAATATAATAAAGGAGGAAATAATCAATACGAAAACCAAAAATGAAACAAAACAAAAATAGTAATATCAAAACAAAATAAGCGCATGAAGTCTACATAACATCGACTACACTCTTTTTGAAATTCGATAATGATGAACTAAAGAAATTTACTCGGTTGTCTAAATTAAATTCATTACCTAGTCGCATTAAACGATCAATGGTGTTATTTGATGAAAAGTTTGTTCGATGTAATTTTAATCTAAATAAGGGTATATTTCTACGAGATCGATCATTTAAATATACGCGAAAATTCAACTTTTCTAAAATTAAAGGACTGCAAATGTTACCGTTAATTATTTTATGCAATAAACATAAATCTAACACCTTTCTTCGTGTTTCAAGCGATTGAATGCTTAAGTTGTTCATTATCCACGTATAATTATCTTGAATATGATTTACACCCATTTTAAATTCTATACATCGTAAAAATTTCTTTTGTACGTTCTCAATGGAGATAATGTCCGTTTGAGTATATGGCGACCATATACTGCTTGCATATTCCAATTGGGATCTAACTAGGGAATAATATAAAGTAACCAAACACGACTTACTTAACTTACGACCTATATGCCATACAAAGCCCCAAATACGACAAGCTTTTAAAACTATATTACAAATATGTGATATAAAAGAGAGTTTGTTATCGAAAACGACACCCAAGTCTTTAAATTCTGTAACACTTTGCAATTTTACAGAATCGAGTTGGTACATAAATTCTGTACGCGACCTAGATCTAAAGAATGAAATAGAATAGCATTTATTGCTATTTAAGAATAAATCATTTTCGTCACACCACTTATTAATCCTATTTATATCACGTTGAACTGCATAACAATCATCTATATTGTTAATTATTTTGTACAGCTTTAGATCGTCCGCATATAATAAACATTCAGAACCCTTAATTACCTCCACAATATCGTTAATAAATAGCAAAAACAGAATCGGTCCGCAATGTGAACGTTGGGGCACACCCGAAGTCACATTGAAATATGATGATTTAAAATTATTAACATTAATACATTGAGTCCGATTTGTTAAAAAAGAACTTATCCACAACACAACACTTGGATGAAAACCAAGCTCCCTTAACTTACGCAGTAGCACAGAATGGTTTACCCTATCGAATGCTTTAGCAAAATCGGTGTATATAACATCAACTTGAGAGTTGTTCTCTAAAGCATGCGACAGAAAATCCCGGTACAATATTAAATTCGTTACTGTTGACCTTTCCGACAAAAAACCATGCTGCCTATCGGATATTATATTTCGGCTCATCCAAAGTAATTTTAGAGAAATAGTTTCATCCAGCAATTTCGGAATTATGGACTGCAAGCATACTCCACGGTAATTTTTAATAAGTTGTCTATCCCCAGCCTTGAAGATCGGTCGCACAAAACTTCTCTTCCAGATGTCAGGAAAAATACCTTCATTGATGGATCTCGAGCATAAAATGTAAATAGGGTTCACCAGTGTAAAAGCACATTTTTTCAGTACATAAGAAGGAACTTCATCGGGACCGGTTGCATTATTTTGTTGTAGAAGTGAGGTAAGTAGCCATTCTCGGTCGACATACAGTTTGGAGTCATGTACCTGTTTTTTGGCACCAGTCATAAAATTGTCCATAATACGAGGAGCAACATAAACGGCTGAGAGATACTTGGCAAAAAGTTCAACAATGCTATTGCCATCGCAAGCAGTGCTATCATTGAAATGCATGATACTGGGAAGTTCTCCTTCTTTATTGAAGTCATGAACATATGTCCAAAACTTTTTTGGATTTGAATTGCCGATTCGACGTTGATAAGATAGCGGTGAAAAAGTTCCGAATTCAGTTGTTTACAGCTCGATCTTAGTTTACGAAAAATTTGGTAGTCATCAAATTGTCCACTTATCTTGTACTTAACATGTGCCTCTTTTTTCTTTTTAATTAATTCTTTAAGATCTTTATTAACCCATTTAAGGAATTCATCATTTTTATCAGGAACGTATTTAATTGGTATATATCGATCCATGCCGGTATAAACTATATCGTAAAAGAGGGCTGCAGCCGTGTCCAAGTCTAGATCATTCAGGAAATTCCAGTCAATAGTACTAAAAAAGAGATTTAGATTTGCAAAATCTGCCAGATGGAATAAAAATTTCTTCCTGTACGTCTTTAAGTGATGCACAATTTATAATAATATCATAAGCAAAATGATGATCAGTAGATTTAGAGAAGGGCGCATCATCCACAGTTACGTTAATACCATTAATATTACTGAAAACTAAATCTAAAAATACATTACGAGAATTTGGGATGTAATTTACTTGATTAAGATTAAGAAAGCAGTACGATTCCAGTAATGCATGTGCTGGGTATCGGATTCCTTAAGAGAGCTGTATACAATACCGTTAGTGTCCCATTTTAGGTTAGGAATATTATAATCGCCATAAATGAAGTATTTGTGGTCATCGTTATCGTACACTAGATTTTCCAAAGCAAAACAATGATCAACATAAACAGACAGCACCAAAAATATATTTAGATGTGCCAATACTTACTGAAATAAATAAATGTTCAATTGAATTATTACATAAAATTAAACGAGACGAAAAACATTTCTTGACAGCAATCAAGACTCCACCCCTACGAGTGCTGCCAGTGTCGTACCTATCAGATCTATAAATTATGTAATTATCAAATCGTAACATTGAATTGGAAATATTCGAGTGTAACCATGTTTCAACCAAAATAATTACATCAAAATCATTACTGTTTACTGATAGCATAATATCTGAAATTTTTGTGCGAATACCACCAACATTTTGAAAATAGATTAAAAGTTTTTTGACGACTTATTTGCAATATTCTCACGAGATTTTCCCTTTGAAATGTAGGGAGTATCATTGCGGTACCGAATTGTAAGGTCCGACTCTCCATTTTCCACTCTCGAATTTAATTCTCCTTTAATTTTTTTTTAAATATTGACGTTGATTAAAAGTTCTATCTCTCGAAAAGTGAGTTGGTGAATTTTTATTGCTAGAATTAGCGCTTAGGACATCGTTAACAACCTTCACATCATCAAAAATCATTTTTAACGGTCGAACATAACCAGGTCTTTTCACACCAACTCTTACAACTTTTTTAGGTCGTATTGATACATTTAAGGAATGAAAAATCTTATTAATTTCTTCAGTGTCATACAAAATTCGATCATTAATTACAGCAGCTTGCGATTCAGGTATATTGTATACAATAAGATTGTTCTTCCTTAATCTACGCTCTTCGAGTTCATCAATAACGGACTCCATGGAATTAGGACAATTAGTTAAGCTATCCTTTGATGCATCTATTTCTCGCTTATTAGAGTTTTCCTGGGCCTCTAATTTTTGTAATCGAATTTCAACTTCTTCCAATTTAGTGTTAATTGTTTGTTTAATTTCCGCTTTAGCTTTATTTATTTCACTAATTATTATTTGCGTTATATTGGATACCGATAAGTTAGATGGGTCTAAGGAACAACGATTACATACCCACCGATCTCCGGCAGAAGGCAAATCATTTAATTTTAAATTAGTGCATTTAATGTGGATGTCTTTATTACACACGCCAGTACATCGCAAATACTGAGTAGCCGGTGTAACTGCCTTACTACAAATTCCGCAATAATTAACCATAATTAATAAATAATACAGTAAATTTAAAATATTTTAATAAATTTGATATATCAGGGTTAGACAATGGACAATTTTTCACACCGAGGGGTCCGTCACGGTGACTAACACATATAAACAAACTCGGAAAACTGGACCACGGAAAGGATACGAATATAGGAAGGATTTATTGGAATGACAAATATATTAGCAGTTATACTTATGGTAAATATGAAATATGAATTCGCAATGCGATTAAAATGGCACTTTTTATACTTTAACAAAAACTGCAATCAGTATTAACGGCCTCGGATGCGGACTGAATTCAATTTCAATACACTGTACCAGTGTACACAAAAATATCAAAATACAGGAGCACTTACTTGTTCTAGGTCAAATTAACTTAATGCCAAACAGTAGTTAGTACTATAGGAATACTACTGTATGGAAATCCTTCCAGAAAACACCAACATTATCAGTTTTTGCTCCGTAAATTTTTGAGCAAAATAATATACGTCTACACTGTTCGACTGTTCAACCGAATATATAAAATAAATTGAAGAAGTATTCAGTACTTTTTTACTTTGCTTATAGCAAAACTCAAAAATTTCTTTCCGCGCAGCAGAGAAGATATTTAAGCCCAAAAATTCCAATGAGGAAACCAAATTATTCTTTCTCAAAATACTTTTGGATCATTATTTGATAGATTTCAAAGAGTATCATCCTGTATTCAAGAATTATTGGATTTCAAACTGTTTTTTTTTTATTGTATGTGATTTCCACCCTTCATAGATCCTCAATTGGGACTTCTGAACATAATAGCTCGAAATATTACTTGCTAGCATGTCTGTGGACCTAGAGGTTAGCCTATTATATATCCAGAGTCGACTAGGGTTGAGTCTTAAGTCATTTCGATTTTTTACTATAATAATGAAGCAAATTGTTTACCATTCAAAGAGTTTTGCAAAGGCAGTAATAAGAATAATCTTTATTGATGTCTTATCAAGAACTTTACAGAGGTCGTTATACACAAACTTAGATAATTAATACCTAACGATAAATGTAAATATACAGATTAATATGCCAAAAATACTCGCCGGTGGTGGCGCATTCGGTTGCGACCGAACTGGCGTTAGCGAGAATGCAGCAACGTTAGTTCGGGTCAGCAGTTGGATGGGTGACCGGTACCATTCACCATTGGGATACAATTAATGGTGCTTTAGAGTGACGGGGGCGATCCTTTAAAGTAACAAGCTCATTTACACACACACACACAAATACACAAATAACACATGGCGGAAGGACCACGTAGTCGATAGCCTAACACTACTACTACTATTACTATGCCAAAAATTAAATCAAATACAACTACAATTATAAATGCAATTTACTTTGCCGAGGAGAAAGATAAATTTACAAATTGAAAACTACCCAAGTCTTACAATTTACTCTCTGACATTGCATTGTCCATGCAAGGTGCTGGATTTGTAAACAATACACTAAAAGAAATTCACAATTGTTATAATTGTATTTGTCAGAATGACATTGATATTGTTTAATGTGTTTTTAATGTATACAACGCTTTCAAATATTTATAAGCAGGAGAATATAAGTAGATCCATCTCTACGAATACTTCCCGACAATCGTCTAAATATCCATAGTCAACCAAATTTTCACTGTAGTCTAAATATACTGTGTCGAATAACCGAATAACCCCATGCTAGCAACGCATGTAAAGTACGACTCTGACATAAGGAGAAATATGCCACTCGTAACACTTGCTTGGAAACTACTTTAGACAGGTTATGAATCAAAAAATATGTTAGAACATAGATTACCGGTAAGAGCATCACCGTGTGCTGCCTAAGTAATGAACCAACTCGATTTTAAGTGCTTCTGCGTGCTGCCTGTTTTGTTGTTTAGCCTGGTCAGTTAACGTTGTATCATCAGCTTATAGAACTACGCTCGAATTCTTTGTCACTGTGTCCGGTAAATCGTTTATATAAATTAAAAATAAAAGTGTCCAAAGAATTGAGCCCTGTGTTACAGCATGTATTAGTGGCAGCTTGTTGGACACAGTTTCATCAGTCAAAACACATTGAGTTCTACCATAAATATACGACATCAGCAAACGACAACTATTAAGATCCAAGTTGTAATAGTAAAATATTTTTAATAAAATTTCGTGTGAGTTACAGTCAAATGCTTTGGATAGGTCGAAAAAACTAGCTCCAGATATTAATCCTTTGTAATCATCAATTATTGTTTCCGCCAGGTCTGTAATAGCGACTGTGGTGGAACTTCCTTTTCTAAAACAATACTCAGTATTTCGGAGAAGTTTTTAGTTTTTGAAGTTTTAAGAAATAGATGTTAAATTCATTTGCTGTTACACAGACAGTTTTTTTAGAACTCTTGTCTCTTAAAGTTTATAAGGTACCACAATGCTGTGGTAGCAGCCCAAAATACAAAACACCTTTGTAATACCACAAAAGTGAGGCATAACCTTCTTTTGATGGATATTTTTTGTAGTCGCAGCTTGTCCACCGGGTTTACGCACCATAATTGTTTTCGAGGACGTTGTTGTAAACTATCTATTTGTAATCGCTAGTGACAAAACATTTGAGAAATTGATCATTTTTATTGTTTTTAAGAACTTGCGCTTTGTTAAATTTTATCGTCTTCGGCTTCAACTGGTCTTCCTAAACGTGGCGCATTTTACACATGGAAATTACTGTACCGGAATTTGGCAAACCAATTCTGACTGTTGAGCCATTTTTACCGCATATCACTTTTTATGAGCTTGCTTTGCGTTATTCCCTTTTCTGAAGTAAAACAGTGAAACATAATCCTCGGTTTGCTTTTCCATCTTTTGATCATTGCTTTACGAATCGATTAACTTTTTTTATATGACAAGAGAAGTGTTTTCTGTCAAATGGTTGAGCTGACGATAGTTGTTTAAAAATAGATGGGTAGACATCTATTGGTCGGAACCGAAATTACTTAAGTCTCAACCCAATAGTAGTTTGGCCTGCAAATTATACCATTCTTCAACCATCAGTATCCTCTTCAATTTTGCATGGCAAACCCACAGGTGGGTCCGTTTTTCATAAGGATCCACGAGTCAGTACGAAAACAGTCAAAATCCATAATGAAGGGACAACCGCTAATCAAAAAATGGATTTATGAGCATTAAAAAAGGTTGTAAATAATTTTGAAGATAAAAGTATTAAATGAAAAGGTTCTATTCGAAATCCAAATTTACTTTTAGAGAAGTAGCTAGAAATGTTAGAAAAGATTTGGTTTTAAAGGAAAGAAAAGAACTTGGTCGCGTTCTAGGATGCAAATTCTTAATTTCCATTCATTCGTAATATATATTTTCTAATAAATATATTTGTAATTATTAAAAAATATATGAAAATGTTGAAACCGTACAAAATATAAAAAGTATTGAATACATGTATTAATTTCAGGGCGGTATTTACATATACGTAAATATTTTATAATGATATAGTTGTAGTTTTATAAAGTTTTGTAATCAATCTAAATGGATTTCCAATGTATGTACATAAATTACAAACAAGCAATTTAACGCTTCATTGGTCTGTAAAATCTGTTTTATGGTAATATTAATAGATCTCGTTGACCCATAATTGAATTCGGCGGAATATATTGGATAGTTTTATATTTAGTTGCAATATTTTCGTTCTCGATTATTTAACAGATTCTCGATATAATTATTTTATTCCAATCTATATAATTAAATAACTTCTTTGATATATAACTAAATAAAGTAAACTAGCTCTTACTTAATTTTATAATTATAAATATTAAAATATTTGGCAATTAGGTGCAAGTTCATTAAGTACTAAATACTAGTATTTTATATTTTTATTGTACTTTATTCGAATATTAAGTTTTAACAAATTTATTTGCCACATATTATGAATTACATTAATTCTGTTGATAATTAAAAAAATTGAACATGAATAACGAAGTAGAATTTATTGAAACTCCTTACATACTGCCATCGGCCAAATCTTTCAGCCTAAAATATTATTTTCGTGAAATACTTCTAAATTTTTATATAGATACCTATAATTGCATATTTTAATAAGCGATATATTCTAATACATCTTTCTTATCTATTAATATGAAAGATGTTTTAATACTTATTAAGATAAAGAATTAAAAATATTTCTAATGTTAATTGACAACAAAAACCTATTTAAAATTAAACGATTGTTGAAATATGGTCAATATCGCCTACCATGGTGTCCATTAATTACTAGTAATTACAACAAATACGGATCTATCAATATCAATATTTAATGAGATGGGTTCAATGGATCCAAGCCGCAGAATACTGGGAAGGAAATTTCCATAACAAATGGAAAATTAATGGAATCTGATTTGCACAACATGGAAATATTTCCAAGTAATATTCCAGTATTTACATACTAAAAAAAAACAGTATTCTTTAAAATCACCGCATAAATTCCACAACACACATACCGACGTAAACAACTTATTCATTGAATAAGTGTTTTTAATTAAGAGTCATAATAATTCTAGTTGAAATATAACTAATATTTCACCTAGAATTATTAAATTTTTATTTGTATTATTTTGAAGTTATTTTATTTCTTAATAATGTTAGTAATCTTATACGGTTATATTAGAATAACTTGGTAATATCTAATACTTTAAACAGGTGTGCGAGGTAATAAATTTAAATAGAACTCTCTTAATTAACCGTAAACGCAGCTGTTACAAATTTTAAATTGAGTAATTTCAATGTGGTAACCGATGCTTAATTACATAATTGTTCTCAATTCGCCATGTTAAACCGAACATGGTATGGAGTTTATTAAAAAACAATTTTGATTGAGTAATTTTCAGTCAGGTGTGAAGGCGAAATTCAATATTGCCTTTTATTAATGGACATTTTATTAACGTCATGATAATTAGACTTGCACAATTTCCTTTGACACAAAATCTACGAATAACAATAAACCCTACACTTATTACCATTATTAATTAATATTTCTATATGCAATCTTAGATTATAATGATTACTTACCATTTAGGTAACACAATAAGAGATCTAGCATTAAGAAAATGGAATACAAGGGAAGAAGTAAAAAGGATTACTCAATATAGAAAAAACACAGTACATTGAAAGCAAATTATTAAAAAAATAAATAAAAATCATTTGGGTTTTTATAAACAATAATTTTAATTGAAACAAACTGCAGTATAAAATATATTCATTTGAATGTTAATATTAAAAACAATTTAGATATTACTGTTATATTATATATACAACATCTTTATTAACAAACAAAAATACAGATAAGACAAATATAATACATTTATGATGATATGAGTGATGGGAGGTTAGTTTGTTAAGTGGCTATCGACCGGAGGTCTTTCAGCCCTGATTTGTCCTTGTCGATGTGTAACGTCAGTCTGTCTCTGATGGTGATGATGGTGGTGATGGATGATGTGATGAGATGAATTCGAAAGTAGTGAATGGAGGGGTTTTGAATTTTGGGATCAGGTTAGGATTTCTGCGCAAGCAATAGAGGGTAAGGATGTGGTAGTTGAAGGGATTTTTGGAGAATTTTTCGCTTAAGTATAGAAGGCGTTCCTTTATGGGTATAACAGATGTAGATTCATATAGGAGTTGGTTAGAGGGATTGTGTAGAGGATTACTGGGGTGGCGGATTTTGCTTAGAATTCTAAGGGAGGATCGCTCGCTAACTTGGATATTGTGGATAGTAGGATTGCAGGAGTTGGAGAAAAGGACATTACCATAGTCGAGTAGAGGACGGCAGATCATTTTATAGATTTTAACCGCTGTTTGTATAGCTGTTATATTATTTTTCTGTAAATTGGATTTTCTATTAATAAATATTATTATTATTATATTAAAAATAACGATGAGTTCAATAGTTATTAAGGATGTCCGAAAATTAGCTGAAGATTTGAATCAAAATATCTCGTCTGCTGATCATCATCGGCTAGAGGAAATAATGGTTTGAGTGGAAGAACACTGCCGTGTGAACTCGGCCTGATCTAAATTTCGAAGTTATTGTAAATGTATGTTATTTTGTATATTTTTTGTAGGACTTGTAAAGTCAATAAACTAAACTAAATAGAAAATACAGCGTATAGTCTTTAGATTGTCATTTTTTTATTAAATTATAAAGTACATAGGATGGGGTTATTAATGGAATAACAGATAGAGAAAATGACCTTCATGGCTTTGTTGGTACATACACATCTTTCGTTGATATTTTCCATGACCATTCTGCATTTCGTTGATTCAGCGTTTAATTTTCTCCTGGGTGGCTGTGGGTTTCTTTCTTTCTTAAGATTAAACGTGCCATCAGCAAGGGAGATTATCTGCTTAATAACCAGCAAGAAATAATTACATGTGCAGGTAATTATTGCAAAAACATGTTCACGAAAAAAAGTACTGCAGTAGGTAAGACAATGAGAACACTAACAAAAGTGGAACTCGTGGGTATTATATACAGCAATGGTAATCTCTGACAAGAAGATCAAGAGGAAACAACATACGCATCATAACGGACAGCAGAGCAGCAATTCCGCAGCTGCCCAGAGAAAATCTACGGAAGGTGGTAGGGCTCCTAATAGGACGCAATTTAAGATTGCACCTTAACAGACTGAAACTATACTCTAGTTCTACCTGAAGAGGATGTGGAGAGAGAGAGGAAACCGCTGAGCATGTACTTCAGGACTGCCCGCTTATTATAAGGTACAAAGAGTATAAAATCATAATTTTTAAATTTTTGAATAGAGGTTTGTAGTGCTCTGACCATGGTTTATCTGCTAGTTGTCTAATTATTTTTCTTTGTACTGTAAATAGATCATTCGTGTACCTCAATGATCTCTATGTGATAATTGCATACTCTAGATGCGATTTTACATGTGCATTATACATGTTCGACCCATCTTAAATTATTGTCAAGTACGTCACCAAAGAATTTTGATTCATTCACAACTGGAATTACATTTACCCGCACTTTACTAATATGCTTTTTGTATTTTTTTTTTTGTTTTGTTTGAGAGCCAGTTTATTTTCATTGCATTAATTTTCCATCTTTTTCGTTATTTTGTTACATAAAGTAGCTACTTCAGTTGAAGTCAAACTTTTTAGAATGATATTTGTGTCGTCGGTATATTGTACTAAATTTGTATTTTCGATTATCTGAAATAGGTTGCTATAAAATATAATAAAAGGTAGTGATGAAAGAATCGAGTGTAATTGTCCTTAATTTGGATTTGAAGCGTTAATCCTTCTGACTATTATTTGCTATAACTTCGGTATACTGACTACTTGCAGTTAGGTATGGTGGTATCCATTCTTTGACAGGACCATTTAATCCATATTTTTCTTTTTTATCAATATTTTACCTGCAAAGGTCTAAACTATAGTTGTGCCAAAAAGTGATAATATATTATAAATTCACTTATTGAGAGAAGCGAGTAATAAATATCCAGAAATTAAGGTTAACTAGACAAATTATAATCGTAAGTATAACTTGGAAATTCAGAACGCCAAAATAAATGCAAATGCCAATTATATTAAGGGATCTGGCAATAAAGCAAAGGTCATGTGGTCTTAATCAAACCACCTAAACCCATCTGTGATCCGTCCTGTGATATTGACGCAAATAAATTCAACGACTTCTTTACTGAAGTGGCTACAAATTTTGTAAATAAATTACCGGGAAGTAATGTTGATGCAATAAACTGTCTTGTTTTGAGAAACCCTAAACCATTCAAAGTTAGCACTGTCGTAGTACAGACACAATTAATAAATGAAAATCATCATCTAGTCAAGATGTCTACGGTATGAGTACTCGATTTCTCGAACATATTGTTAATATAATTATCAGCCCACTAACTAAACTGATTAATTATTTCATATTCACAAGCACTTTTCCGGCATGCCTTTAACGGGCACGTGTAATACCATTTTATAAGAAAAGTGATGTTAATGATACCGACAATTATCGTCCTATATCCTTACTACCCATTATTTCGAAAGTCCTTGAAAGAATACTATTTATACAGATGGTTGACTTTCTGGAAACGAACAGTATGGTTTTCGCAGGGGAAGTTCCACTGGGGAGGCAATAAGTGCCCTCACACAGACAATCTAAGAGGGTTTCGAATCGGGAATCTACTGTGCTGCGACTTTCATGGATTTATCGAAGACATTTGATTGTGTCTCGCATGGGATTCTCCTGCGAAAATTGTACTGTTATAACTTCAGCCCAACCAGCTGCCACATGATAAATTCTTATGTAGCTAACAGAAAGCAGATGGTATACTTCAACGGAAAGTTGTCAATCGAGACTTTATTGAAGCAAGGGGTACCTCAAGGGTCAATTTTGGGACCCTTACTCTTTATAATTTATATAAATGATCTGCCTCAGCAAAATTGCGATAGTTCTACTATTTTATTTGCTGACGATACAACTCTTCTCAGCTCGGCGTCCCTCAAATGTGACGCTATTACTAAAAATAATAGGGCTGCTAAAACTGCGTCTGATTGGTTTACTGCCAATCAACTAACAGTAAACCCAGACAAGTCAAACACGGTTATATTCTCTTTAAAAACAGATATTGTTCCAAGTGATGCAAAGTTTTTAGGTGTTTACCTTGATTCAAAGTTAACTTGGAACAAACACGAACATGAAACTGTCAGCAAAGTCTGTAAATATATATATTTACTAAGATCTTTAAAAAACAATCTGCATATCACGCTTATTGTGAGTCTCACCTTATATATGCGATTTTATCATGGGGACACTCCAGTTGTATTAAGAGGCTATTTTCTCTACAACGTAGAGCTATTCGTATACTTGCGTCTATTGATTATAGAACAGAATGTCAACATGCCTTTATAAATCTGGAAATTTTAACACTACCCTGTATTTATGCGTTGGAGTGTTTTACGTATGTTCACAAAAACGCCAACACCTACAAGCAACAGTGTCAGGGTCATGATCACGATACCAGATCAAGTGACTTGATCAGATTAGACTTTCAAAGGCGAATGGGCAAGAGATGGCGCGCGTATCGTGAAATTGTTACGATGGTTGTCAATGCTAACCTATTTTAGATAAGCTGTCAAATTTTCAGACACGTGCGTCGTTCCGTTTTTGTTTACTAGTATATCTTGTGGAGCAAGTCAGGCACTTTTGCAAAAATGGATAAAAACGAATTTCGTGCAGTCATGAAACATTTCTGGATGGATCGGAAAAAGGCGACGGAGATAAGAGATATTTTGCAGAAAATTCATGGCACATCCACACCTTCATTTTCGAGTATTAGTTTCTGGGTGAACGAGTTCAAACGTGGCCGTACGAGCACCAAGGATGAACCACGCAGTGGACGTCCAAAAACAGCCACAAAAGAAGAAATGGTCTACAAAGTCCATGATCTCGTGTTAGCCGATCGACGAGTGAAGTTGCGCGAAATAGTAGAGACCACGGGCATCTCATATGAACGTGTGCAAAATATCGTGCACGAACATTTGGGCATGAGGAAGCTGTCGGCGTGATGGGTGCCGCGTTTGCTGACTATGGACAACAAGCACTATGTTGAAAAATACAAAATAAACCTGTTTAATTACTGCGTTTTCTTGCCCATTCCGGAAACTTTTCAATCTACCCTCGTAAAGGGTGTCTCAAAATTAGCGCAAGATTTGAATTTGCCGCCCTTTATAAATTGCTAACAACAACTTTGAAATTGTTTTTAAATATAATACATACCTCTTTACGTTTTTGTATAATCTCAAAATATTCTCCAAAATTAAAATTAAATTAATTTCCATTTTAATTATATATAAGTAGAAAATAGTTACTTTGTATACAAAGTCTTCCAGATTTATTCAAACTGCGTCTTAATTTAAGTTTTTGTGCAATGTGTGAAGTGAAACAATAAGGAGAGTAACTGGGTATGAAATGAAACTGTAGGGTTTAGACGAGGAAAGATTGGCGAAGGAGGTATTGAAGGGAGCATAGGTAGATAGAGAGTGGAAATGATGAGAAAGTATGAGAATGTGGATAAAGAGTTGCTAGAAAAAAGGGTGAATGAAGAAATGGATTTGTTACCTAGAATCATCTAGCAGAGGAATAGAAGGGACTAAAAGAGATTTGGGTGGATTGATGTAAAAGCGTGAGAGAGTGGATGAGAGAAGACAGGGACAAGGTAAAGATACTAACGAAACTGGGGCGGGAATGATGGGAAAAAAAGGGAATTATTTAAAACGTAGTTTTAAGTCCATTTTAACCATTTTCCAATTTTATTTTATTTATTTCTTTTATTTATATGATAATAAATTTTTAAGTTATATTCTCATTTAGTAAAGTTAAAGTTAAACTGTCGATTTAAGTATTATTTTTTTATTTTTTAAAAGTAATTTCTGGAAATTTATTGACTATTATAAACTAATTTCAAAGTGAATTTGTTTTAAAAGAAATAATCTATGGTTTAGTAAAAAAATTATAAACATTCTAAGTTAGAATAGAGACTCTATTAAGATAACATAAATTAACTGGATATTGCAATGATTTTAATAATTGGTGGTATTTAAATTGGTTTCTTTCGACGGAGAGATAGTTTTATAACTAAATAGTAACACTTTGTTTCCTTGTCTTCAATTGCACTTCACTGGTCCAGAATAGACAGGAAATAATAAACTGTTTTTTTGTAAGAAAATTCTAGATTATCTGTTTGATAATTAAAAAATAAACTCTTTCTTCTATACAAATACCAGGTATTTAGTATTTTCAATAGTTATTAATAAATTTCATTTATCGTATAAAAGTTTCAATTATTGGCCAAATATATTTTACTTTGTTTTACCATTTTATTTAAATTTACACGTGACCATTATCAAACATTAATTTGTAATTTTAAATTAAGTGGTAAGACAAAGTAATGGTATCTCTTTCTTCATTATATTCAAGATGTACCACAAAATAAACGCCTCATATTCATTTATTTGTTTTTTTTTGTGATTCATAGTATTCTCATAATGCAATTAATTTTATTATATTTTTAATTTTAAGTTTAATTAAAGACAATATGTACTATCTTATATAATTTAATTAGGAGGGTGGCTTTTAGCTTATATTTTAATTAAGAATATCGATTGTAGGGTTTTTATCAATTTTATACGCATTGCAAACTGTAACACAAAAAATACCTTCATTGGCATAACATACATAAATCCCACATCACATCGAAATACAAGGAATAAAAAGAAAAAAAAAGGAAAAACTCTTCTCAGCACCCGCCTCAGTCTCCTCAGTATCTTTACCCTGGCCCCAATCATCACTCATCCACTCCGTCACACTGCTGTACCCTTTTATCACTCATCCGCGAAATATCTCCACGTAACCCTCCCATTCTTACACAATATGCACTCCCTGTAACTCTCTCCCATCTATCTCTTTCTCCCTCTTTTATCCAACCCACATCTCGTTCTCGCCATCGTCATCTTCTCCTCTCTTGTACTAGCTCCTCTCTGTACACGCATGCCTTTCCTGTCTCTCTACTTTCTCTTTCTCATACACAAAATCAACTATATTCACTCGTTTCTAAAGCCATTCATTCACCACTTCTTCTGCCTACCCTTTCGTACATCCTCTTCCAGCGCACACAGTTTTATTTTATACCATACCACCCTCTTCACCGCCCCATTCCATAAGCTCTCCGTATTCAATTCTTGTATTAATGTATATCCGGGTATCGATCTCTCCACCCCTAACACTTCCCTCTGTCCACGATCCACACACTCATATATCTTCTGTAATTATTTTTATTTGATTTATCAAGCTATTATTTCACAAATACAGTTTTTGCATTCTTGTCTTTTATTAATCTAGTGTATTGTTGACCTACCACAATAATTCAAAATTATGTTGAATACTTGCTGCATTACTCCTTTGTTGGAAAAACATATTTAAATTGGGAGCAGTAATAAACAAATGATAATTGTAAAGGTTTTTGCATAGGTTAAACACGACGAAATTTTAAAATAAGACAACGCAATTTTAAATATATCATGAAATACGGAATTGACAGACCCCCGCATAACCACAAAACATCACATGGGAGATATCACAACAATCCATTTGTAGAACGTAGAAAAAGGTTTTAAGCTTAACTTATTAGAGGGATTAAAGATCAAATGTGCCATCAGCAAGGGGTATATCTGTTTTTTTTTTTAAGTTTAATTAATAGTTTATTCAGTAAATAATGTACTTACACTATACAATACACATTATAAAAGAATATAGTCAGAACGAAAAACATAATATCATTAGTGCGAAGAAGAAAGTAGAAAAAAACAATAACATAAACATACTTAACTACAAAAATCTTCTATACTATACAATTATTTATCTATGATATAGTTTAATAGCTCACTTTTAAAATCTTTTAATGTTAGACCCCTTATACTGCCAGGTAATTGGTTATACAGTTTTAGGCTATTATATAATGGTAGCTTTTCCGCTAGAAATAGTCTGTGTCGTGAAATGTATGAATGGTTATGGTTATATTTACTAAATTTGTCTTTGTGTTTAAAGTTAAAATTTAGTATTTCATAATAGTATAAACCAAACAGCGTCAAAATTTCTGCCTTTACATGACTCGCCATATTTCAGATTGAATTGATTTATTAAAGTTCTTTGGTCCAGTACTGCTTTCAATATACGTAACGAATAGCAGACTGAGTTTAGTTTACCGCCTAATTCCTGACAGTGAGTTTTCCAGTTTAGTTTGCTATCAATAGTTACACCTAACAATTTTGTATGATCTACTATATATATTTTTATATGTATATCTTGAAAGTTTAGGTTAGTTTCATTTATTTTAGGATTTTTTGTGTGGAATTCTATTGCTTTTGATTTTGTTGCATTTAAAATTAATTTGTTATTATTTAACCATATTTGTGTTTCTTTCATAATATTTTGAGCTTTATTTATTGCATCCTGTTCGTTCTCATTTTTTATTCTATCGTTTTGTTGTATTAAATTAGGTAGATCGTTCACGTATATTAAAAACAGCACCCGCCTCAGAATTCTACCTTGAGGTACCCCCATATTGGTCGTTCCCACTTCTGACATTCTATCGTTTATCAGCAGCTTGAAGCTGTTTATAAGTGCAAGGCATTTTCCACGAATTCCATCCACCTCCAATTTTTGCGATAGGATTCCATGGTCCATACTATCAAATCCCTTGGAGAGGTCGAGGAATACATAAATTGGTGTATGCCCTCTCTTCAAAGCATCGACCACAGACACCAGGAAATCATATATAGCAGTTGAGGTCGACTTAATTTTCAGAAAACCGTGTTGAGATTTGTCAAAAAGATCGTTGATGCAGAAAAAATCTAACACACGCTTAGAAATAACTTTCTCCATTATTTTTGAGAAAACACTTAGTAGTGTTACTGGTCTATAATTAGATACATCAGCAGGGTTTCTCTTTATGTGAATGGGTACTGCAATACCTTTTTTTAAGGCACGTTGGAAATATGCCTGTCATAAAAGACTTATTTATTAGATAGGTTAATGGTGTGCTTAGTTCTATTGCTATCCTTTTTATTAGTTTAGTGTTAAATTTATTACGTTATATCATATACTTCATCTGTGGTTGTTGGTCTTCGGAATATTGTATATGTATTTCTGTTTGAGTAAGCTGTATCAATATTAATATTACCTGTATTTTCCAATTTGGATATTAAGTTAATAAAGAAGGTGTTTACCTCATCTTGTCTATTATCTAGTGGCTTAATGAAATAACGCTGCTTGTTACTTTTTCCTATATAGTTATTTACCACGCTTCACACTGCTTTATTTTTATTATCGCTGTCTAATATTTTATTTCTTCCTGTTTTTCTTTTCGTAATAGTTCACTGTACTTTTTATTTACTACATTATACTGCGATTTTGCATGGACATTAAAGTGTTTAAGGACGTATAGATCATTCAGTAACTGCTTGCAATCAATGATTTCTTCAGAGCTATTTGTGCTCCTTCTGCTTTTATTGCCTTTAGACTTTACTAATGTTTTTGGGCATGAATTATCGAGTGCCCTCGATAATATACTCATGAAGTTTTCCCAGCAATCATTTGTATCATCTATATCAAACATATAGGTAATTACCAGTAAGAAATAATTAACACCGATGACATCATAATATATATTCACTAAAACGTTCCAAATGGACCTGAGATACGAAGACTCAGGAGTAGGAAACAAACACAAAGACATTCATATATACAGTGGGTCATTGACGCAAACAGGTGCAGGTGTAGGAATTTATTGCAAAAATCTGTCCTGAAAAAAAAAAACTGCACTAAGTAAGACAATGAGCACACCAACAAAGGTGGAATTCATGTGTATTCTATATGCAGAAAAGGTAATCTCTGACAAAAAGTTCAAGGAAACCAGTTAACCATGATTCTTGCTGTCTAAATATTAATTTATGTATTCTTATAAGCAAGAAAAACAAAGTTATAAAGAATAAAGGGGAAAAACATACAGATCATAACGAACAGAAGAACAGCAATTTCGACCATCGCTAGGTGTAAAATTACCTCAGCGTTAACGCTGGAATATGACGAAGCCTTGGAGGAAGTGACTCGTGACTATAAGATGACACTATACTGGGCAAAAGGACACCACAATAGCAGATGTAACAGAATAGCAGATGGTTTAGCGAGGAAGGTATCCGAACGAACAATATGTGGATCGGACCCCTTCTTGCCCCCCCCCCCTTCTCTGCAAGACTTGTTTACTAAAAATTCCATCACCGAAATACCACAAGAAGCGATGGAACGAGACATCTGACTGTTGGGTCTCAAAAAACTTCATCCCGATGAACTAAAACGGCCAGATTATGTATGCAACTGTTCAGAGAAACCTTATGGAAAGTTGTAGGGCCTTTAACAGGAAACTGCAATTCGCACCTGAACAGACTAAGACTGTACTCTAGTCCTACCTACAGAGAGTCTGAAAAGAAAGAGGAATCCGCCGAGCATGTATTTCTGAGAGGGTTATCTATAATCATCAGACTTCCTAAAACTCCCTCTTGATGCGATCTTGGTATTTGCTAATGCCTTGGGTAAACTCGACCATATAAGGACTCAGATAGGAGGATATAGAAAGAGCCCACTGGGGCCTACATGCAGCGGACCTCTCTCAGTGGATAGCTGTCGAAGATAAACATCTTATATCCCGAGTACTGTCACTTCAAAATTTTCATTTAGAAATAAGTTTTAACTTCCGTAATGATTCGTATGGATCGAAACACATATCAGTTTATTTGATAAAAATATGGAACACAACAAGTGTATTACTTCTTCCAATTTGTTCCAAATTAATTTATGATTTACTAAGATAGGTCAGGATATCGTAGGTCAATATAATTTGTATTATACTAGGTCAGGAGTCTGCCGGGTCAATATCAATATTGATTATTAAAATTTAAAAAAATAATGAGATCTGTAAACAGATTTACAATTTTAGGGGTAAAACGTGAAATTTGACTTAGAAAAGATGGTGATTATATACATTTAACCTGAATGTAGGGAAAAATGGACACGAAGCAAAAAACTAATTCCAATAAACTACATGTTACTAAAACCTCAATAACAATTATATAAATGAAGCTTATGCTTTACCTTACTTCTGAGGTTATAATGTTAATTTAGAACCAAATAAAGTCACTGTTTGATAAAACATGTTGCAGTGTTCAACTATAAATGTGAAATCTTCTTAAATGTTCTATGTGTTATGGAGTTTTATCATGTATCCGCTTCATCAATTCAACATACACTCACATTCATATAGAGTGCACCACCCAGAAAGGATAATACGATTTATGAAAAACTTGGTAGAAATAATTGTTTAGTCATGGTTATCTTAAAATTCCACAACTTTTTATATGGGCATTGCAGAATATTTACTTCAAATTTATCAGCAGTTTTATTCTGAAGTTGTCACACTGACAGCTCATAATGCCCAAATTTTCCCCAAGCTTCTTGGTTTGATAAAGGTCAAATTATTGGCATGAATGAAGCAGGTTTATCGTTCCGCGAAATTGGCAGAAGGATGAACCGAGATTACACAACTGTGGCGAGAATATGGTCTTCCTGGTCAGAAGTATATTGGGTCGAAGAATGGAACAACAACGCGTTTAGCGATAAATCCAGGTTTTGTTTATGGAATAATGATGGACGTAGGAGAGAGGAGAACGAAGAAATTTAGAGTTTGTTGAAAGACGCCATACAGCTATTATAACACCAGGTGTGATGGTGTGGGGAGCAATCAGTTTGGGACGAAAATCACCTTTGGTGTTCATTCCAGGTATATTAAATGTCTTGGAACCCCTTCGAGGTGCCATTTATGCACACGCTACATAATGGGATTTTCCAGCAAGATAGCGCTAGACTCCACACGGCCAACATTACAGGGGTGTTTTTGGAAGAAGAGGCTTCGCAAATGTTGCGTTGGCCAACAAGGTCTCATGACTTAAACCCCCTCGAGCATGTCTGGGTAAAAGAGTTCGCAATATGCCCAGATCTGAAAACTTAAATGATCTAAAACTTCAGTTATACGTTGCTTGGAATGAGATGCCTCAGCAGATATAGACCATTTGATTCTAAGTATGCCTGGATGAGTACATTCTTGCATTGTTGTACGAGATTATGTAACTCATTATTAATTTTTTTCTGGTAAATTAAAGTATATTTTTTATAGTTTAATAATGTACTAGCGAATGAACAATATTTTAACCAAGTTTCGCATCAATCATATTATTCTTTTTGGGTGGTGCATTTCATATGAAATCAAGTGTATTTACAAAATCTTTATTTGGCATTTTACCTCTCACAAAGACTTAAAACTATACCCTGTTACTTCTGTCTCCTACTTCTACTCCTTGCATTCCTCTCCCAGCACGCATTCTCCGTATCTCTCGCATATACATTTCTTTCTCCCTCTCACTTTCGTCCCGTATCTTTCCCTTGCCAAAGTCACCCTCTCCTCTCTTATTAAATGATTGCCCTCCAGGTACCTTGGCATATTCCCACGTTCCTGCTATTCCCTATAGCCCTAATTATATCCACTCTTCTCCATACTTCCTTGTCTTGCCTCTCCACCTCATTCGCCTTCTAATGCGCCCATCCCGCTACATTCACCCCCTGCTGACATACCCACCCTTTTATAAATTCTTCTCTTTTTCGCTCTTCATCTGCCAACTCCTGTGTCCACACGCCCCTTCCATATATCCTTCACAAATCTCTCCTCGTCTAATCCCCACTGTTTTATCAATTCATACACTGCCATTCTTCTTATCAGTTTAGCCCATCCATGGTGAACGGATGTTGTCTGAAGCAGCATTTATTCAGGCGTCATCTATCGTAAACTTCTGCTCGAGAAATCGGTCCAACACACGCATCCCATAAGTTACACGTCACTCTCATAATATCATCCATCCACCTTTCCCATTTTTCTCTCATTACCCCCCATGCTTTGCCGTTCCCTGTATTATATATTACTTTCGGAGCGCTTTTTTCTTGGAAATCCTGTGCCCTGCATTAACAGAATATTCCTTATAAATTACTTAATTATTATTCTTATATTTATTTCGTATATATTTTTTATATATTTTAATAAAACATTTTTTTCAAGAGTCAAAGGATATATGAAAATAATATCCAAATAAAAGTTGTTCAGTTTTTTTTTTATTACAACTTTTATTTGAGTCAAGTCAATACTTGATATTAAGTACTCTACTAACTACCAAGAAACAGTTTGCCGAACTACCAAAAAAACAGTTTGCTAATCGGTATCCTTACTCGGCACTGCAAACTAAACAAGCACCTTCATAACATAGGAAATGTGAGTAAGAAGAGGAGACCGTAAGACACATTCTGTGTGAATGCGAGTCACTCAAACATCTCAGGTGGTCCGTATTTGGGGAAGAGTTGCAGATTGGTAAAAGCTTGGCAACACTCCACACGACCAACTACTCGACTTCACAAAAAGCTTAGGTTGGCTTGAGGAGTAGGGCTCAGAAGGTGGCACAACCAGGACCAACGAATGGTTAAAGTGCTGTGCCCATCTGATCGCCCTCCACAAACCATCATCAAGTACCCTGCAGTTAACTAGAAGTTATTTAGTTTTTCAACGTAAAAATTGCGTTCAAAAGTTTTTAATATACGGTATACACACAGATACATTTCAAAGAAATGAATCTAATTTGGCTTGGAGGGTAGAAAGACCTAAGGTCGATAGCCCGACAGGTACATACTAACCTTTCTTATTGTTGTATATATTGATGTATTGATTTATTATTGTTAAACAAATGTAAGTGTCTGTAATAAAGATGTTGTATATATATTTGGCTTGGAAAAATCAAAATATCTTTGTGATAAAATTTCAATTCTAGAAAAACTACGATCAGAATGCGTTTTCATAATTATAATTATTTTTTATTGACTAATAGAATATCTAAAATAAATAATAATAAGGCAATGAAAAGAGTTAATTTATCATAGAAAAATATCAATCCATCATTAATAAAATCACTACAAAAATTATTTTCATTTCACATATGTGAAAAACAATTAAATTACCCAAACTTTCAGGAAGTGTAATGGCTTATATTAAGTTAAATAATTTCACAGACATTATGTATTACGTCAAAATTGCACAATGAGATAATAAAGTGGGAAGCGCATAATCGAGTCGAACTAAAATTAATCAATGTAGCCAAGCGTAAACGTATAATCGGTGTTTTGTCTTGTCTTTAACATTCCGTTCGGCTTTCTGATTTCAACAATCACTACTCACTGTAGGTAATTTATTTCACGAAGATCCACTTTTTTACTGATAACATCACTAAATAAAATTGTTTTTTATGAATACTTTATTAACTATCAAAGGAGAAATTGTTGCAATTATAAAAATTTAATGATTTTTATAATAACGATATAAAGCTGTACGTTAATTATAATAAATTATGATAAATTTTAAGTAATTTTAAGGTTATAAAAATAAATTATAATTGCTTGTGATTTCAAGGGTATATATAAAAGTAAACACAGCTACAATAAATGATTCAGCTATTCTAAAAATACTTCTATATACAGTACCTACAATAATATTTTGTATTACAATTAATTATAATAAAAATAATCAATCATTCATTTCAAAATCACATCAATAAGTATGATATTGTATGTTTTTTTAATTAATAACGCTAATTAGAGAGATTTGTGTATTTAAGATAAAAGTGTGGAACTATTTATTTTGTCGTGTCGAAAAATTATAAATAATCGCGATTTAAAGTTTGCACATCAGCTGCTTATCTACCTAATAAAAAATATTTAATCTCCCCATGTAAAATTATATTTTATCTTATCTGAATACGACGGTTTTAATTATTGCATTGTGGCATTTCTTTTGTCGATGTTTTTTAACTCTGCCTCTCTAGATGGGGCTTTTAGAATTCAAATAACCAGCAATCATCATTAGCGTATTAATAATCCATAATGGGAAATTGATAGGCTGACATAATCTTTAGAACAGGTCGGGGGTGGTTGCAGTTGCCTTTAGATTTAAGAAAATATCTAAAACCGGTGATCAATTTACAGCCTTATATATCTTGCAGACTCTCTGTGTATGTCTTCTATTTAAGCTAACTTAAGCAAAGTAAATAAAAGGCCACCCTTACTATTAATAGGCGTTTCGCTACTAAATTTCATACTAGAAGAACAGGACGTCAGCACTGGGCTCTAAATATACTCTTTAATTATAAAGATGTCTTTAAAATGTACTTTCTTAAAGTAGTAATTTGATCGAACAGGGCATACAGCTAGCGTCTACCAGCAAAAACTTCTTCACATGCATGTACCACATGTACGACCATCAATATTTGTTGTTTTTCCCAAATTACCCAAAAGATTCAAAATGGCTTTGTCTTCAGGCTCGTACTCATCTGTAGCGTGCTCGATTAGTTAATGAAACGACACAAACTAATCGAGCGATTAATGGTTTTAAGTTAAAACTTTTAACACAAAAATGTGACAGTTTATCAACAGAAAACAATGAATTAAAAATTCTAATATCTGATATGACGAATATTAAGAATGAAAACGCCAAATTACGTAGCAATTATGAAAACATAAATACAAAGATTAATACTATTGAACAAACTTTGTGTCAAATTAATGGCTCCACAAATTTCGGTGTGATAAATGAAATTGAAGATCGCAGACGTCGAGAGTGCTACGTAATTATGTATAATTTACCAGAAGTTCCCATAGATTCTAATATTAATAATATCAACAGTAATAATAATAATGATCTTGTTAAAATTGATTCAATGTTACAAAATATTGAAGACTTGATATGTATTAAAAAATGTTTCCGATTAGGTAAAAAGGGTAATAATACGCGCCCACTTAAAATAATTCTAGCACAAACATCTAGGGTGCACACAATAATGAAAAATAGGAATAAACTTGATAGAAATATGAAAGTTGGATTTGATAAGACTCTACTTTAATGGGAAGAATATAATAAAGTATTCATTGAACTTGAAAGGCGTGAATCTTTAGGTGAAATTGATCTTATAATCAAGTATCTAAACAATACCCCAAAGATAATTAAAAAACGATCCAACGAAACAAAAAACTAAATTGTACCCAATACCGCAAAGAAACTACCTATTTAAATTGTGTTTATCAGAATGTACTAGGTTTAAATGGAAAAATAGTAGATTTTTACAATAATGTCTTATTATATGACCATGACATTTATTTAATTACTGAAACATGGCTACACAAAAATGTTAACAATAGTGAACTATTTCCTAATACATATAACGTGTACAGAACTGACCAACAGTATGGTAAGGGTGGCGGCGTATTAGTGGCTATAAATAAAAAATACATCTCAGAAGAATTAACATTTAATCTGTTTGATTGTGATGGAATAGAATCTGTAGCTGCTAAAATAACGTTCAATCACATGACTTATATAATTGTATGTGTTTATTTAAAACCTGCGATAAGAGCGGAGACCTACAACTTATTCTTTGAACAAATCGAATAACACTTTGTCAATCAGAAGGTAATAATTGTAGGTGATTTCAATATACCAGGTTATATAATGAACACGTCGTCAGACCATTTGGATGCTTTAAAAACATATTTAGATATTAACAGTTCAACTCAACATAATAATACACTGAAGTCAAATGGAAGAATATTGGACTTTGTTATTTCCTCAGATATCTACAATGTTGAAATATGTTTATTTCCTATCGTTAAGGAAGACAGTCACCATCCTACGTTAACATTTAATATTTATAATTACTGTAAAGTTGAACCATCTAAGTTTATAAGTAATGGTACAAGGTACAATTTTCGAAAGGCAAATTTTTTAGCTCTCTATAGAGACATATCGGAGATTAATTGGTCTAGTTTGTACAAAAGTACTGATGTTTATCAAGCCTGTGATATTATTTATCAAAACATACACGTTCTATTTGACCGACATGTACCAAAAAGTAAACAAAACGCATATTCATATAAGCGTCCTCCATGGATTGATAAAGGCATTCGAGAACAACTTAGTTTAAAACATAAGTTTAGGAAATTATATTTTAAATATCATTTATCTCATCATATAAAAAATATGATGAATTAAGGAGATCCTGTAAATACAATATTTCAATTGCACACAAAGATTACATCAAGCATACTGAGGAACGAATTGGACAAGAACCGAACCTGTTATTTACATTTACATTACATTAATAACAAAAACAACTCAACGCGTATACCAGAAGACATGACTTATCAAGGAGCCGATTTGAGTGAACCAGTTAAAATTGCTGATAGTTTTGCAGATTGTTTTAGCAAGGCATATGAGTCTTCTTATTCCAACAAAGTTGAAGTGCACCAAAACTATAGTCAATTTTTGATTTTTCAATCAATTCTGCTGAAGTTAAGCGACATTTACGATGTCTGAGAGCAAAATTTACCATGGGCCTTGATATGATTCCAGAACTTATAGTGCGCGAATGTTCAGAAGTGCTGTGCGAACCATTGACGTACATATTCAAACTAACTAATCTAACTTGGGACCCCTACTGTTTCTTTTATATTTTGATAGTGTCAGTGAAAATATAAAATGTCCAGTATTAATTTACGCTGAAGATTTAAAAATTTATAATGTAACTGATTCTAATAGTGACTGTGCAAAACTTCAAAAGGACATTAATACATTTAGACAATGGTGTGTAAATAATAAATTATCATTAAATATATCTAAATGCAATGTACTGTAATTTTCTCGAAAGGTAAACACTATTTACAATAATTATACAATTGATAATGTCACTATTACTAGATGTACATATGTAAAAGACTTAGGCATAACTTTTGATAGTACTCTAACTTTGAATAATCATATTAATACGCTGGTTCAGGACTGTCGGAGATTTTGGGGATTTTTGATGCGTAACTGTAGATCATTTAAAAATATTCATGTTTTTACGACATATATTTTAAGTAAGTTAACATATTGTTCAGTTATATGGTCTCCTATGTACGCAAAATATATTAGTTTGCTTGAAAGCGTTCAAAAACAATTTCTTCGCTACTTGTATTATGTGAAATATAATGTCTATCGCTATGATATACCATATAATGAAATGCTAGTTGAATTTAATTTTCTATCGGTACACGGAAGACATATACAGGGTTATTCACGCTATACGGCACGGAATATTGTGGCCAAAATACGTGACTTTCAAAAAGCTTCACTTTGGGGATATATGGGGGTCTATTAGGGCTACTTTTTAAAATTATTTTCATAATATACAGTGTGTCCCAAAAACCCTAAAAGTATCAAAGTTGTGTTTTTTTAATGAAACACCCTGTATTTTATTGCATTTTTGGATCCGTCTATAAAAATAAGTATGTAATTTAATAAGGTTTTTATTACATAAACCTTAAGGTTTTTGAATTAATTTGAATTTTGTAAAAATGTAACCTAATTTTCATGTTTCAAATACTTAAAAAATAATTAAGTTATGCATACCAAATTTACACTGAAGTGTAACAATAGATCATATTTTATTTTCCAAGTATTATAAACTTGACATCTTATGCCGGGCGTAAAAAAAATGGAATTAAACAAATGAGAACTTTAAATGACTATAACTTCATTTATTTAAATGGAACGCTATATTTATTAATTTATCAGCAAATGCACGTTTTAGTTACCTATCGAATGGTATTTAAATCTTAAGTGTTAAGTCTTCTTGTTTTTACAGAAAACGCCAAAATATTGTTTATTGCACCGTTTTAGTACTTTTAAAGTAAAAAATTTAATGTATCTAGTTTTCTATCGTATTTAAAAACGTCAGATAATTAATTTAGTCTGTTACTTTAGTTTAAAAAGGATGTCTTTTGTTATAGTTGTGTTATTTTGCGTTTTTGTGTTAGATCGTTAGTAATCGTTATTGTTTGAACATGGTTGTTGTATGTCATAGTAAAAAATGAAAATTTACACAGATTTTCTTATGCTGAGGTTTTTATAACTGATACTTCCAATTTCTTAAAACTGGTTTAATAGTCTCTCAAAAATGGCTGGCTTAGGGTAATTTCTTTCGGCAAACCTTTAAGTATAAACTCGACAAACCAATAAACAATTTTGATGACATTCTCCAAGCATTCTTTTGAGTAAATCTTCATTTTTTACCAAAAAATACAACAGCGATGTTCAAACAATAACGATTACTAACGATCTAACACAAAAATGCAAAATAAAAAGTAAAAATGGTGATGTGGCCATCATAGTACTTTCCCTATATTTTTCTTGAAAACTATGAAGTTTACGCAAAAAAGTTATTCTTAATAATTTGTTTAGTTTTAAATTCTCTATAATTATTTGTTATATAAATTTTATGTAACTCTTACAGTTTATTAGCAATTGGCAAAGAAAATCAAAATTTTCAATTTTTATTTTTTTTTCTCGAAAGTTAAGAATTTTATGAAAAATATGTTCAAATAAAACTTGTTGAGATTATTATTCCCTTTAACTTTTATTAGAACCGTTTTTTAAAATTTTTCATATTTAAAAAAATATTACCAAAAAACAAAAAAACGCCTCGAGTAAACATCCACTTCCGGTCTATACCAAAAGCTTTTCAGTTCCAGTTTTTAACGATAAAACCTTAAGTTTAATGTTTCATCTCAATAGGATCTTTCGTTTTTGAGTTACAGCGCCCACCGACAGACACACAGACACACAGACACACAAAAGTTTTTTCTAGAAATTAGTGTAATGGACTCAGGGGGGCCCAAAACGGATATTTCCGCAAAAAAAATTTTTTCAAAAAAAAATCACGAAAACAATACTCCCCCTATATACTACGTGTATAGGGAAAGTAATAAGACAACTATAACAAAAGACAGGCTTTTTAAACTAAAATGACAGACTAAATTAATTATCTGACGTTTTTAAATACCATAGAAAACTAGATACATAAAAATATTTACTTAAAAAGTACTAAAACGGTGCAATAAACAATATTTTGGCGTTTTCTGCAAAAACGAGAAAACTTAACATTTAAGATTTAAATACCATTCGAAAGGTAATTAAAACGTGCATTTGCTGATAAATTAATAAATATAGCGTTCCATTTAAATAAATGAAGTTATAGCCATTTAAAGTTCTCATTTGTTTAATTCCAATTTTTTTCACCCGGCATAAGATGTCACGTTTATTATATTTGGAAAATAAAATATGTTCTATTGTTACATTTCAGTGTAAATTTGGTATGCATAACTTAATTATTTTTTAAGTATTTGAAACATGAAAATTAGGTTACATTTTTACAAAATTCAAATTAATTCAAAAACCTTAAGGTTTATGTAATAAAAACCTTATTAAAACACATACTTATTTTTATCGAAGGATCCAAAAATGCAATAAAATACAGGGTGTTTCATTTAAAAAAACACAACTTTGATACTTTTAGGGTTTTTGGGACACCCTGTATATTATGAAAGTAATTTTAAAAAGTAGCCCTAATAGACCCCCATATATCCCGAAAGTGAAACTTTTTGAAAGTCACGTATTTTGGCCACAATATTCCGTGCCGTATAGCGTGAATAACCCTGTATATATTTTTCTGTGCCACCTTTATAAACTTATTCATTATAATATTGACAACCCCATGTTTTTAAATAAGTTTGATCTAAAAGCCCCCAGACTAACATCGCGAAATTGTAGAACTTTCAGTTATCCCATTCCTAATAATAATTATTGTTTAAATTCTCCAGTTTACCGAATATCAAGGTTATATAATGAGTATCAGTATGAAGTAGATTTAGTCCATGATTCGTATAAATGTTTTTGTAATGATTTATTACTTGTTTTAAAATAACTGTACACTATTCTTCTATTGTGTTATTATTAGTAATAATGTTGTAGTTTCCTATCGCTTGAAACTATTTTTACTTATGTTAGGTTAAAATTATTTGTATTTGTACAATTATTTTTATTGTATTCTTTGTATATTATCCCTATAAAAGAACATCCAGTCTGGTGGGTTTAAATAAATAAATAAATAAATTAATTAAATTTGAATGAAACCTACCTAATCTTAATCTACAGAAATATATACAATGTGAACATGAATACGAACTTGACTCATTAGAACTTAAGATGATTATGACAATGAATGAACGAAACAAGTCCGATGTTTTAGTGAAATTGGTTAAAATAATCAAGTTTCAACGTTTTGAATAAAACGCGGGTAACAATACTCTGGCACGCACCGTACTCAACGGTGTCTTATCGCTAGCACCCTCTTCTAAACAGGCTTTGTCTGTAATACGGATAATATACTTACAAAAAGGGGGTAACTAATTGCAAAGATGGATGGTTTCCAGAATACCAGAACCTCTTCCGAAGATAGGATCGCTGAAGCAGACGAATGTGCTTTGCTCTATTAGGTGTCGTAAAAAAACAGTAATAAACTAGAGTACAAAAGCAGTATCAATACGTCTTACCCATAATGTTTTTGACATATAACACTGCAAAATGTTTTTCGATAAACTAAATACTAGATTAAGCTAAGTTAATTACTATGTACCACAAAGTAAACGCCCGTATTATCAAGAACAACTTTGTTCCACCCAGAATCCTTGGATAAGATATCTTATGTATTCAATCTTGACCTAACCGACAGTATTGATGAGTTCCAAAATATATAAAAACCGGTCCGTGGCTGTTGATAACAGTTAACAATAATTAGTATTATCTATTTAACTGTTAGGTTTTATATCTACAACAGAGACTTTCAAAGAGTTTTGATCAAAAGCGTTTACGAAGAAGAGGGCGATGAAGCACTGGTCCCAAAAATATATCTTGGCGTTTTTGAGGAAAAGCCTGAAGTTTCCTTTTTATAAGCCGATTGACCTTTGTTTTTAAACTGCTGATCTATTCAGCTTAACTGCAAAGTTGTTCTTCGGCGTTTGTTTGCTCAAAACGAATTATCATGTTTATTGCATTGCATGAGGAAGTGCGATCAAATTGTTATAGTTTTAAAAGGCCTTAGAAAAATATGTTTACAAAATACTTTCTTAAAAAGATAGTATTGAATCCATCAGCGCCTACCAACAAACCTCACCGACTGGGTCTCTGGAAGAGATTTGTGTAAGAACCATTGGACTTTTCAAGTAAATGACGTCCATTACATGATGAACAGCTTCATGTAATAGGACCATTTAAATTTGTTCTCTTTTCCATGTTACCTGTAAAGATTAAAATTCGTAATGAGGATAAAGAGATATATTAACTAAGTAGAACGGATTTCCAGGTAAGTTTTTATATGTCAGTTGCCTCAGATAATCCAACTGAGTATTATTCTGTAAGGCGGGTCAGGAAATCAGATATACTGTACCACGCACAAGCCCTTAAACACCGTCCCTATACTTGAACCTTTTAGAAGTCAAAAATGCCACTACATCACTTTCTACTAATAAATAAGAATTAGAGTAGAAATACAATAAAGGCACAACTAGTCGGGTAATAAAATTAAAAATAAAGTTAAACGAACCAAATGAATTTTTAATCAATTACCTATTATGAATATAATGTCTCACCTATGATTTTTTGGACATACTCACTGCATATCTTTGCTGATTACTCATTAGACTAAGCCTATATCGCTGCAGGATCATTGACAAGGACGTCTTCTGCAACATCGAGTTCATTCCTTACATTGCCTACAGTAACATCTTTCCACATTCGGTTACATAGTGTAGATAAGTTCAATTAATTACTTGTTTAGCTAAACAATATTCATTTAAAATTTTAAAATTATCTTAGAAATAGAACACAACAATCAATTCGCTTTCTTCAAGACGTTAGTTTTTTTCTCTGCCGTTGTCTGATCGTTTTATACATTTGGTTAAGCTTTGTTTAGCAACAAAAGATCATTCAAAAGTAATCTGATTGCGCTGTTCAAATTTCCGTAACGATATTTAGTTCACCTCCAAACGTTGAAGAAGTATCCTTTCAGGAAATTGATTTCTTAAGAGCATAATTGTTTAGATTACTAGCATATGTTTGTTGTAAAAACTGTTAACCTTAAATATGATGGTTGTTAAAATATGTTGGTTGTTCCACCATTGACAGATATTAACTCTTTGGAGAAATCACAGAAACGCAATTTTCTTGCTTTGCCAGATTTTTCTTTGTATGGTAGTTATTGTCATTCATCTTGTACTAAAACTTATCCTTGCGTAGCTCTCCTTCCTCCTGCGCTGCTTCTTTTTATCACCCTTGGAGATGTTCGTTTGGGCCTTTCCAAAGAAATGAAGAGATGAACTACTTAGAATATTATAATTTAATGTCTTATCTCAGTACATCTCAAAATTCTGGAACATGAGTTTCTACATATATTTTTTTTGCAAATTATTAAAATAGTTGACCTACATAAAATAGTTCGATATAGTGCACAATTTTAAGTACTTGAAATACAAAATGTTAAAAGGTTTATTTACGAAATGAAATTAAGTTTACGATTACATAAAGACGTTTTACATATATATCTGCCGCTTTGATCATTGCCCAACAGCACAATTTCCGAAATATTAACCGTAACGAGGCCGTCGTATAAAATTGATTTAACGCAAAATATGATGTTTGATTAATAGGACGCGATTATTTTCAGGAACTGGCACATTTGGCAGGGTCCTGCTGTGCCGCAACAAGTCGACGGACGAGTACGCCGCCATGAAAGTCCTAAACCTCGCCGACGTCATCAGGCTGAAACAGGTGGAACACGTGAAGAACGAGAAAAACATCCTGCTAGAGATCAGGCATCCCTTCATAGTTAACATGTAAGTATTAATATAGGTCGACACTTATAGTTCGCGGAAAATATACGCGTCTTGGCCCTGTTTCAAACGTTTCTAGCGTGCGCGAACTCGTAAATGTCTAAAATAAAACGTGCTCGTCCACATGGGCCGTATTAGACTTTTAAATGGAAGTGGGCGGATTGCACAATGCATTTATAATGTCATATAAATATAAATATAGTGCAAATTTATTTTAAAATTAAAATATAAATGTAGCCTTAGTATTTATCTTTTATGTAAGTATCATGTAGATACAGTAAATGATAATGTAGTAACTGTATTGAAGCTTCATTAATTTGTATTTTAAACAACTTCCCCGTTATTATTTAGTTTTACTGGTATCTCTAAATTAGAGATTAGTAAAAGTTTTGCCTTTCCTACGTTTATTTAGTTTAGAGTCTTGTTACATACGTGTATTTTTCCTGTAAATCTTATTATATTTTCTTTGTTGTTATGGTTAAGATTCTGCCGGTCAATATTTCGCGCTTCATCCAACATCACTTTGTTACTAAGAAATTGACAAATGTAAAATTAGTATCTTCAATTACAACCCCCTGTTGTTTTGTTATTAAAAAGTTTAAAAGAGCTTCTACTTCATGCCAATTGGAAAGTAGATCCATTGGTAAATATTGTTCACGTGGCTGAGGTATTGATCTAACAGATATCATCCACGTTACAAAGTTAAGAATTGATCATCAACATATCTGGATTACGGTTACTATTTGGCTGAATATTGGTTTTACGTAAAAGCATGCTATTATATAATTGACCTTAAATTTGATATTTTTATAATGAAGAAAAATCCATTTTTCACAACTAACGGTAGTTTTGTTCTTTGCGAATTCCTAGAATTATTAGAAGTGCCACCACTGATCGAATCGTATATACTAGAAAAAGACAAACTACCTTTAAACAAACATATTACTTGAATTACAACCAGTTTTTTAATATTAAAGATCAAATACGTGCAATATCATTAAAACCTCTACGAAAGAGATTCAAAAACATAAGAAACAAAACGTTAATAGTTATAGTGTGATTTAGCATTTCTTTAACAATGGTAAAGGTAAGCAAAATATATATTAAAAAGTCCAAGGGTCAACAAACGAATAAAACACAAAAGTCCCAATTGAGTTTCGCCAAATAACAGCATCTACAATATCAATCCGGTATTCAAATTTCCCAAATAACTAATATCTTCTCCAAACCATACAATAAAAAATATAAAGTCTAATAAACAAAATGCAAAGAAAATTAATAATTATTACAATAAAATTTTTGAAAAAATTGGAAGGGATAATCATTCAAGTATCTAAGATAATGATACTGTTTTAATCTGTGACAGCTTAAAATAGAAAACGCAAATCTAGTCGAGTGCAATTTCTTACGTCCCTCGGCCAGCATTGTTTACGGATTCCTTTTCTCGACTTACCTCTCCATTTTTACCTTAGCTTATTACGTATATCGTGGCTTAAATACGCATATTTTCTTATATTTATTTAGAATTAATAACTTATTCTTCTGCATTTTTTTTAAACTTCTTTGTTACAATATCCAATCTATAGTTCCTTAAGGAGTTCCCTGTATACCCATATCTTAAATTTTCCCAGCTTTCTCAATATTGTAAGCTTCAAAATCTAGAAAGAAATAACGGAACATCGGAGTGTAGATTGGTTTACTGCAAACAGAGTTAAAAAGAAAGCATTTCCAACAGTTTTCCTTTATCTATTGAGTCATACACTTAATTAAGGTCTACAAAGATGTACACATCGACGTAGTATTCCCAGTCCTTTTTTGTAGTATCTGTTTTACCGTAAACAGCAGATCTTCCTGGCCTGATGCCGGACTGGTATTCTCCAATTATATTCTTTGTCAATTGTTTTAATCGGTTATTTATAATATTGGTGAGGATTTTGTAGGCGCTACTTAACTTGTAGATTGGACATATAATGCTAATTTTCCATTTATTAGGTATACGTTCTTCGTCCCAGATTTTAACTATTAGAGCGTGGAGGTGACAGCTAATCTTTCACTTCTGCATTTCAGTACCTCGGCGTTGATATTGTCTATCCCTGGCACCTTATTGTTTTTTAATTGCCCTAAGGCTTCGTTTACTTCATCTAGTGTCGGTGTGGCTGTGAGCTCGATGTTTGCTTCATTCCCCTATACGTCAGGCGGGGCTAAGATGTTTACGGTTGCGCTATCTGTTAAGTTTTAGATAGATAGATAGATATTTTCTTTATTTTCCAAGGTTACATTATACACATATACATACATACATGTAAGTTGAAAAATAGTGTCAATAAAAAAATACAGAACAAATAATAAGTAAGGTTTTACTTAATGCGACAGTAGATACTCTTAAAACTAAATACATACTTAATTTAAATATAAATTCAGGTTACATTCAAAATATTCCTGTAATGAATATGGTTCCAATTTGCAAAGCAAATTAAATATTTTAATTTTGTATAAGCGAAAAGAAGCTATATTTTTTAAACAAGATGGTAAATTATTGTAAAGTTTAATTGACGAGTAAAATACACCTTTTTCTGTTTTAGTCAACTTATGAACAGGGTAACAAAAGTCTGTTTTATTTCTTGTATTATAAGTATGTTTGTTGTTAGCGGATTCAAACTTGGACTTGTTTTTCCACAGGAATATTAAACATTCATATATATACAGGGTTATCCACGCTATACGGCACGGAATATTGTGGCCAAAATACGTGACTTTCAAAAAGTTTCACTTTGGGGATATATGGGGGTCTATTAGGGCTACTTTTTAAAATTATTTTCATAATATACAGGGTGTCCCAAAAACCCTAAAAGTATCAAAGTTGTATTTTTTTTAATGAAACACCCTGTATTTTATTGCATTTTTGGATCCGTCTATAAAAATAAGTATGTGTTTTAATAAGGTTTTTATTACATAAACCTTAAGGTTTTTGAATTAATTTGAATTTTGTAAAAATGTAACCTAATTTTCATGTTTCAAATACTTAAAAAATAATTAAGTTATGCATACCAAATTTACACTGAAGTGTAACAATAGATCATATTTTATTTTCCACGTATAATAAACTTGACATCTTATGCCGGGTGTAAAAAAATTGGAATTAAACAAATGAGAACTTTAAATGGCTATAACTTCATTTATTTAAATGGAACGCTATATTTATTAATTTATCAGCAAATGCACGTTTTAATTACCTATCGAATGGTATTTAAATCTTAAGTGTTAAGTCGTCTCGTTTTTACAGAAAACGCCAAAATATTGTTTATTGCACCGTTTTAGTACTTTTAAAGTAAAAATTTTAATGTATCTAGTTTTCTATCATATTTAAAAACGTCAGATAATTAATTTAGTCTGTTACTTTAGTTTAAAAAGGATGTCTTTTGTTATAGTTGTGTTATTTCGCGTTTTTGTGTTAGATCGTTAGTAATCGTTATTGTTTGAACATGGTTGTTGTATGTCATAGTTAAAAATGAAAATTTACACAGATTTTCTTATACTGAGGTTTTTATAACTGACACTTCCAATTTTTTTAAACTGGTTTAATAGTCTCTCAAAAATGGCTGGCTTAGGGTGATTTCTTTCGGGAAACCTTTAAGTATAAACTCGACAAGCCAATAAAAAATTTTGATGACATTCTCCAAGCATGAAAATAATACCAAAAACCCCTTCTTTTGAGTAAATCTTCATTTTTTACCAAAAAATACAACTGCGATGTTCAAACAATAACGATCACTAAAGATCTAACACAAAAATGCAAAATAAGACAACTATAACAAAAGACAGGCTTTTTAAACTAAAATGACAGACTAAATTAATTATCTGACGTTTTTAAATACCATAGAAAACTAGATACATAAAAATTTTTACCTAAAAAGTACTAAAACGGTGCAATAAACAATATTTTGGCGTTTTCTGCAAAAACGAGAAGACTTAACACTTAAGATTTAAATACCATTCGAAAGGTAATTAAAACGTGCATTTGCTGATAAATTAATAAATATAGCGTTCCATTTAAATAAATGAAGTTATAGCCATTTAAAGATCTCATTTGTTTAATTCCAATTTTTTTCCACCCGGCATAAGATGTCAAGTTTATTATACTTGGGAAATAAAATATGATCTATTGTTACATTTCAGTGTAAATTTGGTATGTATAACTTAATTATTTTTTAAGTATTTGAAACATGAAAATTAGGTTACATTTTTACAAAATTCAAATTATTTCAAAAACCTTAAGGTTTATGTAATAAAAACCTTATTAAAACACACACTTATTTTTATCGAAGGATCCAAAAATGCAATAAAATACAGGGTGTTTCATTAAAAAAAACACAACTTTGATACTTTTAGGGTTTTTGGGACACCCTGTATATTATGAAAGTAATTTTAAAAAGTAGCCCTAATAGACCCCCATATATCCCCAAAGTGAAACTTTTTGAAAGCCACGTATTTTAGCCACAATATTCCGTGCCGTATAGCGTGAATAACCCTGTATAAGCCATATATTGTCAACATGTTTTGACAAAGGAAATAATTTCTACATGATTCTCTTGCACTTAAAGATAACATGATTCTTAGTGCACGTTTTTGAATAATGAATACTCTTCTTATATCTTTTGATATTCCCCAGTAAATGATACCAAACCTCAAAATTGATACAAAATTGGAATCATAGACCATTCTATTTGTTTTTAGATCTGTGTTTTTATGAACCACCCGAAGCATGTACCATACTTGACTAAGTTTTGAAACTGTGTAATCTATGTGAAAACTCCAACTGTATTTACCATCGATTACTATTCCTAAAAATTTAGTGTACGAGTCGAAATTGTATTTATCATTATCTAAAATTATATGTTTTGGTGTCTCCATTAAATTATTAGTCTTAAACAAAATACAGGATGTTTTATTTCTATTTAACTCTAATTTATTATTTAAAAACCATTGTTTAAGTGATTTAAACAGTGCACTTCCAAGTTGCAATACACTAGGAAAATCCGGACCGGAAATAAATAAATTAGTATCATCAGCATAGCAAATGATTGTATGCGATGCATCTGTTACTAATTGAAACAGATCATTAAGAAATATATTGAAGAGAAGCGGTCCAAGAATACTTCCTTGGGGTACACCAGTTAGAATATCCAAAGTGTCCGATCGCACAGTACCATTTTCATGCTTTAAACATACCGCTTGCTTCCGATTAGATAAATACGTTCTAAGCCAATCATGAGCAACTCCTCTCACCCCATATAGATACAGTTTGTTAAGTAAAATTTCATGATTAATACAATCGAACGCCTTAGATAAATCTAAAAAAACGCCACAAACGACGTTCTCGTTCTCTAGTGCCGATGATACAAATTGTGTGACCTCAAAAAGAGCAGTATTGATACTTTTACCAACTGTGAAACCATGCTGACTATTGCTAAATAACGCATATTTATTAAAAAAATTAACGAGTTTATCATGAACAACGATTTCAAATATTTTTGAAATTACTGGCAATAGACTAACCGGTCTATAGTTCTCCGGAAAGTCCGGATCTCCTTTTTTATATAGTGGTATTACATCAGCAATTTTTAATTTAGTTGGAAAAATACCTGCACTTAGCGAGTGATTTATAATATTTGTTAAAATTTCAGCTATACTTAATATACATTTTTTTATAGTAAAAGGCGGTATGTTGTCGTAACCACAACTCCGTTTATTACGCAATTTTGAGACAAAATTAATTAAATCCTTTTCGGTAATAGGTGAAAAATATATAGAATTTGAGTTACTAGGTATTTGACTTGAAATTTCATCAGATGATGGATAATTTTGCGATAGGAAACTTGCTGCCACATTGGCAAAATAAATATTAAAATCGTTAGCCATCTTCTCTGGATTGCTAATATGAATATTTTTTTCCGTTTGACCTGTGAGGTCTTTTACTATCTTCCATGCAGTTTTTGTCTTATTTTCAGACGTTCTTAATTTATTTAAGTAAAACGTTTTCTTTTCCTCATTCAGCAATGAATTATGTTTTTTCTTGTGATGATTGAAAAGTGGTCTACATTCTGGATAAAATGTTGACATTGTTTCGAGTAATAATAACTGATTTTTACTCTGTACGATTTTTGCATTGTTACATATATTTTTTCTTTTTGTTGGCTGATTCTTTGATTGACATAAAGGAAAATAAGAATCGAAGATTTTAGAAAATGTATTAAAAAATAAATTTAATTTAATTTCTAAATCATCAATAGCACATATATCAGACCAATTGATTTTAGATAATGCAGTGGTGAAGGATACAATTGTATCCTCTGAAAATTTACGGATATGTGAAACAGGTCGTGTTTGATCAGACTCGTAACTAAGTGTAATTATCTGTGCCATATGATCTGATATTCCGGAAGCTATAACTTCGTAAGATATATTATCAAGGATATTTGATATTACATTATCTAAACACGTTTGCGATGTATTTGTAATTCTTGTAAATTGTTCTACTATCAATTTAAAACCATATGACTCTACAAGGTTAATAAAATCTTTTGCCTCCTTGGAGTTTGACATTGTATTAATATTAAAGTCCCCTGCGATAAGAAAGTTATTACCTCTATAAAATAAGTTGTCAAAAAGCAGTAACTTATCAAAAAATGAATTTAAACAACTATTAGGAGATCGGTATATTGCAACAATGGTTAATTTAGAATTTAGTGTAATATTAAAATCAGCTCCGGCACATTCAAAGGTGTACATTTCTGACAGGGCATTTATATCATTCCTTTCGAATCCTTGTCTTCCTTTGATAGAATATACAGCGACTCCTCCGTGAGTACCAGACGGTCGACAATAACTTGACGCCAGTGTAAAATTTAATAACGAGCAGACTTGTAGTTCTTCCCGTGACTTCCAATGCTCCGTGATGCACACAAAATTACATGAAGATACACTATTAATGAAATATTCCATTTCAGTTATTGAGTTTCCCAGTGACCGAACATTTTGATGCAGTAGAGATATTAAAACGTTGTTTTGTTTCATTTGATTATTATTGTATCCTGGCCAATTGGAAAATTTTGCTTTTCCGTTTCATTTTCGTGTTGTTTTTGTTTTTTAAAGTAAGAGCGATTTATAAAAGTGTGTTGTGGCCAAAAGGAGGCATCAATTACAACATCAGATACTTGCTCCGGTACTCCAATCTTAAATGAGCTGTATTCAGCATCTTCGTATTTGGGTTTAATTTTTCCTATAACATATTTGGCGTCGACATTTTTTGTCATATAATTCATTACATCCTCCACTGTTACCGATTGGTCTAATCTTGATACAAATATCCACTTCATTTTCTCGTTCCTACGGGGCGCAATTTTTAAATCTTGAGCTCCCGTGCCAGTGAAACTATTATTATTAAATTTATGTCGCGAACTCTTTTTATGTTTATTTACAACCGTTCATTCCTCTCTTGGTCTTTTTTCCTTCAGGGTTGATGAACCGTTTGTATTTTCTGGGAATTCCTCAATTGTTTCTTGTGCCACTTGATTTTTATTTTCATCGGAATTTTTTTGTTCCATTGGCGGTACAGGTAAAATTTCCGAAATATTTCTTGATGCACTATCACTTTTGGGATAAGTGTCGACATCTTTACATTTTAATGTAAAATTTTCGTTTATAGTTTTATGATTTCTCTAATTATCGATCGGTTTAGTTATTGATTTACTACTTCGAGCACAGTTTGACACATTGCTAATAGATGGTTGCTTGTTTACAAGTAATTTAAGGTTATTTACTTCATTACTTAAAATTTTTATTTATCTGCTACCTCCATTTTCAATACGACTAGAAGTTGAAGGCTACTCTTCTGGATTCCATTTTTCTCGCACCGACAACATGCCGGTAAGCCGAATTTATGTTCGCTCTTAATACAGGCCTCATGGAAATGTTGATCACAAATTCCACACGTGATTCCTTCATTGTCGATATTAATGTTGCAACTTGCACACAGTTTATCACTAATTACGAAAAGAGACGTATTTAATTCACTTTCCTCTGCGGAGCAACTAAACATCGTGAACGTTAATTTGTTAAGTAACTCCTCGAAATGTTTTTATTTCCACGTCTCTTCTATTTTCTTTTGATCGCTAGTTATTATTCCTGTCCTATCTCTAAGAGTATTGTGCATGGTTTAAACGATCGCCTTGTTTGTTTATGGTATTTGAACCCGCTCGTTACGTTGTTTGTCTGGAAATCTCTCTTCATCTGGACTGCTTGATCATTATCATATTTCCGTTTCTTTACTCTGCTGAGTTTGTCTGCTTCTTTCCTTGCTTGTTCAAATACTTCCTTCCTTTCTCTTCTATTGATCTGAAGGCATTTCTTGTGTGCTTCATTTCTTTTGTTACTAGCTGATCTGCACACTTCTTCAAACCATTCTGGCATTGTTTTCTCGTTTTAAATGGTCCTAGTACTTTATACGCTGTTTCATTTAATGTGGTTTTTAGATTGGTCTATATTACTACGATACACTTACTCTATAGGGTTATGCAATCTGGCCGAGATCTCTTTACCTAGCTTTTTCGTGTTTTAATTGTATTGATGTTTAGATTATCGACATCGTACCCGTACCTCGAAATGATCTTAGTTTCATCTCCTAACAATGATGGAGTTGTTATGATGTGTAGGCTATGTTTTCCTATTGTGCCAAATTAATCCCTCTTTTTTCCCTATCTTGTCATTCATGTACTCAAAATCAAGCCTTGGCACAGGATGGATCATAACCTCGAAACTGACCAACTGTGCAAAAAGACGGAATTCTTTTTTTGGCACATGGAACATACGCACGATAAACAGACCAGGATGAGAGAACGATTTCATAGAACAACTACACAAGTTTTAACTAGATACAAGAGACAAGATGGCTTGGCAGCGGAATTGAAGACAAAAAGACGCATACTCTCTGCTACAGTGGTAAATCAGAAGGTAGTAAAGAATTTTGAGTCGCATTTTTTATAAACAAAGCAATGATGTCCTTAATTATCGACTTCAAACACAAAGTTTGCTAATACCCTGATTATAAGCATTCACTGCCCCACGGAGGAACAAATTGAAGAAATCAAAATACGTTTTTACCAACAATTAGAATAAACATATGATCATATACCCAATGATACTAAAATAATTTTAGGAGAACATACCTTTTGAGTTGCCGAAAAGACGAATTTTAATGTCGTAACCGTAATCTGGTGCACAGAAGCGCTTTTCATTCAATTATTCCAGTAATCCGTCAACAACTAGTTTCTATATTAACAAAAATAGCACTTTTCTTTATAACCTATTGTTATATTAACTTCCTTCAATTGTAGCATATTCAAGATCTATTAAGATAATTGGAATTGCCCTCAGTTGAAATGCAGCTTTATTATTTGAAGAGGAAGACAATCTCTTTTATATCAAAAAAAGTCGCATTTTTTTGAGGATTGGCCAATATTCTATATCACAGTGTGAAGAAGCGAGTAAATGAATCTACCCTTAGAGTAGGCGTGTTGATTAGGATATAGAGGATATTTTATTATTATAGTTTTTCAGCATTATTACTGCATGGCCTCTCCAGAGTGGAAAATTATATGCGACAAATATTGCTCGATATGCTTTAACAATGATCTTCAGGTACCAAATTTACTTTTGTGTTCCTCCCTTCTTGAGGTGTTTAACTGAAATTAATACACCGCCGGTAGATTCTCTAGGATAATGTTTTTAGTCCAATGTATAAAAGATGATAATATATCATCTATCTCTGTGTATTTATAAGAAGTTTACCAGGCACCACTATGATTTCGTTTGGAGATCCGTAGGTGTGCCCTTTGGGCTATGCTCTTAGGTATAAATACAACTTAGAAAATAGATCTTTAATAAGAGTATATAAATTAAGTCCATGTTATATTTTTTGGAAAATATTTTGGAATTTCTTTGTTAGTGCAACAAAAACAAATTGACACAAACATGCACGAATGTTAAGTAAGTTTAAATTATTATTATATCTTAAATATCAGAAGAATTGAAAACTTCCAAACGATTAACACATGAAAGAGCAATAAGCCTTAGATCATTAATAACTTTTCCATGCTAGATAATAAAAATATTAAGTCTAATACAAAATCCAAAATAGAGATATGATATTACAATAGTGAAAATATTTTAAGGAATAAAATCAATGGAGAATCTAAAAAAGATGATGAACAAAGGAGAAATCTTCTTCTGAAGCTTTTGTATCCACCTTAGTGGAGGTTGGAGAAAATTTCAGGAAAACGATCGATATTTATGGTACATCGAAAAAAAGAACACAAGTCTAGTCTGGGCCAATTTCTAACGGTTTTAAGCCAACTATACTTACGGATTTCTATTCTCTACTTCTCTTTTTTATAGAGTTTGATCTGGTTGTTACTTATAACGTGGTTTAGATATGCAGATTTTTATTTTTATTTAGGATCAAACACCTGTTTTGTCTGCATATTTTTTTAAAACTTCTTCGTTTTAGTAGTCAATATAAGGTATCTTAAGTAGTTTTTTTATATACATACATTTACATTCTTCTAATTTCCACAATGGTACAAGATTGAACATATTTATAGAAGTATGGAGTAGACAGAGTTTAGACACACCAGAGGTTTAGGTTTAATGTAATCAATTTACTATATCGAAGTAAACATTTTAATGTGTGATTTAATTTTTATATGATATAAAAAAAACTCAAAAATTGTCCATTTAGCTTAGAAACTTTAACCCGTTTGATTCACGTAGGTATTTTGCTCACATAAGCAATTTGGAATCTGTATAACCAACAAAATGCGTAATCAAAATGAGGACAAAAATATCGGAACCATTTCACACAGATAAAGGTTTGAAACAGAGGTGCAGTTTATCGCGCACTTTATTTAAAATATATATTCAAGAAGTCCTAATTAAATGGAGAATGAAAATATAAAAGGATGATACTATTATATATATGATACTATTTATACAGATTTTGCAAAAGCATTTGACACAATTGATCATGATATCATAGCTTCTCAACTCAGCAGCAATGGCTTTTCAAATCAGTTAGTCTCCCTGATACGTTCCTATCTTCGGAATCGACAACAATTTGTACAATATATGGGACATTGTTCAAGTAAGTATATTGCAAAAATATTATTTTAAGGAAATTAAATCCCAACTTACATTTATGTTTATGTTTATTATGTTTATGTTTATTATTCTTTAGCTTACAATCCAAAATTAAAAAAATACATATAAATATCTACACAAAAATTATATTAAACGTACAAAAATTTTGACTGGGAAGGGGAAAAAAGCCTAACGATTAATAATGACAATGGTGTCCGTTATATTTCGGTAATTTCTTATTTGGAACTTCTAATGATCCAAAAAACCTCTAGTCTACTATCACAGCATGGAAGGTATGCGGATAAAATTAAAGGAATTCATGTTTAACGTTAATATTGGTGTTTATGATATTATTATTACTGAAAGAAAGAAAGGAATTTCTGAATAGCCAACTGCAATTATGCTGATATTGAACAATTATTTGTTTTTACCATTATTAATGGGATTAAGTACATTATTTGTGGAATTTATATTCCTCCTGGCTCCTCTAAAGCTACGTATAATGTAAAAATTTGTGGGGATTATAATTTGAGCAGAGCCTCATGGTATGAATATGTACACTTCTCTCTCCTAGTCTGAAAGCTGAAATAATAATTGAAACGTACAACTTTCTATATTTGAATCAAGTTAATTTGATTCTAAACCGTAGAACCATCTTTCTGTACTTCTTTGCAGATTGTGACGATTTATCTTTATTTGTGTAGCAGAACTTTATTCTCACTTACTTCCCAACATTTTTTACACAAAATCCCTTTCTTTTAAGGCTAAATCCAAAATTATTGATGTATATGCCAATCGGGTCTTAATGACCATTTACTTAAGGTCGATTGAGAGGATATTTTATCTGTTAATAAAATGTATTTGAGTACTTTAGTTCGTTGTAGAAATTTAGCTTACAATTTAAAAACTTCCCCGTGTTTAATAGTTAGCTAATCCATTTACTCAAAAAGAAAAAATTGGCTCACATTAGGTTAGGATACCTTCATACCTAAGACGATTATTTAATTTTTAGTGTTTTGAGACAACAATGTAAAAGTATGTTAAATGAGCTTTATATTGACTATTTGGGAAGACAAAAGCTATAAATATATAAATTTATCAATAATGCTAAATTTAAAGTCTGGCGTCTTTCTACTTAAGTGTGGCGATGGTAGGGCAAACAGGCCGAAGTTTCGAGGAAGAAAAGTTACATTTAAGAAAAAACAATGGATGTTAATTTGCCTGATGAAGCCAATGTGTACTGAAATTTTATCAGTGTATCCACAAAATAAAGCAAAACACTAAACAGCAACCTCATCAATCCGATATTTGGGAAGAGCTGAGTTTATTAATTCTGGAATTTCTCTAATGAAATTCGTAAAGAAAATGGTTTCCGTATGCATATCAACTATCAAAATAAAGTTTCTGATGATGGAATACAATATAAATTCTACAGACTCTTTGCTGAGTTATTTTTGACAACGTATGTGGATAATGCTAGATTTAATGCCTCTATTTTTATTTCTGAAATATAATCGACTAGTACTAGACTTGGTATTGTCAATTTCTGTCGAGGTTATTTTTAATAATATAGTCGGTCTGAAACCCTTTTCTACTGTTGGTCCTGAATGTGTGCCCAATGATTTGCTAATCAACTCTGCTTTTTAATAGCTTTGTTTACCGATTCATAAGTTGTTTACTATTTTTTAAGGTTCAGAATTATCCAATTTTTAAAATCGGATGTGGTGATCTAGCAACTAATTACCAAGGAGATTCCCAAACTACTTAATAAGATGGGTAGTGATTATTTAGGGTTAATTTCACGATCGGCGATTTCGAGTATGCAAAATAGTTTTTATAAGTGGCAGATTTACTATTTCTAACCTACTTGAGCTCAGAAAGTTCTTGTCTACATAGACTTCTCCAAGGCTTTTGATAGGATTGACCGTTTGGATATTAATTCACAAATTGAAATTACTGCGTATCAACTACTCGATTTTCTCATGGTTGGGTTCATTCCTATCAAGTCGTTCATAACAAGTAAAGATTAATAACTTCTTACCTCGTCGTATAACGCTTACTTTCGATGTACCTCAAGGTAGTCATATTGATCCGGTGTTTTTATTTTGTTTATCAATGATCTAGTAGATGTTTTTAAGTTTGTGAATTGCTTAAAGTACGGGGACGATTTTAAAGTATTTCAAATGATTAATAGTTTTGAAGATTGTGGTAAGTTGCAGGTTGATTGTGACAATATGAATGAATGATACATTGCCAACCATCTGAACTTAATTTAAAATTTGTTATAATTTCGTTTCATTAAAAGTGCAGTGAAAAAAGTGTATACCTTATTAATTATATCTAAACGTAATGTGATATACAAATAGCCAGATTCAATTTGAATATTTACTGAACTTAATGTATTTGACTAGGACTGAATTATTTGGGCCTTATATTTGATTCGTTCAAGAATTAAATTGCTTCAATTTATTTTCAATTTTTACAAGGGATCTTAGTCCGGAATGCCTGGTCTTATTCTCCGCTCTTGTTCGATCCCACAAGTTGATATTGTGAGAATTGAGAGGGTTCAAAACATAGTCTCAAGATTCATTATACTATATTTTATTCACATTTTATTTGTTACATATCATATAATTTTATATCCTGTACCGAGAAAAACATTTTAAGTATTATCTTAAAATTTATTATTCAAATATTACAATTTAGAGTTTTACACAATCATAAGCTTATAAATTATATTTATTCATAAATACTATAATTAATACAATTTAATCACAAGCTAGTTATTATCAAAAACAAGTTGATTGTAGTAAAGGTAGTAATCACATTTTAATTATTAAAGATAGAAATATAATAATATTTTATAATAAACATATCTCTAGTAAAAAAAATGAAAGAACAGTATTTCACATCCTTGCGCATTCAAGATTAATTTCCTGCACAATCACATGCGATAATTTATTATTATACCTTAAACAGCATAATAAAAACCGGTTTCGAAGATGTTCTCAATATATTTAGGTGCAACACTTTCGCGCAGCTTGATCACTGCCTTCGAGCAAATCGACCATTATTTCGATAGGTATAGCTTTCATTTTCGTAAGATTAAAAAATACCAGTAGTATATCAATGAGCGGGGAAAGTAAATTTTTAGCACTCGGACAACTCTTCGCTATAACCCGTCCGGCATATGTTCTCTATAATTAAAGATTGGAAATTATAACCTTATTGGTATCATTAACTTATAAAACGCTTAAAGCAAAACAAAAATTATACTAATCAATCAAGTACTAAACTAAAGCGTTGTTAAAAAGAAGTAATAAAAGTAACTATGATTATAGTAAGTTATGATTTGAACCTAATGATTTTAATGTTTTTTCTTGAGTTTTCGGAATCCAGACATAAAGAAAAAATAATAAAAATGTGTAATATTGCCCTACTTTGTGCAAGGAAATTAACAAATATTGTATATTATTAATAAAAAACAATACCGTCTTTAAATGTAATTTATTAGAGAGTTCTAAAACTCAATTATCTTGTCTTAAACTGCGCTACACTGATAGATCTGAAATAGATCGAAACTGTTCTATAGAAAGTCAAATTTATGATATTAAGGCTATAATTCGGGTGACATACCTATTTAAACTTCTTGACATTTCACAAAACATATTCTAGAATTTAAATAACATTACTCGATAACAGGAGTTATTTATATAACCAAAAGAATTTGTACCTAATTTCGTTTCGTTATCGAATTAATAATACATAATATTCTGATATATTTAATAAATTAATTTAGACATTAATATTATAGTTAAATCAGTCCTAAACACGTAATATATTCATAAATATAATAGATGTAGTTAACTAAAAACATATTTTATTTTATTTTACTACCTATTGTTTTTATATTTTTATTATTCTACTAACCAAATTTGCACATTTGTTATTTAATTACGCTAAATTATATAATAACAATAATTTAATGTGGATCTAGTGTGGCTTAGGTGAATAAATTAAAATACTAATTCCTTGTTATTTTCTTTAATCCGCCGCCAATTTATTACCGTGTTAATGTGCGATATTTTCAAGAGATAACCTCCTTTTATTCCTTCCATATTTCGTATTAAATTAACAAGTGGTGAAAGGTAAAGATTGTATCATCGATAAGCTTTTACTCGTTTAAACTGCTAATGTCGGAATACATAATATAATTTATTTAGAAATTTTTATTTGAGAGATTGTTGAAGTTAATAATACACAGGCCGACATGATTTTTGGTGTTTTGAATTTGATAAGTGTCCTTAGCTAATACTGGTACGTTGATTCTAAATGTGAATTTGGTTTGAGCCCATCACACAATTTTTCACAAAATTAAAAAAAAAACCTTGTGAGATATTTTGTACTAGAGCAAAGAAGTAGCTTTCTAATATTTCCTAAATTGCATTAAAATTATTATTTCTTTAAAATACTTGATACATCGATAGAAAATATTTTAGAATAATATTATGTTTTTTTCATTTCAATGTCAACACTGTTCCATTTTCGCATCTGTCAAGGTCAACTTGATGGCATCGGTAGTTAGTTAGCGTCAATTGTTTGTAGCATCGAGTTGTGTTTTGTTTTCTGAGTGTTTAGTGCGTCATAATGTCATCAAGGAAATGCAAAAATAGTCCTGATTTTTTTTACGTGTGTAGTGATTTAACGATAGCAAAGCATCAATGAAACATAACAGAATTTATCAAGAAAGCTTATCAAGCTTACTTCGGTGTAAAACTTGGTGATCAGGACAAACCTTGGGCTCCGCACAAAGTGTGCTTTCAGTGTGTCGAGCTACTGAAAAATGGACACGTAGCTTTACCCTTTGACATTCCTATGGTATGGAGGGAACAAAAAAACATGGAGATGACTGTTACTTTTGCTGATGCGATGGCAATCAATTCGACCTTTTCTTCACACCATCCAACAGCAATCATCAGATGAAAGTTCAAACGAAAAACCGATGAAAACGAAGTCAATCCTGATATATACCAACCTCAACAGTTTATCCAACCTGAACTAAATAACTTAGTGAGTGACTTGGGCCTATCGAAGGGTGTTGCAAAACTCTGAGGATCACGACAGAAAGACAAAGATCTGTTGGCTTCAGGAACCACATTTTCGTGGTATAGGCATCGTGAAAAAGAGTTCGCGGAATATTTCTTTCAAGAGGGTTCACTGGTGTATTGTAATAATATTCCTGAAGTAGCCACAAAACTGGAAGCTGACAATTACGATTCCACATCATGGAGGTTATTTATTGTTTCTTCTAAGAGAAGTCTGAAGGATGTCTTTTTGCACAATTGTAATACTTATGCCTCGGTGCCCGTTGCTCACTCCGGGCATCTCAAAAAATGTATGAGACTCTTGAGCTGTTGCTAAATACAATAAAGTATAGAAGTATAGTTGGCACCTCTGTGGAGACCTCAAAATAATATCCATGCTTTTGGGTCAGCAGTCTGGATTCACAAAGTATCCATGTTTTTTGTGCGAGTGGGACAGTCGAGCACGGAATTTACATTACGTTAAGAAAGAATGGCCACTCAGAGAAAGACTTGTACCGGGACAAAAAAAAATGTGCTGCGTGATGCATTAGTTGACCCAAAATTAGTTCTTTTGCCTCTCCTTCACATAAAGTTAGGATTGATGAAGCAGTTTGTCAAAGCTTTAAATAAACAAGGTGACTGCTTTAAATACCTGTGCGGCAAATTTCCTGCACTTTCTGAAGCTAAACTTAAAGAAGGAATTGTGAAGGCTTCTACTTTGTAATACATAAAAAAAGGTACTCGTATTATATATATACAACATCTTTATTAACAGACAAAAATAAAATACAGATGAGATAAATATAATCAATTAATGATGATATGAGTGTTGGGAGGTTATTCTGTTAAATGGCTATCGACCGGCGGTCTTTCAGCCCTGGTTTGTCCTTGTCGATGTGTCACGTTAGTCTGTCTCTGATGATGATGATGATGATGGGTGATGTGATGCGATGAATTCGAAAATAGTAAATGGAGGGGTTTTGAATTTTGCGATTAGGTTAGGATTTCTGCGTAAGCAGTAGAGGGTAAGGATTTGATGGTTGAAGGGATTTTTGGAAAATTTTTCACTTAAGTATAAAAGGCGTTCCTTGATGGGGATAACAGAGGTAGAGTCATATAGGAGTTGGTTAGAGGGATTGTGTAGAGGATTTCTGGGGTGGCGGATTTTGGTTAAAGTTCTTAGTTAGGAATAGCTCGCTCACTTGGATATTGTGGATGGTAGGATTGCAGGAGTTGGAGAAAAGGACATTACCATAGTCGAGTAGAGGACGGCATATCATTTTATATATTTTAACCGCTGTTTTTATTGATATACCGTTATTTTTGTAAGTTAAGTGTGTGAACATTTTGGCTCTAGCTGTGATTTTTGTTTTGTTTGAAACTGTATGGTGTTTGAAATTGACATTTCGATCTATGGTAATGCCTAGGTATTTTATGGATGTAGAAGGGGAAACAGTTATGTTGGAGATATGAATATCGTGTGCAGGATTATTGTTACGGTGATAGGGAATTAGGAGCTGGGATTTGTGGGGATTGATTTTAATTCGCCATTTAGCAAACCAGTGTTGCAGGGAGTCAATTTGCTGCTGGAGGTATTGAAGAGCTTTAGGAACGGTGGGTGCGTGGGAAATTACGGCTGTATCATCTGCAAAAGGATTGAAGTAAAAAGGATCAGGATTGTAGATGTCGAAACAGAAGATGTTGAAGGCTTTTTGAATATCTAGTAGCAGGACGGCTGATGACTTTCCTTCAAGGTGTGTTGTTTGGATGTTTGAGGTCATGATAGTAAGAGGAAGGGTAGTGGAACGTTTTGGAAGGAAGCCAAATTGGTAGTTTGGGATACGGTCTTGGATGTGGATAGTATTTTGTTTTTAAGGAGTGATTCGTACAGTTTTCCTAGGACGGGAAGGTACTCGTATTTTTAATCATAAATTTACATTTGGACAAAAGAATATACAATTTAAATCTTACTGTTTCCAATAACCAACGAATAGGTTATTAGGTAAAATATTTTATTTATCAGTAAATAACTTTTTTTAAATTTTCTTCAAAACAACTTTTACATAAAAAAAACCGTTTTAGATTGCACCATAGCATTAATTATTAATGATAATGATGAACAATTTAGTAATTTAAATTATGTTAAATTAAAGTTTGAACTTTGATTTAATAAAATTATGGAAATTATATGTAATACATTTATAGCATGGAATATGTATGCAATTTTTTTGTTTTGTACAACTTTTAATAGCATGACTTTCAGGAAAAAATAATATGGTGAAATGTTTATTAAATTATTTAATATAAATTGAAAACAAAAATAATGAGGAAAATTAATTTGTTATAATTTACGTTATCGAACTAGAAGTAAATATGGTTTTATTTTATTATTACAAAATACGAGTTTCCAAATTACGACGTGAAATTCGTAACGGAGTTAAGAAGGACCATGAAACATTTATCTCTGATGCTGAACAATCTATACGTAGAGACCCCAAAAAGGTATGGAATTATGTTAATTCTATAAAATCTCAGACTAGAATCCCAGGCACCATGATTTATGAAGATAATGTTATTGTTAGCCCTGAATGCATAGTCAATAGTTTCGGGAAGTATTTTTCTTCCGTCTACACCTCAAATCCATTACCACATAGTATGTCTGCAGATTCCAATTGTAATAGTTCATTTAACATCGACTTCATAACAGAAAGTGAGATATTGTTAGCTGCAAAAAGACTGAGTAATAATTTTACATAGAGTTCAGATGATATACCATCATTTTTGGTTCGGGACTGTATTCAGGCATTAGTCAAGCAACTTATTCATATATTCAACTTAATACTTAGCTCAAAACAATTTCCAAGGAACTGGAAAGTTGCTCGCACCACAAGTATTCAAATCTGGTATTAAAAATGACATCAAAAACTATCGCCCTATTTCTATAATTAACAACTTTGCTAAAATCTTTGAAACCATAGTAGCGGACAGGATTTATTGTCATGTAAAATCAAAAATATCCACAAAGCAACATGGTTTCATGAAAAAAAGATCAACGACGACAAATTTGCTAAACTTTGTTGAATTTCTTTCGTATCGACTTGACCAGCGTTCACAAGTAGATGTTATACACACTGATTTTAGTAAAGCTTTCGATTCTCTCAATCATAATGTTCTTCTAACAAAATTAGTAGATTGGGGCTTTAGTGATGACTCTAATCAAATCATATTTAACAGACAGGTCGAAGTATGTTGAACTATAAATCCGGAATATTTTGTCCCTCAAGTGTTGTCCACCAGGGGTCAAACCTAGGGCCCCTGTTGTTTCTTATATTTGTTAACGACATAGTGCTCGGTATACGGTCCCGCATTCTTATTTACGCTGATGATGTCAAAATCTTTGGCGTTGTCAAATCTGCTGGGGATTGTTTAGTTCTGCAAAGTGATCTCTGTCGTATTCAGAAGTGGTGCCTGTCCAATGATCTTAAGCTAAATATACAAAAGTGCAAATGTATATCTTCTTATAGAACTGCCCACAGTATTAATTTTGACTATGCCCTGGATAATATTGTTTTAGACCGAGTTAGCACAATTAAAAACCTGGGTATATTTTTCGACAAAAATTTGTCGTTTATACCCCATTATGATCATGTGAAGAAGGAAGCTTTGAAAATGTTAGGTTTTATTCGTCGTATTACTGAACCTTTTAGAAATATAGATGCAATTAAGAAGTTGTGTATATCTTACGTGCGGTCAAAATTGGAATATTGTGCAGTGATTTGGTCTCCCTCATATAATACTCACATTGCAGTATTAGAACGAGTCCAAAACATATTCGTAAACTCTATTTTAAATTATATTCATCCTACCCTAATGATATTACCAGATATAATGATATGTTATCCATGTTTGGCTTACAGTCATTGGTTACAAGACGAAGTATATCAGCAAAATATTTACACCAATTAGTCAACTGTGGTATAGATGACCCTAATTTATTATCTCTAATAAATATACATGTCCCTAGATTATGCAGTAGGTATGCGGTAACTTTTATGACTAATCTTAGTCTTTCCAATGTTTGGTTTAATTCACCTATAAATAAGATGGTACGAATTTACAACACCATTCAGGGGTCGGTTGATATTTTAAATTGTAACTTGCGTCTGTTTTTAAAATATTATTAAATTTACTATAGAGTTCATTATTACTTTCGTTTACTAGTATGTATTTTTGTAGTTTGTAGTCGTATTTTTGTTTGTAACTTTTTTTTCTAAAATGTACCATATTTATAATTTTTCCCTGTTATTAGATATGTAATCTGTTGGGAAATAAAGTTTATTATTATTATTATTATTAGACATTGCTTTAGCCACCAGGTTGATGAATTATTCCTTTTTAAACACTTGGGTAATACGTTCTTCAAACTCCTCTGTTTTTGTACGTAAGAACACCATTTTAGCACGTTTTAATTGTAACGATATAGTATAATACGATGAAATTAAATTTATTATTTAATGAGATGTTTTTCTACGAGAATTTAACTTAAATGTGCAGACCGCAAAATCACACGTGTTTACTCGGTCGCCATTCACGACTCGACTATGTCAAGTTAACGTTAAATGCAAAGAATATCGTTCACGTATCTGCACGAAAAGATTATATTGTTTTTTTATGGTCAGGTTGCCATTGACCAATTTTTCTTCAAATGACTTCATGTAAATTTCAGCAAACAGTGGTGATGTAAGAGAACCCATGGAAAGTCCATTTACTTGAGTGTAAAACTGAAGTACTTTTGGTTTAGGCAGATATCGGTGAGCTTCAGCATGTCTGTTTGTAGGGGTGCATGTTTTCATCTAAAACATTCTTGAGTTCTGGTACTAGTAAGAACGTGAAAAGACTTTTAACGTCAAACGAAACTAATATTGCTTTTTTGTTCCATCAAGAGTGTAACGCAACAAGTATCAATTATAAACGTTTATTTTGTTTGTTATTTTCAAACACCAAACAAAAAGTAAATTCATCTGCAAAAATGTAAAATTTAAATAATGTGAAAACATTAAATTATTTTGTATAAAATCAAATATATTATACAGTAGGTCCAACATGTATCAATTATATGAAAATAAGATTAATTTGACAAATTTCATTAAAACATGCATACCAAGATGTATACAAAAAGTAACAAATACCATTTTCAATTGTTATTATTAAACTTACAAAGCGTTTTATGTGATTTCCGTCAACAGTTATCGTTAACTATATATCGTATTTTTCTTGAAAAAATGATAATAAAGTCACTTGCCAATTTGAATTACGTCCAATTTCCTCTTAAACGCAAATATTATTTCGAATTCTCCTAATAGCTAATGTTAAACATAAACCTACATCTGTATGAATGGTGTCCTAAAAAAACACAAATATACCCATAAATATTTACTAGTACTAGGAAAAGAAAATATATTACACGGTTTGTCATAAAATTCTGCAAACAATTTTTAAATAATCTTATTAAAGAACTTTTAGTATTAGTTTCTAATCATTATAAATAATTTGAAATCTGTAAATGATTAAATTGATAATTCGGTTCCTTCATAAATGCCCAAAATTGGTTTATGATTATTTTGATCATTATAGAAAATGTTATTTTCCTCCTTTTAGTTTTTCAGAATTTCTGACGAAAATATTAAATTCAGAGTTTCGTTATCAAAAGAAATGAGAACCATATTTTAAAAAAGAAGTGATTTATGGTAATTTAATGAGTACACATTGACCATATTCATATATATCTTTAAACAGATTGAAGTTAATAATTAGAATAATAATAATACATTTAATTAAGATTGAAGTTATATATAGCGAGATAATTTTCTACGTCGCTAGTGACTTGGCTACCAATTTATAATAGACGGTGGTATTTTAATCTTGCTAATTTAAATATATTGCTTTGAGTATTAAAAATGTCAGAGAACTCAATCTAATGGCTTCCTGTAATTATTCCTAGAATAAATCATTAAATAAAAAATCTTTCCTTAATTTTTATTTCAAATGTTATACAGGGTGACTGACGAAAAACCTTTGGTGCTGTATCTCGCTTATGTTTTATCCGATTTTAATAAATAAAACATCAAATTAAACCATTTTTAAAAGACTTTAATAGGATCTGTTATTTTTTTCTCGCACCCAGTTTTTGACAAAATACGATCAACATTTTTTTTTTAATTGCACTGTATATATATATTTATTGATTCGCAAGGAGATTTTTTTCTGAATATAAAATTGTAGACAAATTTATCCATACATCAAACTTAAGTCGAGAAATTGAGGATTTAAAAAATAAATAAAAAGTCAAGTATCCATTATAAACAATATACAGACCCTATTTTAAATGTCAAAAGTGACAGTAACAGCCATTGATACAATACTGCAACGATTTTTAATTATTTCATAATTAAAATGTTGCAATATTTCAAACACTGTACTAGAATTTTGTGCTTCTACAGAAATCGTTTTTCAGTTTTTGAAATCTTACAACATTTTTATTATGAAATTATTAAAAATCATTGCAGTATTGTACCAATGACTGACACTGTCACTTTTGACATTTGGAATAGGCTCTGTATATTGTTTACTATGGGTATTTGATTTTTAATTTTTTTAATCCTCAATTTCTCGACTTTGGTTTGATGAATGGATAAAATCGTTTACAAATTTAGATTCAGAAAAAAATCTCCTTGCGGATCAGTACAAAATATATATACAGTGCAATTTGAAAAAAAAAGTTGATCGTCTTTTGTCAAAAACTGGATGCAAGAAATATCAGTACAGTTCATATTAAAGTCTTTTAAAAATCATTTAATTTGATGTTTTATTAATTCAAATCGGATCAAAAATAAGCGAGATACAGCACCAAAGGTTTTTCGTCAGTCACCCTGTATTATGAAAAAGATTAAAGCAGATTTAACAAAAAAAAATAATTATTATTATTCTATTCTACTTTAATTCGATATATCAATTTTTTTTTTTTTGTATTTGAGGTGTTTGGTTTAAACCTAAAACTTATTTACATACTAGAAACGCTGTCGGAAAATGCATGATATTTTGCGTCATAATTTGTTATCTCATAATGAAAGGCACGAAGGGACTTGTGAAGAGGCTAAATTACTAAACAACTTTCCTGTAGTCTATAATTAAAAACGCTCACCATTATGTACTCAAACGAAACAAACGCTTTATCGCGGATCTTCTCCATAGCATAAAAGGAACGAGAAAGTTGCCAGTATTGAAATTAATTTAATTATGTATAAATTAAGTAATTAAAGGAGGCTACGCTGTAATTTTCCTATTTGAATGAGAGTTTACAATTTCTACTTCCTAGATATTGATACTTCCCAGATGGAGACGATGCGAAAAACGCTACAAGTGAATTAATAAACTATTTTTGTCTTCCAATATGAATTAATTTTATAAACATACTGAAATTGTAATTAAATAATTTTCTATTTTAAAATCAATAATATTATTTCTTTTAAACCCTTATTAACAACTTCAGAGACAATAGATCCTATAATCTGTAAAATAATTGGTTGTAGAGGTGTTTACTTCATGGCACATCTTGAATGAGTTGTAATTATTTTACCTTTAATATAGTGGTAAAACAAATGTATGGTGTTTTAATTAAAACTAAGATAAAATAATTTTTATATAGTAATTATTCAACACAAAATTTTCTTTTTATTGATAGAGACATTTATTGTGTATATATTTAAGTGATTTCCTTAATTGAGTGTACAGACTACCGACAAGTAGAAACTGCACTGCATCAACGAGACCTAAATAGGCTGAAACCTGTTTACACATAGGGAAATAATAATTTAATGTTTTTAATTAGTTACATAATATAGACATTAATGTACAAGCCACCTTATATACTTCAAATATAGAACCTTCACCTTATATAATATAAAAGTTATAAACAATGCAGCAAGAATTAATTTACTTAATTGCTTTGGTTGCTTTTGTATTGGTTATAGAGTGGGATAAAACCTACCATGTAATTAACAAAGCTATATAATAACGCATATTAAAAAATATAGGTTATGTGAATAACGAGCGTCCAAATTTAAATATTTTTGCATAAATATTTATACGAAATGTGAATAGCACGTGCGTGCGTTAAAAATAGTGGTATCAGAGCAAAAATAACCATTGGGCGAAAATATCGCGAATAACAGGTGTGTGGTCTAGACATCACTTCCTACAATTTATTTATTTATGCGCTATACTGTTTATTTCGATTATTTATATAAGGATGTGCACAAGATTGCTGTTGAGCATAAACGCATTCCATTGTTATAATACTTAAATTGTTGACGATGCAGTACAACAACCTTACTGCTATTCATGGAAAGAGTTTATTGCGTTGTAAATATGAGCAGAATAGTTGTAAATATTATTGTTAGTATTTTTTCTCCTAATAAAAATTAAGTGTACTTAAAGTCGGAACAATTTAGTAAATATTGGATATTGGAATTTTGGAAACGTTTAATTAAATTTCGAACTTTCGCCAATGTCATAATTTTTTAATCTAGCATTTTAAAAGTTACTTATTCCAAAACTTTACAACATTTTACAACAAACAAATAGACCTACTAAATAATTTTTCCGTCAAGAGTGTATTTTGGAAAGTATTGTTTCCTGCGTTATATATTTTTGCAGGTAGCAATTAACGATATTGCTGATATTTTTGTAAAATGCGTTTATTAGACGCATTTAGTTTCAAGTTTGATTTCAGGTATGTGAGTAACAATACTCTTTAAGTTGCACGATCTTCTGCATCAGATCTGCATTAACAGCATGTGCTGTAGTATCTCTTTTAGTACAAAGGGTGTGATTAGCTTGTCCTAGAATTTACATAGTAATTAGGATTTATATCGCCTTAAAAACTTCCTACTTTTCTTCGTTTATTTCGTTGTTGGTTTTGTGGTTTCTGCAAATTCAACATGAGATTTCTCACTAACCTACACTAATCCTAAATGCTTGATAGTTTTTGAAGTAAATCGATGCACTATTGCTCTGATTTTGTTAGGCCAGACAAAATTTGCAATATTTCTGGTTGATTCTAACTTGAAACTTTGTTAGTTTCTAATAAAATCAGATCAAAGATGTATAGGTCTCACGTTGTCATGGTGGAACACTACTAATTCTGGCGCTTTTTCTTTGATTGCTTTGTAGAGTTTTGTGAGTTGTTGGCAGTACACATCTAAATTGATCGTTTGGTTCCTTAAAATAAGATCAAAATATAAAAAAACCCACTAGAATGATAACATGAGTTTTGTCTTATGCAATTCAGCTTTCGAGATGCCTTGAGCTGGTTCTTTTTTCTTATGCCATGATCGTTTTCGGATAATGATGCTGTAAGTTTTTAGCCACCAGTGATGAATATTTTCATAAATGGATCGGTTTCGTTACTTCTAAAGTGCATATCGCAAATGTTAATACGCTGTGTTAAATGAACCTCTTTTAATGCATGCAGTACCCAGATATCGAGTCTAAAGCGTTTTATTATTTTTCTATCGCAGTATGCGTTACGCTTAACCTCTCTGCTATCTCAAGAACAGTTTTGTGACGATTCTGTTCGACTACGCTTTTGATTTGGGCGTCATCAAGTTCGGTAGGCCGACCAGAATATTATTCATCTTTAAGAGAAAAATCTTCAGAACAAAATTTATTAAACCAATTCTAGCATACACGCTCCATTAAGAAATCACTTCATATATCTTTTTGTAAGCTTTCTTTTTTTTACTGAAATTAAAAAGTAAAATATGTTAAACGTGTTCGTTTCTTCCCTCCATTTTTAATATATCTCACAATTAACAGCAACAAAATAATCACGTATCACCTGATTCTAAAGTGCAAATATGAGCAAAGTACACCACTATCGCAGGTCACAGGCAACTAAGTAATTTCGTATAAAGTTCACACTTTCTCTAGAAAAGTATCATATGAATTAAAACACTTGGTTTTTTCCATATTAATATATTCAGTTTCCTGATACGTGTTTCGGTTAATTACAACCATTATCAAAGGATGATACTGTATCATTTCTTTTCTTTTTTACATTTAGTTGTATGCCAATCAACAATATTCGAAAAATTTATTTTACTGCAGACCCATAATCAAGACTGATAAACATTCTAAACATTATTAGGAAACAGTTATTGCTGAGTTTATTGATGCTGAATCATTGGACGTTGTCAATTTTTAAAGAAACTTATTTGTTTATAACGTGTTAATTTAAAAAATGAAGAGATGGATGATGTATATAAAGAAGTGCTCTCGCCATTACTACAAAACCTAGTTGTCGACGAACTACTGGAATAATGTAATAAACAGGGCTTCTGCACTTTAAATCAAATACTACGGTTTGCATCATATGTTTTTTAACATTGAAGAGATCGACCTTCTAGGTAAAAATGAAGCCTAAAACCTATGAACCTAAGAAAAGTATAATCTGAATCAACTTCTTTATTAGAATCAGTAATAAAAAGGACCTTAGTAACAGTTGTATGATTCTATTTAAGCACCGGCAGCCACTTACCGATAGCTGAATATTGTCATGAAGAACAGAAAAAATAACAGCTGAGGTTTAGCATTTACTAAATGAAGATATCATTAAAGAGTAAGAAGCCTCATGAAGAGCCTTAATATCGATGATTCTGAAGCCAGAAGGGAAGATGCGGCTATGAATGCAACTTAATAAACTATGGTTTGGACATCCAATATGGACACAGCAAGATTAATGTAAATACTAGGAGAGGGATAAAATTGTCTTTATCACAACTTTCGGACTGTATAAATACAAAAAATACCATTTGGATTTCGAAATATGCCAGCGAATTTCCAAAGATTGCTGATTGTAAGTATATTTATTGGGTTGGAAACTAAGTAATTTCGGTAATTGCTCATATATCTTGCTTTATTTTTATGAATGACCTTTGATTGTTATCTAGAACAAAATTATTTTCGTTTTAACGAATAATTTTGTTCTAGATAACAATCACATGTCATTCATAAAAATAAAGCAAGGTTTTTATATGAGCAATGGCGTTTGGCAATATGACACTACTGGTCGCATTGGCATGTCTTCTTTGTGGATCTTTGACATTCCATATAGGGTTGGTGCTTTCGAGTTCTTTTCCTTAAGTTTTAATCTTTCTTGATCTGGAATACTTTAATCTTGTTTTATGATATCCGTGATTTGTTTTTGCAATTGTGTCGTAGAAACATAGAAACCGTAGAAGTTAAAAAAGATCCTACAACATAATAGATGCCGACCTACCCCACATTTATATTGGTACTTCCACTCCTGTTTAGGTTTCTACAACCAAAAACAAAAATTGTGCAGATGATATCAATAATTTTAAAAGGACTATTGTAGATTATGTTTTATTATATATGTAGGGTGTCTGTGTGGCCACTATTCTACCCTCCAGCTTGTAAATTATAAACGACGGTTTCCTAATGTAAAGTATTTTAAAAAAGATAAGCTTAGATGGTAAATATTGTTGGTTCGAGTTTACGTGAAGTGTTTTGTAAATAAAAATAACACACAGTTTATTCCTTACTTCACTTGTTTATTAATTGTTAAATGTACATTTCGTTCACAAGGTGAACATTATCAATAACAGTTTGTTATTGATAATGTTCACCTTGTGAACGAAATGTACATTTAACAATTAATAAACAAGTGAAGTAAGGAATAAACTGTGTGTTATTTTTATTTAGATGGTAAACCTAGTATAAATCTGATCGCGTTCAAATTTAAATTCATCAGAACTCTCCTGTATGATTTACAGGTTTGAGGATATAATAGAGGGCACCCACTCACTCTACATATGTATATGTAATTTCACTACTATTGTTTTAGTTTCCTAAAGACAAAAACAGAAATTTTGTACATTGGTTAATCATTTTAAAATCACTATTGTGGCTTATGTTTCATTGTATATGTAGGGTGAGTGGGCGGCCACTATCCTACCCTACAATACTTAAATCATAAACGACCATTTCTCATAAAAAACTTATTACAGAAAAATGAAAGTTAGATATATAAATCCACGCCTAAACTAATTTTTATTCGTCAATACAATCAATTATTATCTATAGGTTGAAGCAGTAAAGTTCACCCCACACGTAAATTGACTGAATTCAATATCGTTGTTCCCTTTTTTAAGAACCATTTATACAGAAGATTTTTCTATCTACGTAATTGTTGAAGTTCTTCAATTTCCTGGGCCTCCGTATGTACCAGTCGCATGATGCTAAATTTATGACTAAATTGCTTATCTGTAGAATTACATACTCCATATTTTTGGCAAAAGTACAACTTGTATAATCTTGTCGATGATTTACACTTTTACAATTAATGTTAAAAATGTTCTTTTATGGGACGTAGACATCCGGTCAGTTTTGGTGAAGTTTTATCTGCACACTACATTATTTTACACGAAGTAGAAGTGCAAACCCTTACAAAAATACACTTATAAAATCAAACATTAATGAATGAATATATAAAGATTAATTACAGATTATAAAAAACACAAGTTAAGAAAGGGTATTACAACACAAACTCGCGCTGACACTGCAGAAGATTTAAATGTATATATCTATTTTATATTGATAGAGTCTCAAAAGATTCGTATTTCATTTAATTTTATCGAAATTAATCGCTTTTATTTCTTTTAAATTGTGGTAATTCCAGAAATTTCTCTAAGATTTTCAGAAAGGTATAGTTTACTAATTGTTGAGTTACGTGAAGATATTCTTATAAAGGTGCCATCTATTGTCTAATCGATGCACTAGAACCCTGCTTGAGTATTTACCCACCGACAAATCGAGGGAACAATCAACATCAATAATCATAACAATAATAATGTAAATACTCCCTAATATTTAAAATTGTAAGGATGAGGTTGTATAAGGAAGCTTTGGAGCTAATATACGCAAACGAGTAACGATAACAAAAACGTATATTGTATATAACACCGCCACGAACCATAATTGACATCTCACACACTTTCAGATACATTGGTACCACCCTCTAAAGAATATAACTTAATACGTATATTCTTATATTTAATCGGCAATATTTTTGTGTTTCAGTTGTAACTGCTTTTGTAAGGTTGTCAGTTATCACCTCCTGTGTTGAGAGGTGTTCAATTTGAATGGTTTCATCTTCAACTAGATCTCGAACTTAGTGGTGGCGAACATCTATGTGTTTCATTCTTGCTCGGTATCCGTCTGACTCTAGTTTGATTGCACCATAGGCGTCATACTTGATGTTGATGCACGATGATGCAGTTTTGTAAAATTCATCTATCAATTGCCTCCACCAGATTGTCTCTTGTAGACTCTTGTAATAGTAGATAGCCACACGGTTGACTACCTTCTTGATGCCAACGACACTGCTTTTCCCGAACATTTGAAAACATAGCCAGTACACAACCTCCTTTTGCCAATATCTGATGCCCAGTCTGCATCACAATATCCGGCTAATTTATCCTGCATAGTGTAATGTAGTTTGTACTCGGCTGTTTCTTCTAGATAATAACAAATAAGCTTACCTGCCTTCCAATGTGTCACACCATGGTTGTTGTACAATGTCATGCCGAGTTCCTTGAGTTATATATAATAAGCATCCCACGACTTCTTGATATGGGATTTTTCAAACCAAGTTTTTTACGCTTGTCATGTCAGCTTAGAATTTGGGTCACTTGGTGTACTTATTGCATTTCAGCCGGGCATTCCCAACCTTGCTAATACCTCGTATATAAAATTTGTTTGGTCCAAAAATATTCCATAACAAATATTTAAACCAACTCCCAAATCTTTTTAAATTCACGATTTAATTTGTGCTTTATTCTGTCTCTAATCTTTTCATCACTCCAAAAAATCAATTTAATCTTTACTATAGAATATCCATGGACCACTTTTGACCATTTTAGTCTGAAATTCTTTAAAAATTTTAATAGCTTGATATTCCATTCCCTTCCGCTTCGCTTCAGCCCATACTTAGCCTTGTATATTTTGCATACTCTTTTTGTTCCATCGTTGTACATTTCAGGTTGTTCTCGCTTTATATTTTGACGATGCTTTGTCACCTTTCATTTTAAAAGCCCATTTATATTTAGAGCTTCTCACAATTTATCTGACTCTTGATTCGCTAATGCTTCTTGAATGCTAGAAGGAATTTCTTCCCTTTGAATTGCTTTTGTAGCATACAAAAATTCCTCCATTTTCTTCGCAGGTTTGGATGTACGTGCAGATCTCCTCGTTTTATTGAACACTGTTGATGTATCTGCTGATTCCGAAATGTGGTCTTCCATGGTTGAATCTTTTTAATATACTGTACTAAATTGGTCATGTTCATCTGTTGAATTTTCAACTTCTTTAGACATTTCATTTTCTTGATCATTTTCTCCCCATTCATTTCTCGAATGAATTAAATACCTTTTGTATCGATTCGCTTCTAGAAATATTACATTGTGTTTTGAATTTCTTTTAATATGGGATTAATATACCTATATCCTTTACATTCATCACTATACACATGAATAGCATTTTTTGATTATTTGTCTATCTTCAATCTCTTCTCCTTAGGAATACGAACCATAATTGGACAGCCAAAGGTTATCTTTTGTTTAAAATACACTTTTTGACCAGACTATTTTCTTCTGGTGTATCATCTATTAGGCTAATAGATATGGGACTGTTTCTAATATAAACTGCAGTATTGACTGCTTATGCCCAATAATTTTTGCCTAATTTTTAGACAAACAACATACACAGATTTTTCTGTAATAAATGAATTATACTTCTTCACATGCTTGGGGATATGTATATGGTAAAGAGAATCGGTCCAAGGGTGCTGCCCTGTGGTATTCCTATATTTGTTTCGATTGATTCCGAATGTTTATTCTTTATTTCTACCTTATAACTTGTTTTTTAGATAAGAGCGTATCATTGAAAGACTGACACCCCTCAGTCCATATTATTTAAGTTTGTCAAGCAAGATACCATGATTTACCTATCATTCTCTTGCGCTCGGCAAAAAAGGAATATTTCTGAATTTTTTAATTGAAGATTTTACTTTTTTTATTAATCTTCCATCTATAACTTGAATATGCATAATTAAATTACTTTATTTTCATGCCTGAGGGACTTATAAAACCATTTCAGAAATATATCTTTAATCAGCCAAGCAGATTTTGAGCAGATATATTCAACCAGGTTTTTAAATTTTCTAAATGAGCGTGGATTTTAACTGTTCCTTTTACAATATTAGGTGTATCCCACTACCACTATTGCATGTTAAAAAGATTATGGGTAAGTTTTCCTGCTTTCTACCTAGAGAAGATTTTCCAAAAAAGACTTTTGCATTTGCACTGTAAAAATACTTTTCATCTCTTTAATTTTGTTTATGGTTTTCATAAACAGTTCTACTAGTTGGGATGTTGCAGATAATTGTTTACCTTATATTAATTGACATCGATTTATTCTCTTTAGTCAATAATCACAGCCTATAAAATGTTCTGTTTCCTTTAGTTAGTTATTAAATAATTTGGCCCTCTCTTCAATGAATTCACCGCTGATTTCAACATGGTTATTCCTATTTTAACCATTTATACAAAAGATATTTCTATGTACTTTCTTTGAAGTTCTTCAATTTCTTGGGCCTCCGTATGTATCAGCCACAAGCATGTAACTTGAATCGCTAAATTCTACAAATTTTGGCCTTAGATACGTTATATTCATTTATTATAATGAATATATACTTATTTTAATGAATATATAAAGATAAAATACATATTACAACAAATACAATATAAGAAAAGTGTATTATAACAAAAATTCACGCCGATACTGCAAAATATTTAATTATATATTTGTTATTGATAGAGGCTCAATTTCAATTACCTTTCTTAAATTCTTGAAAAATAGAATTGAAATTTCTGAAAAAGTCTAGAACACACGAAGAAGTTTTTCGCAATTTGATAATGAAGATAAATTCCTTGAATAATCTTAAAAATAGGAGAAACGATATTACTGCAGGTTTCTAAAAAGTTCTAGATAATGCATAAAATTGAACACAAAATTTTAGAAAATTCTGTTAAAAAGAAATAAGAAATGCTAGAAAATTCTGAGAGAATTAAGTAGTTAATGCACCATATCATCGAGCAAACAACATTTTAAATTCAAAAAAGATACAAAATGCAACCTCTTCCTTTTTAATACTTAAACCATTTTTTTTTGTCTGCTATATCAAATGTATGTGATGTAATGACTTTCAAAATTGACTTTGGCTCTGCGGGAAGATGCAACAAATGTTTTGCAGAACGTATCCCAAATTGAAAAGACTTAGCCAAGAATCTAAAAATATGGTCCTTCTACATGTTTTTCATTTACCACTTAAAAAAAAGGAAAAATCTACTAACAACAAAATTCTAAACACGTGGTGCATCGTTAACAAGAAGTTGCACCGCGTGACGCACTTCCAGCGTTAACGTTATAAGCAAGATCATCACAAATCCTCTAGTCATCTCTAACGAAGTTAATACGAGTATATAGGCCCAATAACAAAAGGTTTTGATTTTGGAAAAGCTGAACGAGCTAACCAAACAGCAGGAGGTCTTAGGTATTACCAGCGATTCGGGTGAAAGTTACGAAGCCGTTGACAGCCCGCCTCCGAAATAAATACGCTTCCGATGCCAAAAAAGGACCATTGTAAAAAAGGTAAATAATTAATTCTGAACGATTCATATGACATTGTGGGTTTGTCAGAGACATGGTTGTGTAATGAAGTACGTTCTGAAAATATCCATATTGAGGGTTACAGAGTTATTCGTTGCGATCGAGGAACCCTTGGTGGTGGCGTAGCATTTTACATAAAGAAAACATTACAATTTAACATCACACAATCATCAAATAATCTAGAGCAACTGTGTATACGAATTTATATAAACGGCAAATTTCAATCATAATATTTTTTTAACGAATTTGAAAATACTTTATCTGAGATTCTACCTTCCAATGATGAAATTATATGTGTTGGAGATTTTAATATAAATTTTTATAACTAGACAAGCCCGACTACTACCGCATTTGAATCACTCTTGGATTCATTTGGTCTTGTGCAAGTAATAGATTCTCCTACTAGAATAGTTCCAGTCATTCTCTTATCGATTTAATGATTATATCAGATCCTGATATAATCGCTAATATTGGAACAAAAAGCGTACATATTTCAGATCATGAATTAATATTTGGTGACATAATAGTCAAACATTTAAAACGTACTTTTCGAAAATTAAACAGTATAAATTATGAAATATTTTATAATGATTTGGAGAACATGTCATTTCACAACATATATAATATGAATAACATTGATGAAAAGATTGCTACTTTTAATCAAATGTTTTGTGAGTTATTTAATAAGCATGCTCCATACAAAACTTATCGTTTTTCCAAACCTGCGGCACCTTGGTTAACTGAAGCTATCAAAGTAATGATGCGCTTAAGAAATAATGTTATAATTAGGTACAAAAGAACAAAAAACAATTGAAACTATTATAAATCACTTAGGAATGTGACAACAAATGCGATTCGAAATGAAAAAAAGCCTATTATAACTTCCGATTCAACACTGCCACTCCCAAAGATGTGTGGAAAACGTTAAAAGAATTAAACATAAGTAACATGCCCAAAGTAGCAGTTCCAAAATCACTTCAAGTTCCAAATGCCTTTAATAATTACTTTATCAATTCAGTACCTCAAATTCTGTGATTAACCAAGAATTAATTCAATTTTATAGTATTTTGTATTATCAAAATATGACTTTAATTAATTATTTGAGTTTCGTCTAGTGGCTGTTACTGAGGTGGAGCAAATTTTGTACAGTATAAAAACAAATGCTACCGGCAGTAACGATATTAATGTAAATATGCTAAAGCTATGCTGTCCTCATATTATACAGGTTTTTACACATATCATTAACTCTTGTTTGCTTCACAATTATTTTCCTGATCATTGGAAGCAAGCACTAATTAAGCCTCTGGCAAAAATTTCCAATCCAAACATTTTATCTGATTTTAGACCAATCAGTATTCTTCCAACCATTTCTAAGATACTTGAAAAAATTGCATCAAATCAACTAAGAGAACATTTATCATTACATAATATTTTGCCAGTACAGCAATCTGGGTTTAGACCTCATCATAGTTGCGCAACAGCCATGCTTGATGTAACAGATAACATTTTAAGAGCTGGAGATTTTGGTGAAGATAGTGTGTTAATTCTTGTAGACTTCAGCAAGGCGTTTGATACTATAGACCACAATATATTATTGTCAATACTACATTATATTGGTTTATCTAATAATACTTTATCATTCTTTGAGTCATACCTATCGAATCGCTATCAGTTAGTTGTTATAGAAAACATCAAATCTGACTCTTATTATGTCACTAGAGGTGTACCCCAAGGGTCCATTTTAGGGCCCCTTCTTTATGCAATATATACATGTGATTTTGGACGATATCTTTCTTATTCCAAATTTCATATTATGCTGACGATACTCAGTTATTATATACGTTCAAACACTTTCATATGGCATGTTCTTTGAATGACATAAATTTTGATTTAAAATCATTTACTGGCGCAACTAGTGTGCATTGTCTACAAATTAACCCTAATCTATAGCTATACTATTTAGTAAAAAGTTACATGAAACTGATATTGAATCATTTTTAAATAGAATTCGAATACGTTTTGTTGAAGAAGCAAAAAATCTTGGACTAATTATTAATAAAAAACTAAGGTTTGCATCACATATTTCTAAATGTATTCGCAATGCATTTTCTAATTTAAAAGCAATTTATGTAAATAGAAGCTTCCTTGCGCGTGATTTGAAAATAAAGTTATGTGAAACCTCTCGGATTTCAATTTTTGTGATGTTGTTTACCAGCCGTGTCTTGATGCAGTTACACAAAAAAGAATACAGTTATTACAAAACCCATGATTGATTCATGGCATATGGAAATATGATAAAATTTCCCATACACTGAAACTTAATAACTGGATTAATATGAAAGACAGGAGATATCTTCATATGGCCTGTTTGTATCACAAAATTATTCATTTATAATGCCCAACTTATCTATATAATGAAATATCATTCAGAACTGATGTACACAATATAAATATAAGAAACAAAGGTATTTTAACACCACCTATGCACCGAACAACCTATTTCGAACGTAACCTTACATATAATATATCAAAGGTGTACAACGATATTCCTCATTTGTATAAAAGTCTGCCACTCCGATCGTTCAGAAATTGTATAAAGTCTCAATTAATTCTTAATTACGTGTAATAATGGTACATGCATGGTATATACTACTACATATTATTATTAAAATTATTTAAGTTGATACTTTTAATTTTAGAATGTGTTTATATTTTTTTTAAGTATTGAAATATATTGTTTCATATACTGAATAGAAATACCTTACATTTCCGCATCCAAAATCGTTGAGAAAAGTAACTCTTTTCCGCATAGCAACACTTTTCCGCATGGATACGCTTTTTCGTACTACTTTTATTTACTATTAATCAATGTCAGTGTCAGTTACATACATGGAGTAATATATACAACACACGTACTATCGGTAATTATAACCTAATTTTTATGTGTCACTGTCAAAAATTAAATCAGTGCAGTATGTGAAAAAATAGTGTGTACAACGCGTGGGAAATGCGCTTTTCCGCACTCGAGTAGGAACTTGATGCCAACCAACATCCTACTCTCGTGCAGAAAAGCGAAACATTTCCACACTTCTTGTACAAATAACTATTTTTATTTGTTCGTTAATTTTCGAATTTACAATTTTTTTGCGCCATTTATTAAAATTAATCATTATTTTAAAATTGGGTTAAGTTTATAGCAGAAATGCCTTGTGCATATCTAATTCTGTACTCCGTCCATGAGTTTTCTACTATGTATATTTATTTGTTATTTGTACGTTACATATTGTACTATCCTATTGTAGAAAATAAATACAGTTATTATTATTATTATTATATCAAGCGGAAAATCCATTCTGGAAACAGATGCTCCTCCTGAAGTGGAGATGACCAAAGAGGCTAAAGAATAAGTTAAACCCAATGAGTCCAATGAAACCCTCAAAGAAAATGAAAATAAACCAAAACCCACAGAAGAAATAAAGATTGAAGCTAAGAAAACTCATAAGAAAATGGAAGATAACGTTGAGGTATGATAAATAAATCAAGAAAGATGAGGTTAATGAGAATAAGATTAAAGATGAAGTTAAAAAGAAAGAAGAAAATACCGAAACTAACTCTGCTGAAGATCTGAAAACAGAAGAAACTGCCAAAGCAAAACCAGACACTAAATAAAAAAATGGTGATGTGGACATCATAGTACTTTCCCTATATTTTTCTCGGAAACTATGAGGTTTACGCAAAAAGGCTATTCTTAATGATTTGTTCACTTTTAAATTCTCTACAATTATTTTTAATACAAGTTTCATGTAACTCTAATAGTTTATTAGCAATTGGCAAAATTTGTCAAAATTTTCAATTTTTATTATTTTTCTCAAAACTTAAGAATTTTATGAAATATATGTTTTTACAAAACTTGTTCAGTTTTTCATTCACTTTAACTTTTGTTTGAACCATTTTTTAATTTTTTTATAGTTTATAGAAAAATATTACGAAAAAACAAAAAAATGCCTACAGTAAACATCTACTTCCGGTCTATTATCTATAAAACCTTAAGTTTGAAGTTTCATCTCAAACCGATAATTCGTTTTTGAGATACAGCGCCCACCGACAGACAGACAGACAGACAGACACAAAAAAATGTTTCCAGAAATTAGTGTAATGGACTCAGGGGACCTCAAAACGGATATTTCCGCAAAAAAAAATTCAAAAAAAAATCACGATCACAATACTTCTCCTATATTTCATATAGGGAAAGTAAAAAGGTTGAACCAAAAACCCAAGAAAAAGTAGCAGAAGAAATGTCTTTGTATGTACTAAGACTGAGGAATGTAAAAATAAGAAATGTGAAACTGATTCAAAAAAAACAAAACGGCATAGAAATTGAAAGCAAAAGAATCAGAAACTACAGAATTAAAAGTAGAAGAAAAAATTAGCGTAGATGCTAAAACCAAAACCGAAAAATCCCAGGATGCTAAAGTGAAGGAAATAAAAACGAATAATAAAGTCAATGAAGATGAAACAAAAACAGATGCAGAAATGGAGAAAAAAGGTGATTCAAAGGAAGATAATATAGTAAGTGATTCTTATTCTTCAAGCAGTTGTGGAAATTAGGAAACCAAAGTAGAACAATTAATCACAAAGAGTAAGGTAAAGGAAATGAATGTAGATGAAAAAATGAGCACAGATGAACTTAAAGAAAAAACAAAAGGTGCAAAGACAGAAGATACAATCGAAAAAGATAAAGACACAAAAGTCGCTAAAGTAGAAGAAACGATAACAGATGCTCAAATAGAAGCTTTTCTAAATTCGCATCCCCTCTGTGGAGTCAGCAACGATCCAGAGGACTTAATGGTTTTGACACCAGGCCACATTTTTATTGGACAAGTATATATTGAGTTTATAAACTTAGTGGAAACTTCAATAAATGGCTACCTTAACCAAAGATGGTGAGAAATGGTAAAGTTAAAATAAGACTTTTAGAAGGCCTGATCCAATCAGTACCTGACACGGTTTCAACACCGCTATAAATGGAAATAATGTAAAAAATATATCAAGGTGAGACAAATCGTGTTAATGACGGGAAAACATATTAATCCAGTAAACTCGGAAACCGACGGTAAAGAAAGAGCCATCACAAAAAAAGGGAACTGAAGGCCGCCTCCATCTCCTTTTGGCGCTCCCTCCATTTTGCCCTTATGCTTGTCTGGATGGCTGTTCTCAGGTTTTGTTTTGCTTCCTTCGAAACCTTTTCAACGACGGAAAGATCTTTCTTCTTGCAAATTACAAAAGAGCAATTACAAAGCTAATTCCGTTACCACATCATGAGGATTCCGAAGAAGAAGAAGTACAGAAACCAATCCATCCGCAGTCAACTACAAATCATGTATCCAGCAGTGCTCAAACGAAACCACGCTCATCTCTGTTATCACCAGTCAGCGCCCACTAGTATTGTTAATAATGGGTCTTATCACAGCGACATCTGTTACGTTCACGTTGAAGCAGATGCCAGATGGCATTATAGTAGAGCATTTGGGGAATGTCCAGCCAAAACAAGGAAATTTCAGAATGGAAGTCGTGTATAGTAAAAAAGTAATCCAGTAGCAAGTTCAGGCAGCTGAGTCTCTCGTTCATTAGTCTGCGAACAGACAATCAAGTAGAGCGTATAAACTCTCGAAGTTCATGGATTTCATTGCCAAACGAACATAATACATTTCTAAATTTATATCAACCATAGATTGCATCAAATTGAAGTGATTATATCACTCAAGTCGGAACTGATAGAACTAAAAGATTAATTTACAGTGGTAAAGACACTTTGGTTCAAGTAATTCACTTAGTTGTCTAATTCACTGATTACGGGAACATAAGATAGAATTTCAAAAGTACATTGATTTTAGTATAAACACTTAATTAAGATCTTTTCTGCAAATGTTGAACTGAACTCTAGATAAGTTAAATTAAGCATGCTTCAGTATTAACAAAGATTGTGATTTAAATATACTGCGACGCATTTGATTTATTTGGCACAGTGCAATTTTTAATATTTAAAGCATATATTGACGTTAATGTATTATTTGGCAACAGAAGGAAGGTTGATGCCAAAACATACCAAGTGGAATTCTTAATCGTGGATCGAAGGTTAGAATAATTATTTCGCAAAACATTTTATTACTATTGTATATCATATTTATGCTTATAAATTTAATTCAAATTTCATTTTGAGAAAAAAATTACAGCGTATTAATCTATATATCGACAAAAGTTTATGATAATTTAATATTATAATTTAATATTATAATTTATTACGATTTTATTAACAATGACGCTTCTCCGATCTATACATTAAATGAAGACATACAAATTTAAATTTTCAATTAATCGTTTATTTAATTTTGTATATTATTATTAATATTATAAAAAATGAGAAAACAGGTTACGGTAAAATTTATAATTACTAATAATATTAGTTGAGGAAGTTGTTGCAAAATAATTTATCCATGGCCATTACCTCGTAATAATTTATAAGCCATACGTGTATTAATAAATTTAATATTAGCATACGTTAATGTAATATGAAATCAATTTACATTAAAAATACTTTAATTAAACCTTGATTTGAATAAAAATATTCTTTCTTAATATAAATATATTCGCCAATATTCAAATGAATGTAATTTTTCAGGTTGTGCTGCAGCAGGGACGAGTCCTGCATATATATGCTCTTCGAATACGTTTGCGGTGGGGAGCTGTTCTCGTACTTGAGGAACGCCGGGCGTTTCAGCACATCGACCGGGAATTTTTACAGTGCTGAAATAATCCTCGCCCTCGAATACCTACACTCGAAGAGCATAGTGTACAGGGACTTGAAGCCTGAAAACCTGTTGCTGGACAAGGACGGCCACTTGAAAATTACGGATTTCGGTTTTGCCAAGAAGCTGACGGACAGGACGTGGACGTTGTGCGGTACTCCGGAGTATTTGGCACCGGAGATTATTCAGAGCAAGGGACATAATAAAGCAGTCGATTGGTGGGCTTTAGGTAAGTGTGAAAATCCAGAAATTGCTTTTTTTGTCCTAATAAAAAATATGGTTTCCACTAAATCCTTCTTGTACTATTACCTTAAGTAGACAGGTATCATCTTCCACATTTGGAATTTGAATTAGATTTTTTTTACAGAAACCCCTTCTATAAAAAAATAAATTTCATTATACATAAATCTTGAATATTTTTCTGTTTATCGATTTCTGTCTCCTTATTAGGTGAATACTTTTGGAAGTTTGTACCAGCATGATATAAAGTGTACAGGTAAATTTGGCAAAATCAAAAAAAGGATATTTTTAATAAGAATGATTTTTTTTGAACTTATATAAACAATATCTTTTTATGTACTGAAAAAATAATTCAATATTTTTACAATTTGTAATTATATTTTTATTACCAATAAAATAGTATATATTTTCATTTAAGAAATCAATTATACAAGTTAATTATGATTTTAAAATAAATAACGTGATAATTAACTTTGATTGCATTCCATTCTGCTTGGTTTACTTTTCTTGCACACTCATAAATCAATTGTTTAAGAGTTATGATAATTGTGACAATTATAAATTTATACGCCTATACAGTATAAACATGTTGCACAACCTGTACGCAATGTTACATTCTATATGGTTTTATGATTTAATGAGTTCAATTAAATATCAACAATTATTTTGTTTACTTCATTTTTTTATGGATTATTAATTGCCCTGCAAGGCTAATCTATTCGTACTTTATTGTAAATATAAATAATGATAATAAAAATATGAAGATAATCATGGAACATACGTATTTTTAGTAAAATGAATTATTAAGACTTATATTTATTTATATTCAACTATATGCGCATACGAGGATCGATCAATAAGTTCCAATGTACCACACTATCTTCAACGGAATCTCTTCTTAGTACGACACATACTTTTCAACTTTTACTCCATTTCTTTAACCGCTCAAACAAATACAATTTGGCAATCAGAAGATATCCAAAAAGCTTAATTTTAATATTTACCTTTATTTCAACTTTATAGATAAAATATATATAGATCAAAATACATATAATTTAAAAACTATGTTGAAAAATAAGGTTGGAATTCACACTTCACGCAGATGAAGTCTTATTCTCATATCATCAGCAAATCTTATAAGCCTAGTTACAAATATTTTTTAATATTGATCAAAAATATTTAAATAAAATGCAAACTATAATAAAGATAGAAAAATTATAAGAGCAGCTTACACAATATGCAATTATACATTTCTGGTAGTACAGCAATTTGTCATAGGCTGCAAAGTAAATATGGGTAAGCTTACAGACGAAACCTCTCTACCAAACAGTTCTAAAGCATTTATGAAGTCAAGCAACACCGCTTAGAAGACGTGACCTTAGTTGGTGTTTCTGGTAGCGTCACGGTGAAAACTAACTACTGGAAATTATATTTTTGGCGTTGCCAAAACAGTACTGATGGTACTCTATACAGTGAAGGTTAAGAAGTGGAAGAATAGTCCTGTTGAAAGCCTTGTTAATTATGCTAAGAGAAATCGGCAGTTAATACTATCAGCAGGGTTTTTATTGTCATAATTTTCCATGGGGGAAGATACTAACAGCTCGGTAATAAAATTGGTTGCAAAGGAAATATGAAGATTATGCATCAATTGGTGCCATAGTAGCCGGATGAGTTATTCTTATGTCGGTTTCGGAACGACTATTATTGGTGGTGCTTCTTCGATCGAAGGTAATTTCTGTCAAGTCTGTTTGAATGAGCACCTGTCAGGATAGATTAGTTGAAATTAAGTACTGGTATAGCGCTAGTATCTGTTTTTGTCAGTTAGGGACTTAATTTTGCGTTGCGAACTTTCATATGCTTGCAGCTTGATTGTTAGACGAACCTTGTAGGTTAAAATAATTTCACTCGGTTTAGATCGCTGGATATCTGGTGACTTTCCAGTGTCTAAAAATAATTTCGTTGCCGATTAAGAATGAGAATAAGGTTGTTAATAGAAGAAAAAAATCCGTAATTTCTTAAATGGTGTGGAAATTGGCAAGTAAATAGTTGCACACAGTAGTCAGTGTTACTATATTTGCTTAATGTTTTTGTATAACGGATAAGGAGCGGTACACGCGGCGAAGAGTTGAAATGGAGTGTCCTTGTACAGCAGAAGCCTAAAAATAATGGATTAAGGATGCTGAAACAAATTTGTGGTCGATAGTACAGGTGACTTATACTTCATTAAAGTCCTTCGAGCTAGAAGATCAAGAATATTCAGGTCTGTTGAAAGTTATTGAATTTAAGTAATATATGAGCGGTAGTACCAGGAGAAAACCTTAAGATCACGGCCTTGGACGAACCTGGCATGCTGGATATTTAACCAGTACCTCCGCGAGAGAGTCGTACCGGCCTCGTTGAAAATAATGAGGATGGTTCCCAAAGGTAGGTAGGTATCTCCCAATTCATGCTGGAGAGGCTTTTGGCGGATTTGATGAGGGAGGAAGACGGTGACCTACACCCGCATCAGTAAGAATTCAGGCGGGGTATGTCAACGTAGAACATCCTTCTGCGGGTGATGTCAAGCGGTCAAGACACCGCCTTGTCATAGCGTTGGATGCCAAAAATGTATTCATCGTTATACCGTGGCCTACAATAATAGAGGCGCTGGTAGACATGATTATATCAGAGTAGATACCCAGTAGAGTAAGGAGTTACCGTTCGGGCTGGACTATAGTGAACAGGGAAAGAGGCTAAACTACGGCGATAAGATTGGCAGGGGAAAATCTGTAGGGATCGTTCCTCTCAACGCTCCTTTAGAATATAGCATTTGACGGAGTGTTCGGGCTGCCCATTCCGGAGGGAAAACTAGTGGATTTCGCGGACGACTTCCTTATTATTACGAGGAGGTGCAGCTAAAGAGAACCGCGGCCAAGGTGGTGTCGCTGACGGTCGATTGGCTATGCAAGAGGCAGATTAGTGTGGCAGCTACTAAGACCACGGTGGCCTGGATGTCGAGACAAAAAACAGAGAAAACATTATTTTTCAATTTTAATGATGCTAGAAATTCTCATAATTTACTTAAACCCGGTTTAAAAACATCAGAAAATTCTTCAATAATCATTTTGGCTACGCCACGTGCCTGTTTCAAAATGATTGATATCAACAGTTAATCCAATGCCCAAATTTAATAGCTTTAACCAACTGCGCTCCATCAATGGCCGCTCCTGGGTATAATGTATAGTTTTAAATTATTTACTACCTTGCTGTTGAATTCCACATTAACTTTAATATAGTCCTTGGTTGCAATTGTATCACCGACATATGATCTTAAATTTATTTTATTAGGGATAATATCATAATTACTAAAATATTTTTGAAAAGTACTTAGTGAAATAATTGATAATGCTGATCCAGTGTCAATTTTCATACATATAATCTTATTTTCAATCAGTATTTTTATTTTTAACGGGTTGAAATTTCCGCATAAATGAAATCAATTTGTATCTGAATCCGAATTATAGTCATGCCCATTGTCTGAATGGTGGCTACCTACATAATTATTAGGACGTTTACAAACAGTTTTATTGTGGCTTCTCATCCCGCAATGGTGGCATTTTGCATCGCGAAAATAACAATCTGCACTTGAGTGTTTGGAACGTCCTCATTGTTTACACCGCAGCCGTTCCTTCGCATTTCTCGGAGTTCTTCTTTCCGTTCCTGGTCACAAGGACGCTGTCCGACCACTGCGCATGTTGAGTTATAGTCTAGTCCTGCGTTCTCTGGAACCTCTTCCATATGATACACTGATTGTCCTTGATACTTTTTCACCATTGAGACTTCTGTATCTGCACGTTCCTTGTTTATTAAAGTTTCCAATGCATTCTTATATTCCAAATCCATCTCCGAGAAAAGCCGTTGTTTTATTAGGTCACTACGCAACCCATAAGCGAACTGATTGCTTAAATTCTCCTCAAAAGTTGCTTTAAAATCACAACTTTTAGCGAGGCTTTTCAAAGCCGTTACGTATTCCGATATGCTTTCCGCTGGACCGTTCTGCGATAACGGATGGTGTTGGTTCCAAATGATTATTTACAATTTCCTTTAATTGTTCAAAAGTTTTCTTGGTTTTTCTGGGTCATATAAATTTATCATTAGTTCTTAAGTATCATCACCAACTAATATCGGCACTTTATTAACTGATTCAACATTGTTCGCGATAAAGAATTGTTCGGGTCGGGCACATTTTTATTTTAAAATGCACTTATTTTCGTCCTCGTCGCCACTGATATGTTTTTAATTAATAACTTAAGGATCACAACTATTTTATGAATTCGGGTAATGAAATATATATGTATTCTCACACATGGTCGGTAATAAATTGCTTTATTTTCACCTGGTGGTAACAAAAGAGAACCAAAAATACGATTCTGCGCAAACCCTTATATATTAAAATAATGCAATATGCTACAGGATAGAGCTTCTGGGACAGGCGGTCAAGCATTAAATATCTGGGGATGACGATAAACGATAAACAATTGGGGAGGCCAATTGTATCCGAATTGTAAGGAGCGGCAGGGGCGGCGAGAGCAACGAGTGCAATAGAGAGACTGCTGTCCAACATCAAGGGGTTAGGAAAGCTAAAAGGAAACTCCTCATATCGTGGTGCTCTCCAAGCAGCTATATGCAACCCAGGTGTGGGAGGACGCCCTCAGATCCAAGAGGAATGTGAAGTCGCTGAGGAGAAAGGGCATGTTAATGAATGCAATCGAGGTGTTTCTGGCAAGAAAGGTGGTCCACCAGCAACAAGGGGCGATACACGCACAAGCTAATACCAGCCATAAAACCTTGGACCTGGTCATGACTTGCATAAACAGACTGGACGCACTTGCGATACCCAAGGACCAAAAAAATATTGTACACTTGGGGGCCGACTTGCTGGCTAAACAAGGAGCAGCAGAGGAGCACAAAAAGGCATTGCAAAACCAAAATGGAATGAGGCATACGAGACTCTTCCTAGGTGGTCCGCTACCTGACGGCATGCTGAAGCTGTCTAGACTGAGCAGATTGAAACTAAGAAAAATCACAGGACTAGTCACTGGGCACTGTGACCTGAACAAGCACAAATATAGGATGGGCATTGAGAAAAGCCCCCTATGCCGTGGGTGTCTGGAAGAAGAGGAAAGTCAGCTAAGGAATATCCCCTGGCAGAAACTCCTGGACTTCTTAGAAAATACAAGAGTTCAAAAGGAGTAAAACAAGCTGAGGCGCACAAAAGGACCACGGAGACCGCAGTGCAGAGACGCTAAGCGACACCATCTCGTGAGGAAAAAAGCCTTGGAAAGACATAAACCACGGTGGGGTGGACTATCAACCATACTTAAAAGTTACCCTCTTAGGGTCGCTGAGGAGGGTCTATGAACAATGAACCTTATTCCTGAAATCGGATATTTTGACAGTGGGATTTTGTTAGTTTTATATTTCTTTTATAGGTTGGGGAAGAGGTTCAACAGAACTGTGAAAAAATAAAATCTTCTTGGATATGGTGTAGCATTATCTCGCGCATTTTATATGCTGAGATTGAATGTATCATTTGTAGTGGTACAGGTACCGCAAGTAATTATCGGGAAAATTAATAAAGATAAGGAGAAAAGGTGATCTAAAGTTCGTTTTGAATTTATGGAGGATTCAAATTTGTCTGGTAACAACATTGGTACATACTTTTGATGATGATACTCTAGATACTGTGGCAGTCAAGTCTGTCGTAATATGTCACGCAATAAGTCCCCGGCTTGACACATATAATGTAACATTGTTGACAGACCCACGTCACTTCTGGATAATATTAACCTTAGAACAGTACGTGTCAAAATTTCATGGACTTCTGACCATTAATTTAGAAGTTACAGTCGTTTCAGTGACCCCAGTTTGATCATTTTCAAGACAATTGATAGACAGGAATTCTATGTGTTGATTCAACACTGTTTTTGATGGGGGAAAATTCTGTTGGAGCCATACAGTGGCTTGATAAGTATTATGGGAAATCAACTATTATTGACTGGTATGCTGAATTTAGAGGCTCTGGTCGCCAAAAACAACACTTGTTCCGAAAAACATTAAAAATGTCCACAAAATAGTTTTAAAAGACCGTAAAATGAAGTTGTGTGAAATAGCTGACACCTTGAAGATATCAGAAGGTAGTGTATTTACGATTTTACGTGAAAATTTGTGCATCCGCAAATTGCTTTCGAAGTGGGTGCCGCGTTTGCTCACACCGCACTAGAAACAAAAACGCGTCGACGATTCAGAGCGCTGTTTAAAGCTGTTCAAGCAAAATAAAAAAGGATTTTTTGCGCCAATATGTGACAATGGATGAAACACGGATCCACCACTACGTCAGCTGAGTGGCCAGCAGCCGGTAAAGATAGTCCAAAGCGATCAAAACTCAAAAGTCGGCTGACAAGATTATGGCATTCGTATTCTGGTACGCGCATGGAATTTTGTTCATCAACTATCTTGAGGAAGGCAAAACTACCAATAGTGAATATTACAAGGCATTATTGAATCGATTGAGTGCAGAAATCAAGAAAAAACGTCCCCACATGCAAAAGCAAAAAGTTTCACCAGGTTAATGCTCCATGTTACAAGTCGATGAAAATAATGGTTCAATCGGATGAATTATGCTTTGAATTGATTCCCCACCCACCGTACTCTTCAAATTGGCTTTTTGCAATTTCGAATATGAAAAAGATGCTCCAGGGAAAGAAATTTGGCTCAAATGAAGAAGTGATTGCCGAAACTGAGGCTTATTTTGAGAATAAAGACAAATTTCTTTACCAACAGGGCTTCGAAAGGTTAGAGGAGCGTTGAAACTAATGTATCACTCTTGAAGGAGAGTATGTTGATAAATAAAGTGAAATCTCTAAAACAATTTTTTTTTCTTAGTTAGAACGGAGACTTATTTAGTCATAGGTGTAAACACTTCAACCATTTAATCGACACTCAGATCTAAACAGCCGTAAGTGTAGGTCTATTTTACACACTGGCCATAACCGTTTTTAAGCCTTACCTCCTCAGGGTCACAGAGGGTGGTCTATGAATAAACAAGCGTTGAATTATTAAATAAATCAATTTTTATGTTAATGTGGTGATTTTAACATTTTATATACTCCCATAGTTTGAGAAAGAGGTTAAAACAGCCGTAAGAGTAGGTCAAAGAAGACGAATTAGGAGACAAAAGGAAATTTAAATAAACTGCACTTTGTTGATATGCAGGATTTCTTGTAACTATAGTTTCAACCTTTACAAGGCCCTTATCAAACATATAATGGCCTTGTAAAGGTTAAAACTATAGTCACAAAATAAATCATGTATGTGATATCAATAAACTGCAATTTCTCTTAAAGGCTACCACCATTAATTAGACTAAAAATATTACGACACCTTGTTATAGGTGATGTGTTACTAAGATAATTGGTGAAAGCCTGTGTAGTTTTATGTTGTAAATGATGATGGAATAATTGTGGTGTTTGTTGTGGTCAGTAAGGGATTTCAATTTCATCTATCATTTTGTGGCCTTAATAGTGTTTACAGTTTGGTGCTTTTACACGTTATTAAGAGAATTTCATTATGTTTTAGCCATCGGATATCTCACGGCTTTTCAATGTCTTAAATGTTAGCTTTCTTCAGAACTTTATTTAAGAATGGATGGAGATAATAGCGAAGTCTCCTAAGGCTCATTTAATAAGTATGTGCATTGTGATGATCACTGACGATAGAGATGTAGTAATAAGTACGTGGTTGATGATAGAGGTGACTTATTTTTATGTTAGGTATTTTGCTAGTGATGCAGTTGAAATAAGAGTCAGCTAGAAGATCAAGAAGAAGTTATCCATGTCTGTTTAACGTACGTTGGAGAATTAAGTAACGTATGGTTGGCGTCTAGATCAATGAGGATAATGGCACATAATTTGATTTTATGTTGTTTAAATATGGGTGTTGTTACAATGGGAATGGTATCAAGAGAATACATGTATATGGAGTGGAAAGATATATTGCTGATGGAGAAGGGATTGTATACAGCATAAATGAAGATATTGTCACGGATAAAAAAGAAAAAATTCTGGGGGAAAGCTATTATGGCGTAATCCAGATGATGCAAAGCGATTTCCTAATAACAGCTGGTTATTTATACTACAATCAATCTGTCAAACCAAAAAATAAACATCTTAGGGTTACTGGGGTTGTACTTATAGTAGAGTAGCGTTTAACTCGTATCGACTAAAACTACTCATCTGGACTAGTCGGAACCTATGCGAAATTATCGTTATGTCGTTATGCTTTCGGCGGCGTCACTGAGAGAAATACGGTGAAATAGATTAATGGGGCTAATTGAGCACCAGTTAGGATATTCGGGGAGTTTTGGTTTAAAGATTAAAGCGAGCCCTTTGATTGCGATTGTACTAGTATGCTTATATATATACATGTACGGGAAAGATGTAAAGTAGTGCCCGCTTAGGAATATTAAAAAAGCAGATATTAACGTTTTATTTGTAAAGAACTTACCTTGAACTATTTATCTGCATAGTCACTGCAAATTTAAGCACATATCATAAGATTTTGTGTCCAGCTTCATATTCCTCCGCCACCAGTGTATTGAGATATGTTTTCCTGCTAAAATTCTTCGAATTTTAGTCTTTTAGTAGACATTATGACAATAGGGTTGTCAGTTTAGCTTTTAACCCACTGAACGCTGACGGTTCGATCGACTTAAATTTCCTAAAGTATGTTTTTTTTGCAAACTGACTTAGAGGACGTGAGATTTTTGAAAACTTTTCGAGTTCCTAGTACCAGCTACACATGTGTAGATGATGATTGCACCTAGTATTCTTCTAATATTGCGTCTACTTTCTCAAGATCATCGCTGATACCTTCGGTGGTGTGAATATTAAATTTGCAGTCATTTTCTTAGGTTAAGTCGTAGACGGTTTGTCTGCAATTGTCTCCAGGATCAGCATTAGATCGCTCATAAATGAGGCACAATTTGCATATTTAATTGGATATATTTTTCACCTCAGGTTGTCGATGCATTTTATTATTGGGTTTTTCTTAAGGAATATAATTTACTATTCACACCTCAATTTAATTTGTGTTGGCAGAAGGTGGAGTGTGACTTGAAATTATAATTATCAAAGATATTTTTGGTAATTTTTTGGTTATCTTGATTATAGCTAGGAGTTACAGGATCTCATGGCCTTTTCAATGGAGTTAGTAATGCATCATTATGCATGGTGTATTCACAAGTCTCAAGAATACAAAATTTATTAAACATTTTTGTACAGCGATATAAAAGTCTTCGAAATATGATACTTGGACACCAATCAAAAATATAGGAACAAAAACCAAACGATAAAGGGAACAAAAGAACAGTGAAAGGATTTTTTTTCTAAATGTTCATAGGATAGATAGATAGTCTTCGCGAGCAAGTTAAGGGACTTCGTCGAACCTTCTGGACCGCTAACCTGTGACACTCTGTTGGCTCTTTGTGGATTAGTCCGTAAGCTGCGAAATAAAAACAATAAGCATGCTTTTCATAAGTACCTTGCTCATGATAGTTTTTTTGGGCTTTGGGAGTGAAGTAATGTGCCGCACCGAACTTTGACGTTTTGTTTTAGGATCGTACTTGTAGACCCAGGTTTTATCACCAGCAACCATTTGCAAACGCTAAAGAATTTCTTTGTAAACTGTAAGGCACAATACCTTCTGTGTATCCATCAAAACTTTAGAAACAAGTTTATATGACCTGAAAGGACAGCGATTTGATACGATTCCAATGATCCGAGCAGCTTCTACGAGGTGTCTTAAGACTAGCGCGCGAAGACTTTCGGAGACCCTAGAAAAAATGAGAGGAAAACGCTGGCAGCGTTGTGTTGGTTCCCAGGCATCATATTTCAAATACTTTTAGTTCGCTATACCGACATGTTTAATAAGTTTTGTTTGCTCGGACCAGTATTAAAAGATTGTGAATACACCCTGTATTCTAAACCAAGAAGATTATGGTCAACTGTAACAAACAACTTTTTATCCATAAACGTTGGAGGTTTACGATGATGAAAATCAATAAAATGAATATAATAAAGTACTTGTAGCTGTGATAACTTCAAAATCATTTCAGCAATCTGATATGAAGGACCAAAATGCTACATACATAATAAATATGCAAGTGCTTTCAAATGTTTTTATAAATTCATAAGGTGGTCGCATAATTTTATTACGACCACACAGGTAACGGTGCAATATCCGGTGATGTCAAAATAATGTCATCCAAGTAGGAAATTGATTGCTACAAGGCGGTTTATTTAACAGTAACAGCTGTTTTTGAGTCCATCGTGAGTATAAATGTAATTTTGGTAATTTTGATAAACAGATGGTAGTCTTAAGGAGCTAACTCTGAAATATAGGGTGGATGGTTGAAAGTTCGTCCGTATTGACTGACGGCCGCCTAGAACGCTCCTCATCACGAGAGGATTACGATACCAGTGCCGAACAAGCGAACTATCCATAAAATTTTCTTCAACCTTCAATTGATGATTCATATCGCAAGATCATACATTTTTTGCGTTGAGAAATCTTTTTACAGCCCTAAATTCACAACTGGCGACGGTCTTCATTTGCTTCATCGCAAATCAGGCGGCTACTCTATTAGCCAGCGTTCCGCACGATGCAAAAGTACTACTTTTCGGATATCCCTCATAATATTGGCTCCTTAAAGATTGTATGTTGGTATTATCAGAGACGATTTCACTATTGACCTGTAGGATTTAAAATGGAAATTAAACGAAATATTAATTTACCGATTTACAGTATTCGGGAAAATTAATTTTGGCGGGAGTAACTTAGTTAACAGCTAGCTAGTTAAAACAATTGATTTAATAAATAAAAATAAATCAAATTGTAATACAAATTTATTTATGGTCAAGTTCTAAACAGGGAACAGAAGAAAGTAATTCTCCATATTAATTAGAGCAATGGAAGACATTTTAATGAAAATATTTAATTTAAAACATTTTTTCACCATTATCTATTTTAAATGCAAATCACAAATGTGTTATTAGTTTGAATGTTTTGAAATGTATTTAATAAATTGTGAAACACAATAAGGAACATTAGCTAAATAATGATAATTATTAAATAAACTATAAATTTTATAACAGATGTGCATTTATCTAACTGCAACCGGAAGTTGGAGCAATAGCATAAAATTAATATTCTTAATTTATTATAATACGGTAACGGACAAGGTGTGTATGTGGGCTGTAATGCAAGATCTGCAGTAGTTATTTATTACAACCTCTCACTATTTCTTAAGAAATGTCAATTACCTGCAAAATATTCTAAAGCGGTTATAATACATATATATCATTTGGATACAATTGCGTTTGTATAAAACATTTATTAACACAAAATATGCAATAACAAGATAACAAATTGCCAAGGCAGAATTAATAAATGTAAAGCGATTTTAAAATACTATGCAATCTTATTCATTTTATAGTTATATGTTGGAATAGAAAATAATTGCATCTAATATATAATTGTATATACTCTGTTACAATATAGGTTTTAAACAGAACCGGAGTAGATGTTTGCTTTTTTCAACACCAATTTTAATTAATCAAGTAATATAAATAGCTTTAAAATCATATAAATGGAAAGCGCAATAAAAAACGCGGTTTTCTTTTCTTTCATTTTCAACGTAAAACCAATATTGGAAACCTCGTTATTTCATTACATTTTACGTCGCCGGCATCTTCTAATAAAATTATCTGGTGCGATCGTATCGAAATCTAATCAGGCGACTACATTAATGCATCTTGTTTGAATGTATTTTTATCACTTGTAATAGGGTGATTTAAAATGGTTTTAAAAATATATTTATACTGTTTTTAAATTAATTTCTAGATAAATAATACCTAATTAAGATTTATAGCTAATTTGTTAAAAAAAATAAAATTTACTGTAGCTCCAGTAAATAAAAAAAGTTATACAATGTATTAGCTATACTTTGTAGTTATTTCAAACCATTATTAGGTCATTGTTTTTTAATTATTGTATTTAAGTTTTGATTGCGAAAATAATAGCATTTTGTAATGCAGTACATATGGGACGTTGCATTGGTACGAAAGCACTCTGCACTACCCTCTCCACTAGCACCACAATTGCATCCCCACACTCACTAGCCAGCGTACCCCTGGGCCCAGAAGAGAATCAGTACTGCAAGATGCAGATGCAGCTGCACCCCCAGATTTTATCAGACTGCCAGGAGCTCTCAGCCTCAAAACTTCTCCACGCATTTGCATTGTTAGCAAAAATACATGTATCTTTTGCTAGAGGTATTGGCTGATTAAATGCGCTGTTAAATCTGTGAGACGAGACAACCAAAAGGATATCGCTGCCTAAAGGACCATCCCTTAAAGATGCTAGCTGCCTCGACACCTAAAATTCTTCCAGGCGAACAGCCCCTAGGCCATAAAATCGTTCCAAAATCACCACGCATTGCAGCATCGAGAAATCCTTAGAGCATCGAGAAATCCTGAAATAATTTGAGACGTCCTAATATTGACTTCTGCAAGCAAGACGAAAATATTTCAGTCAAAAATGTAACCAGACCTAAAAATACTCTTAAAAGAACCAGCAATTAAGATGTGGATGAAAATAAAAAGTGTCATTCGCTTCTGAAACATACAAAGATGAACGAGCACGCGTTCACACAATCAGTTTTCAAAATCTTAATAATATAAGAAACTATTTACGATTTTATCTTAATCTTAATCAAAATGATATTTTCAACTGGAGAACCTGTTGTTAGAAGAAATGTAAATGGACCATGATATAAGAATTTATGAAGTATGAAATCAAAGATAGAATGCAGCAAGCTGCTATGAATATCTTTCCTGAGACCTTAATCAAGAAGGACCACTAAAAATATGCCATAAGGAGAATCAGCAGGTTTGCCTAAAAGGATAGAGGCGCCTGTGAGAAGTACGCTTTCTTTAAGAGTTTGAGGAAATTTACAAAGATATCGGCAAAATAATAAGGCAAATAAATCGACAACAGCTAATTAAGAGGGCATCTTTAGTTTCAGGATACATTAGGAAGAATTACGAGAAGTGCTCGCTAATCTCCGAGGTACAGATCGGTCGGCCCTATCCATAAGAAGAAATAAGGCACATCCTTCGTAGGTTCTAGTTTATATATATATAGGTTATAGGTTAAGTAGGGTCTTAGTGAGGTGTGTTAGCCTCTCGTGAACTGCGACCTAACAGATCTATTGTTCTACCCTTAACCAATCACTTCCCAAGCAGTCCCACGTCCACCATGAACCTGGTAACTATCTTGGGGGTGATAATGCTCACTTCTTCGGGGGATAATCGGTCCCTGCCGAAGTGTGAAAGACGCTTGTGAGCAATCGCGACACAAGTGCATAGTATGTGCTCGGTAGTTTCATCTGCCGAATCACACAATCTGCAGTTTCCACTTTCCTTTTTTCCCATTTTCCGCAAATGGTATCGGAGGGCACAATGCCCTGTCATGAGTCCGGTGAAAGTTCTTAGCTCGTTCCTTGTGAGTTCAAGCACCTTGTGGCTGTGATCGAGTTTCAGGAGTCGTTTTGATTGACGTAGACCTGGTACATTGTTCCAATACTTACGTCGTCTGTCCTCTTATAACAAGTGGGGCAAAAGTCCTGCTACCATTTTGATTGCGCGCCATCTTGGTTCCGTGACGTTTAGCTCAGTTTCGCTTTAACCATTGTGTTGTGTAGACGTCCAAATTTTATTATGGATAAATATACGCAACAAGAACGAGCAAAAATAGTGACAATATTTATTGATTGCGTCAAAAATATCCTAATCGTTCAGTGCCTCACAAAACCACAATTTATCGTTTACATGCGAATTTTTGACAGTACGGTACGACAGCAGACAGACCTCGTTCTGGAAGACAATGGACGTCCCGCAACGCTGAAAATGTGGCTCTGGTGCGCGATAGTGTTGCAGAGTCTCCAGAAACATCGATTCAGAGACGTGGTTCCCAGTTACACATTTCTGCATGCAGTTTAAGGCGAATTTTGAAAACTGATTTGAAAATATTCCCGTACAAAATTCAATTAGCCCAAAAATTGCTACCGAGAGATCATGATCAACGAGTTGAGTACAGTAATGCAATCCTAAGGCTGTCTGGTGAAATTGAAGATTTTTCGTCTTAATTGATAATAAGCGATAAAGCCCATTTTCTTCTTAGTGGCCACGTCAATAAACAGAACAGTCGGTTTTGGGGAACACATAATCCTCAATTAATTCATGAAACATCATTGCATCCACTAAAAACAACTGTATGGTGTGGTATTCATGCTGGAAACATCATTGGTCGCTATTTTTTTGAAAATGGCCAAGGTGTTGGAGTTACTGTTAATGCTTAACTGTACCAAGACATAATTCAAAATTTTCTTGTGCCTGAAATGGAAGAGCAAGGACTAGAGGACATGTGGTTTCAGCAAGATGGGGCCACAGCACACACATCTTGTTCAACAATTCAATTATTAAATTTAATACTTTCCAAGCTACATTCTTGATGGAACAAAAATTTAATAGGTTTGTTTGGATTAATGCACTTGTTGTGTTCCATGTTTTTATTTACAGTTTCCTGACATATGTTTCGAATTTCACAATTCATTTTCAAAGGAGTATAAGTTGTAACTAAATAAGCGGTGTGTTTTACAGGTAATATATAGCGAGATACAATTGTAATCCTACATAATGAGATGCCCCCCCATTGATATTTCTTGGTTATTATTGACTATGGGTTTGCCGTCTTTAATTGCCCTTTTTATCTCCATGCCCTCTAATAGGTTTAATTTTAATCCTTTATCCTGGAAGTGTAGCGGTTTAATCTCCCCTAATTGATGGTTAGTTTGGATACAATGTTCTGCAATTCCAGTGTGACCTATATTGTTTATTATGGAATTTTTGTGTTCTTTTAATCTGGAGTTGAAATTTCTGCCTGTTTGTCCAACATATATGGAATCGCAATCTTGGCAGCTTAGTTGATAAATTCCACATTTAGACAGGGGATCTCGTATTTGTAACTTGTTGTTCACTATTAAACGTCCTACGTTGGTTTTATTGACTTGAATGGCCGATATGTGATGTTTTTTGAGTTTTTTTGTTATTTTATCGCTTGTTCTTCCCGTATAATTAATGGCACAATGATGTGTTTGTTCTGTAGAGGTGTCTTGTCCTTGATATAAAGTTTTGGCGATTAAAGATCTGGATTTCTTCTTTAGAATTTTATTGACTAGATTATCTGTATAGCCGTTGTTTTTTGCGATTATTTTAATTGTTTTGAGCTCCTTTTCGTAATCATCTTTGTTTAGTGGAATGGTGATTAGTCGGTGTATATATGAATTTAATGCCGCATGCTTTATCTGAGTGGATTGATGAGAATTATTTGGAATTATTGTGTCTGTGGTAGTAGGTTTCCTATATATTTTATATGAAAGTTTATTTAATTTACGACTGGTAGTGATGTCTAAAAAGTTAAGTGAGTCGTCTTTTTTTACTTCCATCGTGAATTGGATGTTGGTGTTGATATCGTTGAGGGAGTTTAGAAATTGATCCAACTGTCTTTTTGTGCCTGTCCATATACAAAATATGTCGTCAACATACCTGCACCAGAAATGTACGTTTGATAGATTATTATTAATAGTGGCAAATAGTTTTTCTTCGAAATGTGCCATATACAATTCTGCGAGTAGTGGTGACAATGGTGAACCCATGGCGAGGCCATCCTTCTGGAGAAAATATTTGTTGTCGAATGTGAAATAATTTTGATTCAGGCAGGTGTATAGCAGAGATAATATTTCCTCGTGATTTTTTGTATTAGATTCTCTTAACTTTTGTTCTAAGATAGTTTTTACTTCTTCTACTGGTATTGAAGGAAAGAGGTTTTTGACATCGAATGACACCAAGATGCTTCGTTGTGGTATAATCAGGTCCTGGGTTTTATTCACGAATTCTGTTGAATTTTTTACTGAGAATTTTGATGTGCATTGGAATAAATTTGGTATGAGTTTAGTTAGGTAGGTGCATAGTTTCTTTGTGGGTGCGTTGTTATAAGCGGCTACTGGACGAATAGGGTTGTTGGGTTTATGTAATTTTGGTAAGCCATATAATATGGGAGCTGCCGGATTCATGACCTTATATCGGAATATTTGTTTAGGATCGATTATGGATGATGAGTTCTTCAATGTTTGTATGACTTCTTTTTGATACTTATTGGTCGGGTCCGTTCTCAATTTGGTGAAGGTGGTATTATTTAGGAAATCTTGTACTTTGGAGACATATTCATCTTTGTGCATTATTGTTATAGTATTACCCTTATCCGCTTTTGAAATAATTAAATCGTTGGATTCGCATTTTGTTTTAATGGTTTTGATGGTTCGGTTTTCGCTTTCGTTTTTGTTGAAGGGAACGGTAATATTCTTCTTTGATGAGACTCGAGAAATTGTTCCTTTCCATCTGAGATTCTATTTTAGCGCGGTGTAGTGCGATTTCTGAGTCGATTGCCAGGGATTCGTATTCTTGTTTCTGATTTTTTGGGTATAGGGAAAATTTCAAGCCTTTTTCCATTAATGTACACTCTTCTTTTGTAAATTCAATATCGGACAGATTTTTTATCCTCGGAAAAAAATTTGGTGATGTGTTGATGATTGGTGCTGCTTATTTTGTATATGGACAGGCACAAAAAGACAGTTGGATCAATTTCTAAACACCCTCAACGATATCAACACCAACATCCAATTCACGATGGAAGTAGAAGAAGACGACTCACTTAACTTTTTAGACATCACTACCAGTCGTAAATTAAATAAACTTTCATATAAAATATATAGGAAACCTACTACCAAAGACACAATAATTCCAAATAATTCTCATCAATCCACTCAGATAAAGCATGCGGCATTAAATTCATATATACACCGACTAATCACCATTCCACTAAACAAAGATGATTACGAAAAGGAGCTCAAAACAATTAAAATAATCGCAAAAAACAACGGCTATACAGATAATCTAGTCAATAAAATTCTAAAGAAGAAATCCAGATCTTTAATCGCCAAAACTTTATATCAAGGACAAGACACCTCTACAGAACAAACACATCATTGTGCCATTAATTATACGGGAAGAACAAGCGATAAAATAACAAAAAAACTCAAAAAAACATCACATATCGGCCATTCAAGTCAATAAAACCAACGTAGGACGTTTAATAGTGAACAACAAGTTACAAATACGAGATCCCCTGTCTAAATGTGGAATTTATCAACTAAGCTGCCAAGATTGCGATTCCATATATGTTGGACAAACAGGCAGAAATTTCAACTCCAGATTAAAAGAACACAAAAATTCCATAATAAACAATATAGGTCACACTGGAATTGCAGAACATTGTATCCAAACTAACCATCAATTAGGGGAGATTAAACCGCTACACTTCCAGGATAAAGGATTAAAATTAAACCTATTAGAGGGCATGGAGATAAAAAGGGCAATTAAAGACGGCAAACCCATAGTCAATAATAACCAAGAAATATCAATGGGGGGGCATCTCATTATGTAGGATTACAATTGTATCTCGCTATATATTACCTGTAAAACACACCGCTTATTTAGTTACAACTTATACTCCTTTGAAAATGAATTGTGAAATTCGAAACATATGTCAGGAAACTGTAAATAAAAACATGGAACACAACAAGTGCATTAATCCAAACAAACCAATTCAATTATTGAATGACGTTTTTCCACGAAGACTAATTTCGCGAGGGGCGATTGAGCATGGCCAGCCAGATCTCCGGATTTAACAGCGGCATACTTTTTCTTATGGGTTTTTTTTAAATCAAAAGTTTATGTGAATAAACCCTAAACGATTCAACATCTTAAAGACAATATCCGTCACGAAATTAAAGAAATTCAGCCCGATGTCATGAAAAATGCCCTAATATAGCTGAAAGTTGCATGGCGAATCGCGGTCATCATTTAGCCGATATAATTTTCCAATCATAACGAAAAAAAATAATATGAAGACCAAGTAAACTTTTTATGGAAACTAATTCCAGCAATTTTTGGCGCTCTTTATCTGACTGACACTGGATAATTTTCAACTAGGCACTCTTAACCTCAATAAAATCCGACTTCAGTCAGATAATAAGATAAAGATATTAGTAACTGAAGTTTTTTAATATTTCTTATTTGAAGAGTTTTAAGAAATCCTCCGCAATATCTTTTCGATTGTATGACACTGACACTATGTAATTTTTAACTAGTCACTCTAGATATCAATAAAATCTAACTTGAATTCAATAAGTTTTTGAGAACTTCCCAAAGAAATAGACCCTCAACAGTAACAGTAGAATACTGGATTGAAGGTTGAACTCAAGAAGATACTACAGGTAGTTATCATCGAGAAGTATGAGAACCTATGGGCCCACCATAATTGTATTAATATTCAAGTCGGTTGGGAAGATTTGACTTACTGGAAAATTAATGCAATGACGAAGCCGAGAAACTAACCGCTCCTGAGGATTAATGATTTATTGCACTACAATAGCAGGATTTATATAATATCCACCCTAAACTTGCACGTTAGGAAGGAGGGTCATGGCAAGTGGCACTCATTAGGCGTATTTGATTATTCTGATACACGAGAATACCTGCTACGTTGTCACAAATAGGTGCACTATGGGCAAAATAGCTGTGAAGAAAATCGTGCAGAAGGTTAACAGCAATATAAATATTTTGAATCATCGACCAAAGCCGGGAAATATAGTGTTGCAGGTAAGGAAGGCTATACAACACGGAGTTGAATGCGGAATACTAGGTCGAAGAGAAACAAGTACTGAAAAGAAGAGGAAGCAAGTGAGACGACTAAAACTTACACTAAGTAGATCCAATAATGACAATGTTAATGATGATATCTCCGTGAAAAGCAAAAGGTCTTCAAGTCTTAGTATTAATCTGCCACCAAATCAAATAGAAAAAGCCATTAACAATATTACCAATTCTATGGAAGAAAATTAATGTAACAATTGTGTAATGAACAATTCCACCTGTGATAACCCTAAAAGTATTGGCAATATAAAACAAGAACCATTGGATCAAGATGATGGTCATCAAATTGATTCCTAAACGTAGCTTTATTATAAACGTAGATGTACATTGTACTCCAGATTGTTTTATACTAATATAATAAACATAATAACTTCCCACTCAGGCGTAATCCCAAAATAACATTAGATAGACCTTTGCAAAGCAAGTTATACGCCTGCAACTTGTATAGAAATATTGCCAAGAACTTTACTTAATCATTAAGTAATCTCACAAAAACCGATTTGTCTTGCATCTCTGGATTTGGGGACCGCCATAGCTGAAAGCATTCGATGTTCCTAAAAAAAACATTATCACAGATCCAACTCGTCAGCAGGGTAGGCTGAAGCAGTGTTATATGTTAAGAACTGACCCGAGCTCCTTTGCTATAGGTACAGTACTGATATAGGGAGGAAAAAACGTCAGTTGTATCCTTAACAAAGCGGATGTGATACGGATACGGACAAAAAAGGGCGGTGAAGTCACAGTGTGCAGGCCTCTGATTAGGCCAATCATACACCTCCAGTGATGGAAGGACTAGCTCTCCAGCCACCCTGTCCTTTGACAAAGTTGAGGATTTTGCTGTGGAAACAGTCCTCCAAGGTAGGCCGATTTTGGCCAAGACCCCAACAAGATCTTCCTTAATGTTGCTAGAGCGGGACAATTGCACGCTGGCCCCGCTTCGTTCTTGTAGCCTCTGCAGTTGGAATCTTCAGTGACTCCTAATGCATGGAGGTGTTTCTTCTTTAACTGACAGTATTCAATTACGATACCTGTCAGGTAGCTTTAACGTTATGAGCCTATGTGAACTACTGCACCAAAGTATCAATTTGCCCTCCAAGACCGTCGAGTTTCAATAGAAAGGCTGCCAGACAAAAATATTTGATGGATTGTAGACATTTTTAAGGCGAATAATCTGGCAAATAATCCACCAATGTATGATCCGAGGGTATATAATAAATAAGGAGATCATGTATTGATACATATACCTCTGATGGCAAAATGAAGGAGCCAGAGTCCATCATTCTCAAACAAAGAGGAAATGAACTATTTACGAATTAAAGGATTTCTAATAAGTTCAACTAAGTTTCAGGTTACTATTAAGCTTAAAGAACTGTAAAAAGAATTTCAAAGAAAAACCTGCGTCACTTTAGTTAAATGGCATTGGAAGTGGCGATAGGGGAAAGCATTCAAGTGTGCCTGCGGCAGTATTCTGCAGGAATGTTCTTGAGCTTATAAAATCTCATTATCGAAAATGGCGTAGTTTGTGAGTCCCATTAGCAAAAAGTTTTCCGCTAAGGTTAACCCCTAAAATTGAAGAATATTTGGTGCCTAATATTTTTTCTTATATACAAAAAGTCCGTTTAAATTTGAATCGGTAGCTGCGACGAGCAGCGATGGCGGGCTAGGGCGGAGGGGTTACGAAGCTCAAGAGCGGCCAATGCGATTTTAGTACCATGACGTTATTCAGCGATAAGCAACGTGCGTTCTATGTACGCGAGTACTACCACAACTACGATTCTTTTACTCTAGCGCAACGAAAATTTTGCGCTCATTACAACATACGGCGTAAAACTGAAGCTCCATTGATTTAATTAATTCGAAAATGGGTACAGAAGTTCGAGGAGACAGGTTCAACAATGAATCAACCACGATCCGGCCGACCTAGAACTTCAAGAGATCCCGAAAACGTCGAGCGTCTAAGAGCGTCTATTCGTGAAAATCATGGACATCTACTCGGAAGCGGTCCAACGCCTTAGGTGTGCCCAGAACATATTTGACGCGTATTCTTCACAAAGATTCACATTTGCATCCGTATAAAATCCAAATGATACAGGAATTAAAGCCTCAAGATCACGCTCACAGGCTGCAATTTGCTGACGAAATGTTAGAGAGGTTCACCAGCTTTACCAACATTGTTTTCTCAGACGAGGCACACTTCCATCTAAATAGGCATGTGAATAGTCAAAATTGCATATATTGGAGTGGCACTAATCCTACATTGAAGCATCAAAAACCTCTGCATTCACCCAAAGGTACAGTATGGGCAGCAAGGGGCATTATTGGTCCATACGTTTTTGAAGATCGCCCAAGAAATGCTGTTACAGTGAATACAGAGCGGTATATTGCCATGCTACAGAACATTTTTTACCAGCGCTACATGATTTCGATGGTTTTAATAAACGATCGTGGTTTCAGCAAGATGGGGCAACATGCCACACTTCCAAGTGCTGTTCGCGAAATTTTTGGACAAAAAGTGATATCCAAAAGAGGTGTCATTAACTGGCCACCTCGTAGCCCGGACTTATCCCCACTGGACTTCTTTCTTTGGGGATACCTTAAAAGTAAAGTTTTCAACAGCAACCCAGTGTCCCTAGAGGAATTAATCGAAAATATTCGAGAGGAAATACAAAACATTTCACGAAACAGTTGTGAGGTCACAATAGTCAAGGATCGCATATGTATAATGTAATTTAAAAAAAATAAAATCCCTATTTGTATACTTTAATAATAAATAGAAAGTTTTTATCTCACATAACTAGTTTCTTTTAAATCATCATTTGAAATGTAAACGAATATTTGGTCCACCCTGTACTACTACTACATAATTAAATTTCATAATATTAAATACAATTAGTGATTCATACAAAACCTTAAATAATGTATTAATAGCTGATTTTTTGTTTTGTTTCAGGTATATTAGTGTATGAAATGTTAGCTGGTTTCCCGCCATTTTATGATGATAATCCGTTCGGAATCTATGAGAAGATATTAAGTGGAAAAATCGAATGGCCGAAACATCTGGACCCGGTAGCAAAAGATTTGATCAAGAAATTGTTGATTCAAGATAGAACGAAACGATTGGGAAATATGAAGGTAAGAAATTATAAATCACATCTATCATAAATATCCAAAACATATGTTTTTAGTTGTCTAAATTTGCAACTAGTTTTTTTACATTGAAATTAATAATTTGTATAAAATTAATTTCTACAAACACATATATTTTTTAGAGTGGAGCTGAAGACATCAAGAGACACAGGTGGTTCAAAGGAATAGACTGGCATGATGTTTACATGAGGAAGTTAAAGGTAAAAAAATCTGTATTGTATTAAATTCATTATTATTTTATGAACGAAATCAGAAGTAAATACAATTCGAATAGACGAATCAATAACTTCTAAACTCGAATAAGCGTCTAGATATAAACTAATACTAAGAAGGGCTTTCACAGTTAATTGATGGTGGAAACAAAAGTTCCTGCTTCCAGATTTGATTTAAAAACTAGTTGTTAAAACAGATTCTTCATCCAACACGAAGGAAGTAGTATTTGTACAATTATTATAATCAAACGATCTATCAAGTTAAAATTTGTATATTTCCTTGAGTGAAGAGAACTTTTGTATGGATTCTTCGAACTGTGCCTGCAAAATTTACGTTGAAAAGGGTTTTTGAATACACTTACTGCACAAATGGTGGAAAATGTAAATCTTAATTTTAAGACAGAGTATTTAATCACGAAATATTAATATTTTTATAAGAAATTCTACGTTAATTTTATTACATTTTTGTTTGTGGATATATTAGCCTATATCTTATATTATTACATAGTATAGTATAATTAATATAAAACCAAATTAATGTATTAACAAAAATATTAAATCATGGCCTTGCATTATAGGCAACTCAATATACTGCTTAATAAAATCAATATATTAAGTTCAATGAGATACAACAATATTTTTATTTTCAGTTATCTGACACGTGTTCTAATCATTCCTGATCATTTTCAATGTACAAAACTAACTGTTTTGTACTTTGTACTTTTAAAATGATCAGGAATTATCGAAACACGTGTCAGGCAACTGAAAATAAAAATCTTATGGAACCTAACAAGTGTTTTACCTCGTCGAATTTACATCTCTCGTTCCATCAAGAGTGTAGCTCAACCAGTATCAATAATATATTAAGAACACTAAAACTAAAACACTCAGTATGGTTTTACCACTAAGAATATGTAATATTTCTAGTGACAAAAAAATATTAAAAAATTACGTTGTAATAACCGTCTCAACCATTCTTATTATCAACATGTTACGTTTTATCCAAGCCAACTAATTTTATTTACTTTTAATTTTCAGCCACCAATTGTGCCAAAAGTCCTGTACGAAGGAGACACGAGCAATTTCGACGAATACCCAGAGACAGAATGGAAAAGTGGAAAGACCCTAGAGGAGGCCGATTTGAAACTGTTTGAAGATTTTTAATGAACTGCCTTATGTACGCGTGTTTTGTGCTGACGATTTAGTGTACATATACTTTAGCAATCGCATGAGAAAGAATATTATTTTTTAATAATTATTATTTATTATATAACTATTTTTATGTGATATTGATTCTTTTATATACTAGTGTTAGTTGTTAAGTTGTTTGTTTCCTGTATATATATATTACGACTAAAAACGTAGCCATTTACACCCGCTTATACATGGTGTTTCTTTTTTTTGTAGCGAACACACCTGAAATAATGTATAACTTTAGGTAATAGAAAATAAAATTATCTTTTTTTTAATATGCACCTCTTATCGGTACTTAATGACGAGCCTTATCAATAATTGAACTAAACTGGTTATCTTATCAAATATCGAATTATAGTTTTTTCGCTCTAGAGTTTATTAAATACAGTTTGAATCTTGATTAAATAACAATAATGTCGGTCAGAGAATTGTCGAAAGTTTTGCAACAGAAGGCAACGAAAGAGTTGAATGAAGATGTTAAACGCAGATCAGAGGATATAAAGTATATTCAAAATTGGTTAATCAAGGCGCAGTATATTTCAGCAAGAACAGGTATTGTAAATATTTATAATTTTAAGTCAAGTAATACATCCTTTAGTAAAATATTACAAGTTACAAAGAATTAAATTTAAACAGCTGCATGTGTTAAGTTCATCTATAGTATATTATAGTTATAGTATATTTTTTGCATATATGTATGGTATTCCTTTGGATTGTTATATAACTTAAATAATTTAACCTTGTGCGTTTGCATTTGTGTCGTGTGTTATTATCACTATTTCAAAGTGTTAATTACAAAAATTTTATCAAAGTTTTGTTGTGAAGAATTAACATCCTAATTACCACAAGAGAGTGTATTAAAAGTAATTCGAAAGTAAATCAATCAGCAATTATGTAGGTAAAAATCTTGTTAAAGTCCTTAACGTCGCCGCTGCGAACAGATTAGTTGAGGATAAATGTTTCGTTAATTTTCCTGTTGAAACTTATATTCAACCAGTCATCCAATGTTTTTCAACCAATGAAGCCGGTAAAAATTGCGCCAAATACTATTAAGGTGATTGTCCACTAGATAAGCCATTTTGTATAAATTGCAAATTAGACGAATATAATTCAACTACACGAAATTGAAAAATTCACTATGTTTTAACCACAAATAATTATTGTAAAAATATTATATAACGTGTAGGAACAATTATATAAATCTAAACAACACAGCACGACTCTAGTTTCGACGTTTTACCGTCATTATCAAGTGAATTATAAATTGATCTATCTTGGTATCACACTAAATGTATGTGCTTAACCGAAGCCGAAATAAAATTCTACGAAGAACAAGAAAAAATAAGCGGCGGCACTAAATAGACCTGTCATCAATGCAAGATATCTGAAAGAACTGGTAATATCTCAAATTCACTTCCGACAACATCTATTGAGCTATTACTTAAAGAACATCTCGAATCATTTAAAAAGGACATGGACAATTACATGAAATCTATTATGTATAAGGTTGACACATTAAGTAATAGGATTATTACACTAGAGACTGAAAATAAGTTGTTTAAACACAAACTTCAACAAATTAACAATCAAACGATTAGCTCACAGACAGTTAATAGGGTTGATTGTTTCGATTACGATGTAAATACTGTTGCCGATGATATCCAACAGCGGAATAATCGTGCATCAAATATTATAATTTTTAATATTCCAGAGACTGGTAACGTAGAAAATGATGCATCAATAATTAAGGATATTATAACTTCAATAGATAACTCAACTGAGCCTCCAAAACAATTATTTCGTTAGGGCAAATGTGTGATACAAAATCGCGCCCTGTTAAAGTCATTTTTAACATGAGTGAATCAAAACGGGTTCTATGAAATTCAAGAAAACTTAAAAATATTGAAAAGTTTAAAGATATCAAAATAAGAAATGGTAAAACTCCCCGACAAATTGACTTTGAAAATAAAGTATGGTCTGATTTTAAAAATAGGAAACAGAATGGTGAAAGTAATATACGAGTTAAATACGTAAACGGCGTCCCCTTAATTACGGATTTAAACTAATCACTGCCCAGCACGATACTAGTAATTCCAACAACGGACTAGAAATTTTCTATCAAAATGTCAGAGGTCTTCGCACTAAAACATCACAATTTTGTAATAACGTTGCAGCAAGTGAGTACACTGTAATTATGTTAACTGAAACATGGCTTAAGGAGGCTGTTAAGGATTCGGAATTGTTCCTGACCATTTCAATATTTACAGAGATGACCGGCTACATAAAAGAGGAGGTGGCGCATTAATGTCAATGTTCAGTGTAAAAGAAACGAATTTAATGTACCTGTTGATATGGGATCTAAATATGAAATTGTTTCTGTAACTATTATTGTTAATCACAAAGAAATTATTTTATTATGTATTTACATTCCTCCATCATGTAATAACGATATTTATGCTTATGCTTCTGAATTAGTTGAATCCGTTTGTAATAATGATATTCCAGTAGTAATATGTGGTGATTTTAATTTGCCTAACATCAATCAACATTCTATTAATGGTATTGGTGGAAACCAAACTTTAACAGATGTTTATAATTTCCTAAATTTCATTAATTTCAGACCACATAATAATATAGTAAATATAAATAACCGCATATTAGACTTAGTATTGACTGGGAACAATCTTAATTGTAGTGTGTCAAATATCATTGGATTGGTAGCAGAAGATACTCACCACCCTGCAATAAATGTATCAATTGAGATTGGTTCCAATCCTACTAAAAGTTTTATAACGGACACAGAATCAACTTGTTACAGTTATAACTGCCTCAAAGCTGATCTTGGTAAATTATATATAAAATGTTGCTAACTGATTGGTCTAAGGTCTTACATTGTACGGATATTGAGGATGCTTGCAGTGAGTTTTATAGTGTTTTATACAAAATTATTGATGACTGCGTACTAAAGAAAATAGTTCCTAAAAATGTAAAATATCCTTCATGGTTCAGTGTTGCTCTTATTAAATTAATACGTACAAAAAACTATTACCGCAAATTGTTTAGTAAGCATAAATTAAATTACTACAGTACAAAAATAAATTGCCTGCGTAAAAAAATTCGGAAAGCTTTAGACACAGACATTAATCATGATCCGCAAAGATTATGGACATTTCTTAATAAAAAGAAAAATTGTTCACGTATCCCGGTATTGTTCATTGTAATGATATTACATATGATAGGCCGTTAGATGTAGTAATTGGATTTGCCAACTATTTTTCTAGCGTATATATACAACACACATCAGAGGATATTACCAAGCTTTCTCAAAATGTTAACTCTTTCAGTTTTGGAGATATTTCTGAAACAGATATTGTATATGCTGCTAAAAAAATGAAAGGAAATTACACTTCAGGTCCGGATAATATTCCAGCATTTCTAATAAAAGATTGTCTGTCATGCTTGATTTTACCACTTGTACATATCTTCAATATGTCAGTAAGTTTATCAGTATTTCCTCTAATATGGAAGACCTGCAGAGTCACACCTGTCTGTAATCAGGAAGAAAAGATGATATTAAAAATTACCGGCCTATTTCGATTATTAGTAATTTTTCAAAAAATGTTGAGACAATAATTGCAACAAAGATTTATCCTCATGTACAAAGTTTTATTACATTCAAACAACATGGCTTTGTAAAGAAAATATCAATTGTTACAAACCTACTGAATTTCACCGAATTTGTTTCAGATAAATTAGACAATAAATCACAAGTTGATGTCATTTACACCAATTTTCGAAAGGCATTCGATACTATTGATCACAGTTTAATTATCTCAAATCTACAAAATGTTGGTGTATTTGGCACAATTTTAGATTTAATTTACTCATATTTAAACAATCGGAGCAAATATGTGCAGTATGACGGTTGCTGTTCCTTGCAATATATACCTTCTAGCGGTGTACCGCAAGGTTCAAATCTAGGCTCTCTACTTTTTATAATTTTCATTAATGACATAGTTGACAATTTATCATCGGAAGTTCTCCTGTATGCAGACGATATGAAAATATTTAAAACTATAAACTCCCCTCTTGAAGCTAGATGTCTTCAAAATGATCTGCACTCTATAGAGAGCTGGTGTAAATATAATAAACTCGAACTAAACATATCCAAATGCAAATTTTTAAGTTTTATCAAAAATAAACAACTTTGATTATAAATTATTATCTGAATTGTGTGTTTCTCGAACGGTGTACGACTATTAAAGATCTTGGAATAATCTATGATAGACAGCTTTCATTCACCCCTCATGTTAAGAAAATTTGTACTGAAAGTTTAAAGGTGCTGGATTTTTTACAGCGTACATCCAAAGAATTTACCAACATCAATGTAATTAAAACTATATACTTTTCTTACGTTCGTTCAAAGTTAGAATATGGAAATGTGATTTCCCTCACATCCTAGATCCATGTTCAATCTATTGAGAAAATACGAAAGAAATTCTTGCGACTCCTGTACCACAGAGCTATGTATATTTATCCTGATTTTAACATTAGATATACAGATTTATTAACATTTTTTGATTTCCAATCGTTAGTAATGAGGTGAAATATATCTTGGTCATTTAAAACATCGCACTAGATTCTGCCCCTTATACGCCATCCTTATGGCTACGTTATGTTGATGACACCTTTGTCATTTGGCCCCATGGTAAAGACAAGCTCAATAATTTCCGCGAGCACTTAAACAATATTCATCCCAAAATGAAATTCACAATGGAACTATAACAAAACAACCAATTGCCTTTCCTCGACATACTTATCTATAAAAACTCCGACGGAACTCTCGGCCACACCTTATATAGAAAAGAAACTCATACAATCAGATATCTAAATGCCGCCTCTCACCATCATCCTGCCCAACTCCGTTATGTGGCAAAAACTCTCTTAACTCGCTCTCTCCGACTAACTGACAAGTCCAATCTAAACAATGAATTAGCCACCCTCGAGACAGCTCTTGTCCAAAACGGTTTCTCCCCAGGTACTGTAACACTTTTACTAAAACAAAAATCGAGCCCCAAAAATACCGGCGAGTCCCAAGAATTACAAAATATAACATTTCTTCCGTACATACGAGGTACGACATACAAAATCTCTAAAATACTAAAAGACATACAAAATTCCCTGTGCCGATTGTAATAAAGTTGGTATCGGACAAACCAACAGACGTATGAATGTACGGCGAGACGAACACATCAGAGCCGTCGAAAAAGATCTACCATCCTCATATCTAGCCGAACATTCTAAATTCACCGGACACCAGATAAATTTCGACCACACGACTTCCATCGCAGCATTAGACCTTTTCAAGAAGAGGATTATCCGCGAGGTAATTGAAATAGAAAAACACACCGATAATCTCAATAAACACGACACCGCCCAACGACTACAACCCACTTGGAAATCCTTTTTATGCAAAATGCATATCTTTTCACTAAGATTATTTTTAATCTGCTGGGCAATAAAATTTATTATTATTATTATTAAGGTTTTCTCAGCTTATGCTGGTTGTTTCCTAGATACATTATTATTATTATTATTATTATCAATATAGAATGGGAAACAATGGATGACAATCTAGGTTTCGGCCACTTTCCTATTTTGATATCCATGAATTGTGATGTGAAGTTTTATAAAAAGAAAAACAACCTTAAAATGGTATACTAAGAAAGCAATCTGGGATAAATACTCTAATCAAATTTCTGAATTGATTGAAAATCAACCCCACGATTCAGGTTACGTAAAATATTTAACCGCATCAATAAGTCAGTCTTCCAATGAACATATACCGAAATTTAAATCTAGATTGTTTAATGAAAAATCTCCCTGGTGGAATGATGACTGCAAACAGGCCCTAAATGAGCTTAGAGAGGAGCAAAGAAAACGTTCAAAAGAAACGCTGAACAGTCGTGGATTAAATTCTGCACTAATATGAATAATCACGCCCCAATCAGGAATATCTCGAATGAAGTTAGAAAAATATCGGGTAAAACTATACAGACCTCCACTATAACATCCCCCCCCCCCTTTTCCTAGGGTGCTATCTCCTAACGGAGGTTAGCTATCATTATGGTAATTTTCACTTTAGATCCAGCAGCTCTAAATAGTTCGGTAGATGTCTGTCCATACCACTCTCGTAGGTTTTTGAGCCAGTTCTTCGTCGCCCATTTGATTGCACTATCAATTGTAGAATAAAGTATCTTCCCCACCGCATGATATGTCCAAAATATTCTAATTTTCGTTTCTTTGATGATCTGGACAAGCTCTTTTTCTTTTTTGACTCGGTGCATAACTTCCTCATTTGTCCATGATATTTTTAGCATGCTCCGATAGACCCACAATTCAAATGCCTCTATCATTTTGGTGTTATTTTTATTAAGCGTCCACGCCTCCATTCCATATAACAAAATTGAAAAAATGTAGCATCTCACCATGCGTATTCTTAGCTGTACGATTTAGGTTACGATTAGCAAGGAGCTGTTTCATATTAACCTGAGCCACTCTCGCTATCTCAATTTTTTTATTTACTTATGTAGTTTGATCATTGTTATCTTCAAACCAGGAGCCCAAATATTGGTATACTTTTACTCTTTCGATTCTGTTCGTTTCAATAGTCAGGTCTGAGATATTATTGTTATTTTGAATACAAACATATATATAGTTTTCTTTAGATTTAGCTTCAATCCGTAGTGGTCTGATCAGTGTTGATTTCTTGAAGCATATTTTGAAGATCCATGTTACTGGTTTACCTCTCCAGAACTTTCTGTCAAAGTTTCTTTAAAAATAGATTTTACGTACATATTGAACAAGATAGGGGATAGTATGCATCCTTACCTAACACCTCTTCGGATTTTGATCTCTTTGGATTGTTATCCATAGACGTTTATTACAGCTTTCTTGTTCCAATATAAGGTTTTAATTCGTTCGAATTATGTCCATCATTTTGTCGTGCCATAGTTTATCAAATACCCTTTCGTAGTCAATAAAGCATAGATATAAATCTACAATCATATCTAGGCATCGTTGAACCAAGACATTCATTCCAAAAAGGGCTTCTCGCGTGCTAAGATTGTTACGGAATCCAAATTGTGTCTCGCTTATATTAGCATCTATTTTTTTATATATACGATTGTGAATGATGTTCAAAAGAATTTTTAGAGTATAGCTCATCAGGTTAATTGTTCTATAGTCTGAACAATCTTTAGCATTATCTTTCTTTGGTAAAAGAATGAAAGCACTTTTCAGCCATTCTTGTGGTATGTTACCACTACTATAGATGTTATTATATAGATCTACTAGATGGTGTATATTGTCATCTTCGATCAGTTTGAGGATTTCTACCGGAATTTCATCTGGACCGACCAACCGCTTTTCTATCTTTGGAGTTCCTAATAGCGTGTTTTACTTCATTGGAGGTTATTGGTGGTCCTTGTGTTTTTGTGTTTTCTTCTCTGTGTTCTGATCTCGTATCATCGAACAAATCCTAGATGTACTCTTCCCAACTTTTTATCCTGTTAGGTAAATCCATAATAACGTTTCCATTCTTACGTTTAATCATCCTGTTTTGTTGTTCATTCCGGTAACAGACAGCTCTTTTACCTTTCTGTGCAGGTTGAATGACTCGTATTTTTACTCTAGATCTTCAATCTCTTTGCATTTTGATTTTATAAAATATTCGTTTGCCTCTATGATTTTTCGTCTCACTTTTTGTTGTATCTCTCTGTATTTGTTTTTATCTCTTCCTTTGTGCTGCCTTCTTTCTTCCATTAGTTTAAGTATTTCGTCTGTCATCCATTTATGTTGCGGATTATTATTATACTGGGTGTTTTTCAACGTATCCTTGCTTCTGTCCAAGTGTGATTTTTTGATATTACCCCATTTTTGATTTACGCATGAAAGGTTTTCAGCCATATATTCTCCTTACCTTAGGTTATTGTTAATATCTCTCATATATATATCTATGGTCGTGAACGAGTATACTGCGTTGGTATTGAGTGAATAATTACCAAGTATTTTAATTGGAAAGTGTAAGTTTATTTGTTTCACCCCTAATTATAGGTAGTTATTTAAGTATATTTAAAAATTTAACCTATAAATTATCCCTCTGTTTTGATTATTTTCTAATGTGTATATTGTGTTGCATATATTAGCGTTCATTTTAATTAATAAAAATAAATATTTTTCCCTCTGTTTCAATCTGTGCACCTTCCGAAGCATACATCTCGTGTTTAGTTAGTCATCCTGATCGGCCTCTGGGTGCATGATGTCCGTGTGATTTCCTAATACGTTATTAATCTTCAACGTTCTACATATGTGTCTTTTTAAAATATATTAGTTATCTTGTGAATTTATAAAATCCATTTATTAATATTATTGGAATGGCTCGTATCTGCTCCGAATGTAAAAAACAAATAGGTCCCAGGACAACAGCGCTTAAATGTCATGGGCCCTGTAAAAACTGGGTTCATGCTAACTGTCTATGACATTTTACAAATGATGATATTGGTTACTATCTTGGAGAGGCAAAATTAGAAAATGGAGATAAATACATCTGTGAAACATGTGCTCCTGCTGATGATGATAGTGATATTACTACCAAACAAGGATCCATCTCAGAAATTATCAAATCAGTATTAAAGTCAGAATTGTCATATTATGTTTAAAAGCGAACTAAAAGTGGTTTTAAATGAAATAAGAGCGGATATTCATGATTTAAAAACTATAATCACCAAATTTGAATCAAAAAATGCTTTTAGTGTCTCCGAAACATGTACAAACCGAGGCGTCAGCTCTAATTTGAATGACACCGTTCTAGGATAATTCATAATTTATTGACCTGAGTCAATAGCATGCTAGAAAAATAAATAATATATTGGTCTTGGTCAAGCGTACACTAAGGTAATAAATAATTTATTGACCAATAAACTATGTTTAGTATAAGTCAAGTGTAAGCTGGCACAATAAATAATTTATTCTACTAGGTCAAGAGTACACTAGAACATGTATCAAGTAATCTCATGTTTGTCACATCAATTGATAAACTTATTAAAACTCTTTTATTAGACGACCAATGGATATTATCATTTCTGCGAGGATGCAAGTTCAGTCTGGAACGTACGAAGGAAAAAATCGATACCTACTACACGATGCGCACACTTGCTCCCGAACTTACAAAAAATCGGGATCCGATGCTGCCTGAAATACAAGAGGTTTTGAAATTAGGGTATGTATTCTAATCGTTTTAACTATATGTAAGAAATGTAATTAATACACTATCTTCAGATTGTACCTTCCAATTACGGCGACGTTAAAACCAGACACGCCGAAAATAATTATCATGCGGGTTGGTTTCTACGAAGCTTCAAGTATCGATCCGATCGCGCTCTTCAAAACCATCCTGATGATTCAAGATATTTTGTTGAATGAAGATGACCAGTTTGTAATTTGTGGTGGAATTATAGTAGAAGATATGAAATCGATTACGATGGCGCATATGCCGTCCGCTGGTATTATGAAGAAGTCTATAACACTTCTACAGGATGCTTATCCTCTTAGACCTAAAGGTGAGTTTTTACACGAATTATAATTGTAGAGTATCCGTAAAGAGTAATTAAGTCCATTAACTCCTTAGTTTGATGACAGTTCGCACTATCACCTTTGTTTATACTACCGTTTCCGGCCCTACCTATCACACTTACATCTTTGTATCACCCATTGGTAGAAAAAAAAAACATTCAAAACGAGAACAATATAGAGAGAGTTACTCTGCCTCTCTACTAAGATTCTTCCTGCGAATTGTGTATTTAGCAATTCCTTATTATACACTGCCGAGCATAAAATTAGGGTCAATCCGTTATTGGTTATTTTAGAAATGTTTAGCTTTTTACGCGTTTTTTTTTTCGGCTGTAATAGTTTTCTAAATGATTGCTTGAATAAAAAAATATTTTTTTTGTTGTTTATGGTTTATCGAAAGTAATGAAAATGAACGAGTTTACTTTGATATGCTTTTTTGAAACAAAATCAAGTTTAAGGACAGCATAGTTTTTGTTTCTGTGGTATCATCTGTCAGTTGCAAATTGTTTGTTTATTGTTGTCATTGTTAGTGTTTTAGAATGAGCATAAATACTCTTGTCGCGGCACGAATTGTGGCGGCTTTTGAAGTCGGCCGCTGTCAGCGCAAAACTACGAGAAACATTGGTGTAAGTCTCTCAAGTGTGCAACGAGTATGGCAGCGGTAACAAGAGACTAGTCTGCTCGTTGACGACCTGATTTAGGGCGAGGTAAGACTACAATAGCTAGAGATGACCACTTTCTCATTTCTTGTGCTTTGAGAGACCGAACGGTCACGTCAGTTTCCCTTCGAAATTATCTGCAAGAAGTGAGAAATGTAAACATAAGTGAGTGGACAGTTATGAGGCGATTTCATACTGCTGGATTATCTTCTCGAACTAGGGCTACTGGACTGCCGCTTTCCCGTGAACACAGGATTGCGAGGTTGAATTTTGCACGAAACACTTGGCTTGGACAAGTTCTGATGAATCGAGATTCTGTTTCACGGACTCAAATAGCCGTGGAATATGCTCAAGCGTGTATTGGCCAGCGACTTCCATTGGGTGGAGGATCAGTTATGGCATGGGGAGGCATTTCTTTATCGAGAATAGAACGTTGACGTACATAGGTATCTGACAGAGGTTCTAGATGACCAAGTTTTACCGTTCATGGTTATTCTTGAAGACGACGCAACATTTATGCATGATAACGCACTTGCCCACACTGCTCGGATAGTTACTAGTTAGAGATGGGAAAACGTTTACGGAGACATGTGCCGGCCCCCAGAAATTCTAGAGAGCTTCGCGACATACTGGTGCAGAAATGGGACAATCATCCACAAAATGTGATCCAAAAACTGATCCAGAGCATGCCTAGTCGATTGCAAGCTGTTATCACTGCCAAAGGAGGGAATACTCGCTACCGAAGTCTTTAAACTTTCTTTTGTTTCAAAAAATTCATATCGAAGTAGACTTGTTCATTAAGTAAAAAATCTAAGTCCGTTTTAATTAGTGTACAATTTTATTGCTCTAAAAAGATATTCATTTCTCGCCTAAGAAGATCTGTGAATACCTTTAATACTTGAAAATGCAAGATTATTAGAAGCTTATCTGGAGGCAAAAGGTCTAAAACAGAGCAGAGCACCAGCCCAAGCATCACACATCAATTGTAGTAATTACCGTAGTTTGATAATTTACTGATTAAAACTGCTGGAAAATGAATAGAACACTAGTAAACCACAGGAAGTATTGTAGTGCTCAGATGCCTGGAGTTACAATAATTCAAACAAATAAACTAGAAACAGCTCCCCAAAATCGGCTTCTGCTCCACTGATTTGAGAATAAGAATAAGAGCTCTAAGCACCAGGAACTGCCTATTTAGACGTAAGAGTCTTCTCAAGTTTAGTTAGCCCACAACTGCATAAAGAGCTAAAGAAGCAAGAATAAACATTCTTAAAAAAATCTATTAAAATAACCGTTGTGATGGATCAAGTAAGATACGCGCAACACGGTTCTCTGCAGTTTCTTTAAAGATCAGTAAAAGACGTGTATGTATCTGACTTCCAACATGCAAAAATTCTGTTAATAAATTTCATTAAAGTTGCAGGACTCCCTTTATATGAAAACCAGATTTTGGGATGAGAACAAAGAGGCAAGTAAAATGCCGTTTTCCAATAAGAGTTTAATAACTTCAACTAAGCTTTAGAATTGATTCTAGGATATGGACCGATTGTAACACCATTTTCAGACTCCCACTATGGCGAAAGTAAAATCCATGTATATATAGAGCAAACAATTCGACGTACGATTTGCACCTTGCCTTTTTCGACATTGGGAAGGTCGTCCTTCGAGGTGAAAATGAAGCCTAAAACCTATAGATTAAGAAAATGATAATCTCAATCAACTTCTTCATTAGAATCGTCAATAAAAAGATCATTCGCAACAGTTTTATGTGTTTATATAGATAAAGGCGGCCACTTACTAAACACCATATCGAATATCTTAGTGAAGGTCTAATAAACTAGAAGCTTTGGTTCAGCTTAATGAAGATTTTATTGGAGAGCGAGACAGCTCATGAACAGAATTGCCTTCATCACAGCTTTCGGTCTATATCAATATCAAATAATTCTATTTGGATTTTGTAATGGGCCAGCGAAGTTATATAGATTGCTGATTATTAGAATATCTCGACGAACATAATATACTCTCCATTTCTATGAATGGATATCAACAGCTTAGAACAATTGTAGCCTAACACTAACAAAATCACAACAATAGTGCCTCAACTTACTCCAAAAACCATCAAGCAACCAGAATTAGTGTAGGTCTGCAGTTGATTTAGAAAGCTCATTTGCAGAAATCACAAATCCAAAAACGAAAAAAAGAGCAGCAGGGAATTTTTGAGGCAATGCAAAAAGCCTGAATCACTGCCTATATTATAAGACAAGCTGATTAGACCGCCCCATTCATACTAACATCGGATACTGTTAATTCAGATCTGATGTAGAAGATCTAGCGACTTATAGAATACAGACATCGCCAACTGATACATTTAAACATCTACCAGTTAATTACAGCACTGCAGAATCTAAAGCTTTAGCAGTAGTATAAAAAGTTGAGAAATTTTAATGCTACATTACAGATAGCTTAGCCGTCATTTATACTGACTGAGGTATCTGGTAACTCAGTAAAAACCTTGCAACTATACCTATTCAACTTCTCTATTTAATATATGTACATCCGGAAAAACCAATAACTTTTTTCCTTCAAGATCACATTAGGACGATACGAAATTCAATCTTATCTTTATGGACCTCCCATTATCGATTTTTGAACAAAACGCCATGAGGAAATCACACAATACAAATGTTAAATATAAAGAAGTCGTTGATTGAATCAAGGAGTTCTCTATATTTTCATGAAGATATACCATAAATCCTTTAAGAGGATGCAAAAGAACACATTTTATGAGTGTCAGAAGTACAAGACTGCAAGATTCGAAGCCATCACAATCGATTTTTTCGGTACACTTTCTAAAGGCCTGATAAAAAGATGGATTCTAATTGTGAAGGATAGAATATCAAGACGGATTGAAATTTTCCCACTGACAGAAACTACTGCAAAAACCTGCAGTACCGATCGCGTAGGAATCTACTGAGCGAAGAAACATATGGGAAAGAGGCTAAGTACGCTAAGTACGAAGAGTAATTGGATCAGGACAATTATCCAGCAAATAGAACAGGGCGCACGGAAAGTCGAAATCATCTGACCCAACAGGGGTCGGAACAGAGGTGGCGGCTAGTCGTTGGATGGTTGAAGAAGGAACGCCGCTGTTTATTGAATATGTAACGTCCCAATGACTTTGTTCATTCTCTCTACTGGATTACTCTTTGGACTGTACGGTGGGCTAAATTGGTGCATTATTTTAAAGTCGGCACACATTTTCGACATTAATTTGTTTTTATATTGGATTCCATGTCGGATAGAAAAACTTTCGGTTTCCCGAATCTGAATATTATTTAGCAGTCGCAGTTTTTATCGGTATAATTTCGGCCCATTTAGTAAAACGATCTTGAAATACCAACAGGTAAGTATATCCTTTCGTTGATCGAGGGAGGGGACCAATTAAGTCAGAGTTCACGACTTCCCACAGCCCGTTTACCTTCGACCACCACATTTCACCCAGCGGAGGCTGTTGACTATCCTTATATTGTTGGAAAACTGTACAAGTATTGACATATTTGCGTATGTTGCGGAACATCCCTGACCAGCAATAATCTTGGCATGCCCTTGTGATTGTTTTGCGGATTCCAAAATGCCCTGCGGTATGGCATTCTTTTAGGACAGCGGTGCGTCGCAGTGTCGGCACACAGAGTTTCCAATCGGTGTGGAAACCTTCGGTGAGTGATTTTCCTGGATACTTTCGAAATATGTTTTCTCCGACAATTTTAAATTGAGGGAATTTACTTGGATTTTCTGTTATTTTTTGTTTAAGCGAATCATGCCACACGCATGTTAATTTTTCTGACTTATCCACATCAATAGTATCAACCTGCGTACTTCTGGATAATGCATCGGCTACTTTATTCTCGCTGCCTTTTCTGTATATAACCTCGAAGTTATATTCTTGTAGTTCCAATATCCATCTGGCGAGTCGACCTCTCGGATTTTGCATGGATTGAAGCCACTTGAGACTCCGTTGATCACTCATGACCTTAAAGTGGTAACCCTCTAAGTAACCTTTCCATTTTCGAATCGCCCATATCACCGCTAAACATTCTTGTTCTATTACTGAGTAATTCCTCTCAGCTGACGACAAAGTACGGCTAATGTAGGCTATTACCTTTTCCTGACCCTCCTGGATTTGTGTTAACACTGCTCCTAGTCCTGTTTGACTCGCATCGGTCTGGACGGTGAACGGTTTGGTAAAATCGGGGCGAGCTAGGACTGGTGCGGAGGTTATAGCTCGTTTCAATTTCTGGAACGCTTTTTCTTGAGCCCTGACCCAGACAAAAGGCTGCTTCTTTTTTAGTAGGGTTGTTAGCGGTTGTACCATTGTAGAAAATTCTGGAATAAATTTCCTATACCATGATGCCATTCCCAAGAATCTTCTTACTGCATTGACGGTTTTTGGAGGTTCGAGGGTGGTGATTGCCTGGACTTTTTCCGTGTCAGTGTGTATACCTTCAGAAGTTATTATATGTCCTAAATATTTCAATTCTCTTTGGGCAAATTTGCACTTATCCTTGTTGATTTTTAAACCGTATGTTCTTGGTTTCCCCATAATGATTTCCAGATGATGAAGATGTTCTTCGAAGGTAGAGCTGAAGACTATTATATCATCCAAGTAACATAGGGCGTAATTGTCACATTCGGGGCCCACTATGGAGTCCAAATATCTCTGGAAGGTGGCTGGGGCCGAGTGAAGTCCAAAGGGCATAACCTTGAATTGGAGTAATCCTCGTCCTGGTGCGGTGAAAGCCGTACTAGAACGGCTATTTGCGGCTAGCGGAACTTGCCAATATCCGTCCTTTAAATCTATCGTACTCAAGTACTTTGCTCCTCGCAATTTTTCTAGTAGCCCTTGAATGTGCGGCAACGGATACGCGTCTGTTTTACTTGCCTGGTTTACCATTCTAAAATCAACACAGAAACGATATTCACCGGATTTCTTCCGTACTAGCACAACCGGCGAGATCTAACTACTACTGGAAGGCTCTATAATATTTCTAGCTAGCATTTTGTCAATTTCGGCATCAATTATACCTTGCATAATTGGATTCCTTGGGTAATATCTCTGTCATATATCGGTTCACTCCTTGGTTTTAGTGTAATTCGGTGCTCCACCGTATTATTACCACTTATTTTGTTTTCTCCGGGTTGGGTATATTGTTTCAAAAGCATTTTTAATTTACCTTTTTAATCACTTGATAATCCCTGTATACTCGCCAATTCATTTAAATTTAAGTTGAAACGTTTATTGGTTACACCTCTCTGCAAAACTATTTCTCGACGCACAGTGTCAATTTTTGCTTGGTATTTGTACAGAAAATCCATTCCAATACCAAGCAAATACCATTTTGATAAGTTTGAAAATACACTCCATGTTATCTCATATTTGTAATTTGTTATATCGACCGGAAATGTAATTTCTCCTTCGGTTCTAGTAGGAAAATCATTTGCCAGCTTGACCGACTTACTACATTCCACATTTAGCTGATAGTTACATTCTTTCAAATGTTGCCAGACATTCCAACTTATATAGCTCTCTGTTGCTCCTGTATCTATTAAAGCTGAAAATTTTCTTTCGTAAATGTAAATGTATGTCGAGGGTCATCTCTATTTATTAGTATATATACGGTGGTGTGACATTTTAGGGAGGCGGTGGCCGATGTGTCTAGGACTTGCCTCGATTTTCCAAACGGCGGTGCTCGTTTCCCTGATTACGGCAGGTACAGTCTCGGGTCATCACACCTGGTTTTCCACAATACGAACAGAAGATTTTCCCCTCTCCGTTGCAGTTTATCCGGAAATGTCCTAGTTTTCCGCATCTCCAACACACATTTTCTCTACGGTATGTGTTCGTATTACGGGTTTGGCTTAACAGGGGTTTTCTTTCTTCGGTATTCACGGAATTCCCTTGATTTATTACAGGAACGACTGCATCTACAATCGCGTTATTCCGGGTGACGGTGGACAAATTTTGTTTGACGTTTATCTTGGACTGCTTTCCGAAGAATTCGGTCTCTGTAACGAATGAGTGCGTTGGCGTCGGTGGAGCTACGAAGGAATCATTCACCAGTTGTGTTACTTCAAATTCCTCACCAATCTCCACTAGTTCCGGCAATGTACAAAAATCCCTCCTGCGAATATACAGTTTATATTCCGCTCTGAGATTTTCGTAAATCCGTTCTAACTGGTCACTTGCAGAATAACCTCCTCGTCTCCGCATTAAGGTCTGGATTGCAGTTATGTATTTTTTCTTGATATCGTTGCGCCTTTTTTTCGTATTTCTTCCTCCATTCGGACATTAAATCGTGACGGTAGGTATGTTTTCCTAAAGCTGGTTTCATACTCGGACCATGTTGTCCAAAAGTGTTTATTATTTCGGTACCATAACTGTATTTTCCCCTTAAGTAAATGCTGGCAGCAAACAGTCTGGTGCGTATCCATAACACGTAGATAATTCCTCAATCCTTTCGAGAAATGAAATGGGGTCGGTGGTTCCATCAAATTTTAAATTCCACTTTCGGATACTCTCACATATCTGTGCGGTAGTAGGTAGTTGGGGTAATTTCTTTTTGATTATCGGCTCTTCAAACTCACCCTCCGGATCCCTTTCTTGCGTTTCTTCTGGTCCTTCACGAGTCCTTAAAAAGTTTACAATCCTAGCTCTTAGAATTGCGACGGTTCCTTCTGGTGCAATTCCGAATCTTTTAGCGAGTTCAATTAACTCCTCTCTTTTCTTCAAGTATACCCATGATACGGATACGTCGGCATCTTCGACAGAGTAATCTGATGATTCTCCAACTTCCTTAGTCGCCATTCTGAATTGCCTTATTTATTGCTTGATTATCGGACTTTATTTATCGATTAATTTCTGGTCATTGCTCGGGCAGAACCCGAGGAGTGCAACTCCCATCTACGGCAAACAGTTGGAACGCTTGTTAATAGCAGGACACAACCAGGAGTACAACTCCTATTTACATATACATACCAACTCGAAGAGTTAAGGTAACGAGAAAAGAAAGCAAAATACAAACCGGCCACAGTATTCCGTACTTATGAAATTGCATTCCAAAAAAAACTTAAGTAAACTATTAGATAAATCACAAAAAGAGAAAACAAGTGCATTTATATAATACAGTAGGACTTTCCTCCTACCTTATATGAAAAAGAGCATGACCATGGAAAAATCTAAGATCTTAGGCAGGGGCCCTTAGGATCCTGGGGGTTAGAATAAAACGAGATGTAACGAGCACTCCGCACTACCATCTCTGCTAGCGCCACTGTCTCTACCCAGACATAATATACCTAAAACCCTAAATACTCTTATATAATTTTTTTGGAGATATACCTTGATGTTTCTGAATTTATACCATGTTTAATCATTGATCCTTAAATACAAAAATAATTTCGTTATGATTATTACTTTTTAACTAAAACATTAACATAATACTGACATTATTATTTAATCTGCAGGTACATATTTTATAAATATGTCGTCTTATTTTGAAATGATGTTTAATATAGTAAAACCGTTCTTGAATTCGAAGGTTAAAAGTAGGGTAAGTTAATTTCATCTAGAAGCAAATTTGACTGATTATTTAAACACACATTACAGATTGTAATGCTTTCTGGTAACAATTTAAAGGATTTATACAAGCATATGCCTAAAGCCGAGTTTCCAAAAGAATATGGAGGTGACGGTCCATCAATCGAGGAACTTACTTGTAAGTCTTAATGTGATTTTATCCTAAATTATAACTTAAAATGTATTGAGTATTTTTATTCATTATATGTTAAAAATAACGTACTCAATAAAAAAAATATTTTAGGGTTTATTTTGTCTTGCATGAATTTTATTTATTTCATTTGCTTAATTAACACAATTAGTTGATAATTTCATATAAATAGATAATATAACGTATTATATTGTTTCTATTAACACGTATGTTATCAGACTAAACAAATAATCTTTAAATAAGTAATTATTAATGCTTTTACTTTATGATAATCTTTAATTTTTAGTATTTTGGAAAAATAAAGTGGAGAGCTACAGAGACTTTTTCCTAGAGGACGATAAACACGGTACGATTGAGAAAAAGAGACCGGGAAGACCAAAAACATCTGACGAATTATTTGGAATCGAAGGTTCTTTCCGAAAACTAGAATTAGATTAATTCTAAAACCAATACTATTTATAATTTATATATATAAATAAAACTTTTTTAACCCGTCTATAAATAACCTTCAAACCTTATCAACTTTATACATTATATCATAACAGATAATCTAATCTGATAAAATTTAAGTGCACAGATATATTTCCAATAAATTATAAAACCAATCACAATTTGAAAGTAATCGCTTCTCAATATGTCAATTAGACCTTTAACCGGTGCGCTTCAAAAGAAAGCGAATGGTGAGTTGTTTGAAGTTGAAGAACGAATACCGGATGATATTGCTTATATTAAAAATTGGTTAAAGCAAGCTCCATACATAAAGGCACGCACAGGTGACTAAATTAATTGATTAGTTAAATAGTATCCACAAATTGCTGCATATTTCCAGATGATCAATGGATTCTTACATTTTTGCGAGGATGCAAGTTCAGTCTAGAGCGGACGAAAGAGAAATTGGATACGTATTATACAATGAGGGCATTGGCGCCAGAAATATTCGAAAATCGTGATCCCTTACAACCTGGAGTCCAAAAAATATTAAAGCTAGGGTAATTATAAATATTGTTTTTTACTTGTCGGGAATAGAGGTCAAAATAAAATAATTAATCATCGTACTTAGGTTCAAAATATTCTCTACTATCGATATTTGTTTTTAAAGTGTATCTAATATTTAAAAGAAACTGTAGTATCCTTTTTTCACACTATATTTTTTATGTTTTTGATTAATATGTATAGTATATAGGTAATAATATTAGTAACAACTCAATTCTCCATTATAATAAATACAGTTTTGCATTTCACCACTCCATTTACTTATGTATTAAAACTTTCTAGAATATTATGAAATAGTGTTTTCTTTATTCTTAATATCGAAATGTATCACGAAGTGGATGCCTTTAAGATCCAAAATTTTTTAGAATATTTTTACCACTACCAACCACTATGGGACCCGATTCCCCAAAAATACTATTACTACGGAATGGTTTTTTCGAGGCATCTGAAGTTGACTTTGCAACAATGTTTAAAACCAATATGCTCATCCAAGATATTCTGTTAAACGAAGATGATCAGTACGTTATCTGTGGTGGAATCATGATTCAAGACATGAAATCAATAACTATGGCCCACATGCCTCCGCCATCTTTGATGAAGAAAGCCATGGCGATATTTCAAGAGGCGTATCCATTAAGACCTAAAGGCAGCCATTTCATGAATATACCAACCTTCTTTGAAGTTATTTACGGTATAGTTAAACCATTTTTGAATGAGAAAATGAAGAGCAGGGTAAATATAATTTTGTTCAAAATCGTTCTAGTAATGAATGAATTATTTGAATTATAGGTCGTTGTTCATAGTTCGGATAACCTTGATGAATTATATAAAGTCGTACCTAAGAAAATGCTACCTAAGGAGTACGGTGGTGATGGGCCGTCTTTGGATGAACTGACAGGTGAGAGACTTATTGTACTATTCGTTCAACTAACGAATTTTACTGGAATTACTGTTCCACTTCATGCAAAGCAATTGAGCTTGGGTTATTATCTTTGTACACCTATCATCTTTCAATATTTTCAAGAGAAACTATTTCTCGAACGATTCAAAATTATCAAGAAAAAATATCGATCAGCTCGATTGAATACTCAATTTCTTTTATCCATCTTTCCTACCACTAATTAAAGTAGCTAGTTTGCCTTATAGATTAATTACAGGGAGCGTAATACGAGTTTTGGCCGTAGAATTGGTTGCAAAAGGTTATTTTCATAACTATTATAATTTGAAGATTATAACCTCAAAATAAATTTCAAATACAAAATTAGTGAATGTATAAGTTTTTAGCTTCTATTTTTTCAACTCATTGAAGCATACAGTATAACAAAAATATATTTATTCCAGAATTTTGGAAGAAAAAAGTTGAGAGCTACAGAGACTGGTTCCTGGAAGATTCCAAATACGGAACAGATGAGACAAAGCGTCCGGGTAGACCAAAAATCGCTGATGAGTTATTCGGAATTGAAGGGTCGTTTAGAAAATTAAATGTAGACTAACATGTTACATTAAAAAATATTAGAAATAATAAATTTATGATTACAATTAATATCTGAAAAAAATGATAGATTTAAAAGTTTTAAATTATTAGAAACATAACGATGTTAGGATACCACCAGTTCCTAAACTATGTTGCTATTAACGAAAACTACTTAAAGCATCTTCTGCTTATTTTTTAATTCGCTTAGTTGAATCTATACAACGTTTAATAATTTATTACTTTCCCTATATAGAATATATAGGGGAAGTATTGTTTTCGTGCATGAAAATGTCTTCGGGCGCTGTATCTCAAAAACGAATGATCCTATTGAGATGAAACTTTAAACTTAATGTTTAATTGTTAAAAACTAGAACTAAGAAGCTTTTGGTGAATATTCAAAAACCGGAAGTGGATGTATCCTCGAGGCCGCTTTTTTGTTTTTTACGATTTTTTTTTTTTAATGTGAAAAATATTACAAAATTTTTCATACAAAAGTTAAAGGGAAAGAGAAGCTGAACAAGTTTTATTAGAACATGTTTTTCATAAAATTCTTAACTTTCGAGAAAATAAAAATTAAATTGAAAATGTTGTCATTTTTTGGCTAATAATTGCTAATAAACTATTAGAGTTACATGAAATGTATATTACAAATAATAATAGAGAATTCAAAAGTGAAAAAATTATTAAGAATAGCCTTTTTGCGCAAACCTCATATTTTTCGAGAGAAATGTAAGGAAATTACTATGATGGCCAGTTTTTTATTTTTTTATTTTACAACTTCTAACTAAATTCCTCGATTATGTTTTACTGAATGGAGGGTGGGATAGAGGCCATTCACCAACCCTACATATACATGATAACTTTAATTGTTAATTGTTGATGATTTTGCTGCTAAAAACAATCAAACCCTTTATGAAATACAAAATGAAAGGAAATCAAAATTTTAGGTTTAAATATAAATGGCTGTTTATAGCTAATCTTATCTAATTTAGATTTATAGTTGGCCTCTATCCTACCCTCCAATCAGTAGAACATCATCAAAAATTAGTGAAACATTTGTATGAATAAATTTCTAAAAATTGCAATTATTTTGTATTTATTTATATTTTACATCTTTTAACTAAAACCCTCACTTATGTTTTACTCATTGGAGGGTGGAATAGAGTACACCCACCCACGCTACATATACACGATAACTTTAAATACAATTATTGATGATTTTGCTGTTTACAGAACAATGAAACCTTGTATATAATAAAAAATTAAACAGAATCCAAATTTAAGTTTAAATATAAATTACTAATCTCATTTAAACTTGATTTAAATCATTTCCACGTATCATATAAATAATTTTTATTAAGATACACACTCAAAAATTTAACTTTCTCAATTTTGTTTTTCTATAATATTTTCTTTCAGTTTATAAATTGTGATACTCTTTTTTAGAAAAAAATAATTCATTTTTTCGAGAAATTTCTGCCATCTCTTAAGATATATTTTGCACCAATTTTTATGTCAGATTTCAAGTATTTTAACACATTTTGCTTTATATTATCCAAGTTTCAGGAACTCATTTCTCAAATTGCAAGATTTTCTTTCCAGAGTTTCTCAAATATTTTAGAATTTACTCCGAATTTAATTAGGATTTCCAGAAATTTATCTTTCTGAAATTTAGAACTTTCTTCTTTTTTATATTCAACATCTTTATTAACAAACAGATACATATATTATACAAATATTAAATTAAACTTACAATAAGTGAAAAAGTGGTTGTGTAACTGTCATTGTTAATTGGCTATCGACCTTAATAGGCTATCGACCATCTTCTTTTTTATTTATCACCATTTCTTCAATTTTTCTAGTTTCAGGATTTTGTAAAGAACTTTATACATTTTTTTCTATACATCAACAATTTTTCTTTAATTTAATGAAAATTCATCACCAGTTTTTTACTATTTATTAAGATTTCTAGAACTTATTTTAAGTGTTCTAAAATTTTTCTGTTATGTGGGTTTAATTTCTCAAGAATTTTATATATTTCTTGCTTTATGTCATCTGAATTTTTCAAAAATGCAGTTTTTTCGGTAATTTTAGAATTTTGCATATTAATGTTTCTTTAATTTTATATGAATTCTCTACTTTCAGATTTTTTTTTGTTTTTAATATTTTAAATATTTTTTGCTTTTATGTTATTTGAAATTTTGAAATATTTCTTTTCTAAATTTTACTTTTGTTTTTTTAATAATTTTTTACTATTTTTTTTATTAACCTATTAGAATTTTTCTTTTAAATTGCAAGAATTTTGTTAAATTGTTCTAATTTGTCTTATCATTTTTTCTGTAATATAAAAAAAAAAGAATTTCCTAATCGTTTTATAATTTTACATTTGTGTAATTTTCTAAATTTTCCAGAATACTGATGAGGTGTTAGTATGTTAATATGTCAAATATCGACCAGAGGTATTTCTGTCTTGATTTGTCCAGTTGTATGGCGTCAGTCGTTAATGAGTAGATGGATGAAATGATGAAATGATGAAATGAAATCAAAAATGGTAGAATGTGGGTTTTTAAATTTAAGGGTTAGATTTGAGTTTCTAGGAATACAGTATAGGGATAATATGTGAATGTTGAAAGGATTTTAGGAGAATGTTTCTGATAGGAATCGAAGGCGTTCTTGGATAGGAATAACTAAGGTAGTATCATAAAGGAGTTGATTAGAAGGATTATATAAAGGATTGAGAGGATGACGGAGTTTTGTTAGGGTACTAAGGGAGGATTTATAGAATTTTCGAGAAAATTTTCTTTCAACTATAACAGAAGTTATCACTATTTTTTAAATTATCTTATCACAATTTTTCGGGATCTTATTTTTATACTTTTTTATCAAAGATTTTTAATTTTTTCCTCTAATTTTTGGTATTTTTTCCTGCATTTATCTACCGACTTTGTAAGAATTTTTTTCTTATTTTGTAAGAACTGTTATCTCATTTTTTCTAGAATTCCAAAAAATGGACAGTGTTGCTTTTATTCTCTTCCAATTTGCAATTTTTACATCTTAATCCTCATATCTGAAGCCGGGTATAATTATTTTTATGGTTTTGATTTCAGTGGATTGTTTTTATTTGTAAAATACGAGTATTTCTTTCAAATTTCTAGATTTCGTTCAATTTTCATTTTTGAAAACAATCTAATTTTTCTAATGAATTTTACATAATTTTCAAAGAATTTTAAAATTGTAAGAGATTTTTCATTTTTCTTTTGAATTCACAAAATATTGTGGAATTTTTCTTTCTTTTCCATGATTGTTTTGAGGATTTCTAGAATTTTTAAGCATTTTTTCTTTTTTTTCTTGTTAGATATTTATCACCATTTTCTGAATTATCTTATGGGAACATTTATGGGAATTTTATTTTTAAGGATTCTTGAACTTTTTTAGATAACTTTTTGATATTTTTCTTCCATACTATTCTAACGTTTCTACTGAATTCTACATGAATTTTTAATTTTAAATTCTCAGAGTTTTCGTAGGGTTTTTCTTTCTAGTTTATAAAATGTATCAGATTAGAAGTTTTTTTCGAAATTTCTAGAATTTTCCACTTACTATTCTGAGAAATTGTAGCTTTGTATTATCAGATTTTTTTGTAATGTTTTTCTTTAACCGTTTCCTTTCATATTAGAATATTATAGCCCTTTTTTTCAGATTTCTTCTAATAATTGTTCATAAGTATTTCTGTACTTTTTCTTTCCGAGAATTTATCAATATTTCATCAATTATCTTTTTGGATTTATTTTAATTTTCGTACTTTAAAAAATTAATTCTAGTATTATTAGCAATTTTTTCTACAAAATTTTAAGAATTTTGCTCCTAAATGACATTTAAAAAAAATTTATACTTTAATTCTAGAAATTAAATTAAAGTTTCCAAAATATTTTTTTTTAGCTTTTAGCTTTACATTTTCTGAATATTCCCGAATACCACTTCTAAATTATAAGGTTTTCTTTTTTATAATAATAATTTTCAAATAACGTTTCTTCTGTACTTTCCAAATTTTGTAATTAAAGTTATTGTATACCGCGAGGCGATCAGTTATTACAGTTAATATGCGGGTGGGTGGCCTCTAACCCACCCTCCAATCAATAAAACATAAGGGAGGATTTTAATTGAAAGTTGTAAAACGTAAATAAATATAACATTAATTTAATAGATTTATTCAAACAAATTTTGAAATTTAAGAAATTTTGAAATATAAAACAAGTAAAAAAGAGTTAAAGAGAATGAAACTAAAATTATTAAAGCATGTTTTTCATAAAGTTCATAAAATAATTAAAAATTAATAATTTTGACATTTTTCTCCTATGACTAATAAACTATATGAGTTAAATGAAATTCATGTAACAAGTAATTGTAAAATATAGGGAAAATACTATGATGGCTACATCACCATTTTAAACTTCTGACTTCATCCTAAAATTTGTGTTTTTAACGATCAACATACGTTGCTGTAGTTTTACGTCTTATGTAAATACAGTCGACTCTCTATATAGTGAAGGGCCAAAATGTTGACCGAAATTTCACTATATAGAGTTTTTCACTATATAAAGAGAAACAAAAATTTCAAAATTGAATTACTTATTAAAAAAGTTTATTAAACATTTAAAAGTTTAAATACATAGCATGTACATAATGCACATACTGTACACATTACATATGTATGTAGAGGGCTAAATACTACAAACGAAATAAAAAGAATACATAATACAAAATCTGTTAATACATACATACATATAGTCTGTTCGTTGGATCTTTGGTCGTACGTCACAAATTATCGCTTCGAGAAACGACGCAAAAACATTCAGTCTGATAAAGTAAACCAAATGCATTAGAAAAAGAACGCACCGTAAAACTTTCGTCGTTTTTTGAAGCGATAGTTTGTGACGTACGACCAAAGATCCAACGAACAGAGTATATGTACATTTAAAATTTGTGTAGTCTCAATAAATTGCTAAACAACATACATATTATGTACTAGGAAAAATAATCAGCTATTTTTTGAACCTGTTAGCGAATTATTCTACGCAACGACTACATATAGAATGGGTTTCCCCGGGGTACTTCCCCGTGTTTCTCACTGAAATCTATTGTACTTGATTTACATTTTGTCTGTTAGGCGTTATAAACGCTTTAAGAACCTTTTCAAAACAGTGAGTCATCAAAATTCAGTTCGTGCTAATGTTAGGTAGAAATGGGAAACCCGAAGTAGCCAAAATCTCAATAAATGCTTAAAAATTTATACATGAAATTCCGGTAAAAATTTTATTATATAGAGTGTTCCTATTTTACAGATTCACTATATGCAGTGCTTTTTACATGAAATTTCATTAAAATATTTTGGGGTTTGAAAAAATTTCACTATATAGAGTTTTTCACTATATAGAGTTTCACTATAGACAGTGTCGACTGTATTTCTAATTTATTTTAGACAGGTAAAAATAGACATAGATGATGTCAATTTCAATCTCATTTGATCATTAAAGACTACCAACAAATACAGATTACTGACCCTATTAATTTATTACTTACATTATTATTACATTCAGCTCCCAGTAATGAACTATGTTGCGTTCTTCCTGACCTTTTGAATATTTAAATGCAGGTTTCAGTGGAATTCAAACGGTGATAAATTCCACTTATTTCGTTTCAGGAGTTTATGAAATCTGCTAACAGATTGGCACTTGGATCTAGTTTGTCAATTGTGTCAGGCTGGAGGTGTTGTTCCGACCGACTAAAACCCTGTCCCCCTCTCTTCCCTAGAATCGCCTAATCAAAGCTCTCCTCTCGGCAATCTCGTCAACCAGCTTCTTGCCAATCACCTGCCTAGCAAACTTTGCCACCTTATCCCATTTTCTTACATCCCCGACCATCTTTTCAACAATAGTCGCCTCGTTCACGTCACCGATTATATTCCGCAGGCTATTTCTCTCTGTCGTCCATTTTGGGCAATCTAACAATGTATGCCGCACTGTATCTTCAGGCTCACGACAGTATTTGCATTCTCTTGTGACTGCTTTGCCTATACGGAAGGTAGTTGCCAAAGGTCATCAGCTGAGTAAGGTGATAGCTCAACTGAACTTGCTATCTCTTTATCTATACCTGTACATTAGGTATCAATGTTTTAGTGGAGCTCTCCTTGACCCACCATGTCTCCTGTCATTTAGCCAAGGCTCTGCTATTTGCCTCCGCCTTGGTGTCTCCTTGTCGCCGATTTCCTGCTGTGTCCAGTAAGCTTCGGTCTTCACAATAATGTATAGGTCATCAGGGACCGTTCCGGCTAGCACTTCTGCTGCATTCATCGACACCGTCCGGTAGGCTCTTCTTATACGCTCCCGTCGTCTTTTCCTGTACCAGAGACGCGTACAACAATTTCGACATTAGCAGCACTCTTCGCCTGTCGCGGCTTCTCCTATGTTAGGCTTTAAGTGCCATATGACCTCCAAAGAAACCCCGTCAGCCGTCTTGGTGCATAGCCGGCTGAATCTTTGGTTGGCATTTAGCCATACTCCCAGATACTTACTATTACTGTATCGTCCGAATGGTTTCCAGCCCTATTTGTACGCCTGTCGTGCTATGTTTTGCTCATCGGCGTAAGCGAGAGCGGTGGCGCTAATCGGTAGCTGCAGCTCCAATACTCCGTCATACGTCATAATCCACAGTATAGGACATAAGACCGATCCCTGTGGTACCCCCAAATTCATTGTCCTCTGCGTATTTCTCCTATATGCGATGTAATCTACAACTACGCGTTTACCAACCTGGAGATAGTGCGGGGCAGCCTTCTCTCCGCTTCATTCTTGATCGTCCTCCAGGGGAGTGTGTTGAATGTGTTCTTGTCCAAGGCTATCATTACCACATGCTTCCTCTTCTTTAGCCGCTCTGACAGGGGTATGTACCCTCAAGGCTTCTTCGGCCTTCTACTCGCCTTTGGTATTAGCGGGAACTCCCGAGCTTCCATCGTCTAGGAAATATGCTCTCCTCCAGACAATTAGTCTTCGGTGGATAACTCTAGATTCACCTCCATCGCTACAAAAAACAACGAAGTCATAAATCGTTGTGTTTTCCATCAGATCCAGTGGCTCTCTTGCTTCGTAGAATGGTAGTTGCACATATGATTTCCTCCATTGTAAATGGGTCGCCTCCGTCCTACATATTCCTAGGTACATAGATCCATATTCTTTTTTCTGCTCTTGTGTTCGATGATACGCCATATCTAAATAGGCTTGAAGGTACACCTTGTGCCGGTGTTAGATGTGGTTGTGTCAATCCTTCAAAAACCCGCACTTAAATTATTTTCTACTAAACGGCTTGTTTGAAGCAATTATCAGCAGAAAAGGCATTGCAAAACTGAAGTTTAGAACAGCTGCACTTCTTAGCGTTTTGCTGCTCTTAACCCAGGGACGGTAAATAATGATCCTGACAAGTAACACCATTGAGCAATAAAGAATTTCAACATATTTTTGAATTAAATCCCTATTTAATAAAAAAATTGATTAAAGGTAGTATACGCAGTAATAACCTTTATTATATATACTACATTTGAGAACATAATATAAGAAAGAACGTCACAGAAAGGAGAAATATGTCAATATATATCTAATTGGGTTGATTGAGTTACTTAAAGATAATAATTACTTTGATAAAAACACTTTCTTCAATATTTTAAAATAATAATAAATGCGCATCAAACAGTTACTCGCGGTGGATGCATTGGTTTTTTGAGTATCACACAAGGAGTTTCAGCACCCCAAATCCGACAGTTTTGCTTATTTACGTATCTGTCGAGTTAAAAATGTGAAAAATGATTTTCTTCGAAAAATCCGCATTAATTTGATGATATTCCACCCAATCAGCAAATCCATGATCCCTTGGCTTGATTTCTTGTACCAATTGAACCTTTTATGTGTGCAAATGCAGATCTTTTACTAAAATTCGTTGCATAGTGCTTCTGGAAATATTTAATCCTTGACCACAATGACGAATGGAAGTTCCTGCATTCTCGGCCACAGATTCCCTTACTGTGGCTATATTTTTGCGTGACCGACAGGAACTACGACGAACAATGGTCTTCTGATTCATCAGCAAAAATTTGGTCTCAACTTTTTTATTTAAACACCTCACTATCGATTCATTTGGCGCATTATTGCGACCGAAAACTTAACGTAATTGGCGAACTGTTTTCGCAAAACTTTCACCATTTTTGTAATGTGTTTTTACAATAATTAAACGTTGCTCATTTGAATACTTCTTCATATTCTTAAATCGCGTGGTCGGTACGTGACAACTATCAAAAAAAAATAACTGTACAACTCGTACAACAAAATGGTGGCAAATTTAAATCCGGTGCTCTTGTTGGGACACCCTTTACAATTTCATACTTGTGTAATGAAGATTCTTTTCTATGAAACTATATTTATGTATTGGGTATTGACAATTATTTTAATGTCTAGTATTATGTGAATGTATGGCTATTTTTTTGGTTCCTTATAAATAGTACATTTTCCAGGATGAATATTGCAAAATGTGTAAGAATATGATTTTTTTTAAAGATTTTTCCATTAATCATTAGGCTTCAATCCAAGTATGGCTTGTTTCTGTAAGACGAAAATTTGTTTTATATTGGTAGACCTTCCCCAGTGAATTATCCCGAAACGTAATACACTTTCAAAATTGGCTTGATATCCCATTTTTAGTATCCTAAAGGAGACATATTCTTTTAAGACGCGTAGCATATAATTGATTTTACATATTTTTTTAATGATGCAATTTAAATGCTCTAGCCATTTTAATTTATCTTTGTTTTATTTGTGTTTACATTTTTTCTATTTTGCTTAAACCAATTAAATACTTGTTCTAATGTATATTCTGCATTTTGGCACACTTCATATTTTGACCATTTATACAAATATTAGTATCATCAACGTAGTTTACAATTTTTAAATAACTTATTTCGTTCAATTTAAACAAGTCATCTATATAAATACAGTATAGGACCCAAAATACTGCCTTGGGTGACCCCTCCCGTTATTTCCAAGAACCTTGATTGTACGATCCCTGTTTCTCTTTTGATTTCTGCTATTTGCTTCCTTGCGTTATGCTAGGATTTTAGCCACTTATGTGCAACCCTTCTCAAGCCTATATCTTGCAATTTTGATAATAATAACAATAACTCGTGATTAATACAATCAAATTCTTCTTTGTATGAATGAATAAATTTTGTGAATGCATATAAGGCTGTGTTAAAACCATGTTGGCAAGCTGATAAAATATTATGATCACTCAAAAATGACTTATGGGTCTAAAGTTAAACGTCATCTGGGAGTCCGCTTTTATATAGAGGGATTACTTTAACTAGTTTCAATTGTGTGTCGATATGCATTGATTCGTTAATTAAAAAGCACAACTCTTCTGAAATGCAATCAATTGATTGTTTCACTAAGTATGGCGATATTTCATTTTTTGTTGACATGATTTTTACAAGAGTTTTAATTTCATTTGTGGTTATTGGATAAAAAAAAAATCATTTTATTTGTACCTGATTTAGTATTATCCAAACGGATTAATTTTTGCAGTTTTGCAAGTATATTTATAAAGTGGTCATTACATTTACATCAATATCCGGTCCTAATTGATTTAAATGATCACTTTCCTTTGTTATTTTTTAACAGTGTGGCTTGGCATTTATTTGTTGAAGTTTAACCCATGCATATTAACCATACACGTTGATGTTTTACCTACAGATTCTTCTTAGTGTATGGCAGTGTTAATGAGCATTTTAATTGAAAATATAACAATCAAGAAAACCCACAGCATACTTAAATTAACTTTATCCCTCAGAAGAAACCAAGAATGCTAAATCTCTGTGAGTGTGTACACAAGGCTGGAGTAGGCAGAAAAGTCAACCAACGACTGGTATTCAGAAGAGACGTGTGGATATATGACATCCAGAGGTGACACTTTGGCAGTTTCCAGTCAACATTCCTGGGTATATATAACGGGTCGCACCCATTTTACCTTTCTATTTGTCCATTGGTTGGCGTAGTCCGTAGTTCTCCGTCTGTCGGATATAGGTACCGGATAAGCTCGATTGAACACAACAACCCGCACGCAAATGAATAATGTGGACCCAGTTTTTCGTTTATATTTATCATCACCAGCGTTATCACTAGCTGGGCCCCTAATAGAGCCATTTTAGCAAGCGTTTAATTCAGTTATTCAAAGAAGTAACTGACTGTCCCTCATATTCCCAACAGTATTTGACTGTTATTCTTAGAAATGCAACCTGGAACGATTACCTTATTTTTCATATGGTTTGTTTAATGTTTGATTAACATTAATTCCCGTGCGAGCAGTTATGTCTTCAGATCCCTGATCATCTTGTTCGATTCACTTTCGTGTAACGGCTGTCTGACTATTTAGTGTTGTCTCTAATACTCATTCAAATGTCGTAAAAGTGTTATATAAACCAAAACTTTTGACACTGCATACTTATAATCACTTTATTTTAAAATAGTAGATCTGGCTAGGGTATTCTCAGTTCGGGCTAGTGGATAACTACCTTTTTTGGTCACGTAATAAAGTTACTCTATGACTTCTTTATGATCCTACCTGTTTCCCATCTCTTCTCCAACTGGTATATGTCTGACTGAGAATTTCTGATATTAATTTTGTATTATTTGCTTTGTTCTTTTTGTTTGTGCTAGTACTTTATTAAGAAATCGGTAAATTTCTTACTTTTGTCAGGATTTAGAATATTAGTTGAAGTGGATATCATTTATCTAATTTTAGATAACTTTATTTACGGTTCCACCAATAATCCATTCTTGAAATTCAAGGAGAAGCCCTTAATATGCTTTACTTTTATTCTAAGGATCAATTTATGTTCTATGTCAGGTACTACAAGTTGTACGATGACTTAAATTCTGACTTAACCCGTGGTGAAATATTTTTATGTTAAGTACAGGATTAATTAAAACACTTGGTTTTATTTCACTTCCACTTCGTTTTGTTTTACTATTTTTAAAATAGTGACTATTTTAAAAATAGTGAAACAAAACGAAGTATTTTAATTAACTACAAGTTGTGTAGCCAACTAATTTAGTTGATCGCGCAAGCTTTACCGCCTCTTGCATTTTTCTTTAATTATATTTAAGCTTGCATAAGTACTTTATTTCGATGAGTTGTTAGTTGCATTATTTAGATATATACGTTGTGTTACCAAGCTATATGTATTTAAAGTTCATATGGATTTTTTGCAATAGTTTTGAATAATGTGTTTGACAATACCACATATCTAAACGTTTGATTAATTAAGTCCGTTACACTTGGAGATATTTTCTGAAAAATATAAATTTCATCCTCATGTAGTACTATAGTCAATGTTGTAGTACTTATATTACATCTGATCTATTTGCTGATGCAAAAATCTTAAATGAATCCAGTGAATTTGACCAATAATTGAATGGACAGTACCATTGTTTCCCAACTTGTGTACTGGTATTTATTACTACTTAATTTTTTTTTTTAACTTATTTTCAAAAACTAGTATTTCTTAGCAAATAATCTTCTATATTTTATTTTATTAGTTTTTTTGGCGTTAGTATTTTATCAGTTTTTAGAAATTTGTCGAAACTTTTCTTCAAGAATTCTATTTTTCTCGCTCCCAGCATCAATACACTTGCGGAAACGTGTCTACAGGATAAAGGCTAAATTGATAGTTTCTCCAAATTCAAAGCGCTTTCCAAGTTGTTGTACGTCGAGAACGGGGTTCTAGTTTTAATATCCAAATCGTTACAATGACTGAGTTAAATATAATTCAATGGAATGCCAGATCCATTAAAAACAAAAAGCAGGTTTTTCAATATTTAATTTTCGAACAAAAGATAAATTTATGTTTGTTGAACGAACCGAGGCTAACTCCGCAGGTACCTTTCGTTTTTTCTGAATTTAATGTATTTAGAGACGATAATTTGAACGGGAAAACGGGATCATGTATCTAATTGAAAAACAATATTCCTTACGAACCTTATGACAATTTTTTTAAATACCAGGGGTCAAAGTAATTGGCATTTCAATTACTCTTAAAAATAAGAAAATAGTAAAATTAATTTCTACTTATTGCAATCCTAACGTTAATATTACAAAAAAATTGTAGATATAATTTTTTAAAAGTATTGACGGCTCGTATAACATCTAACCAGAATTCCTCTAGCCGTGCGTATTCAACCACTCTAACGATTCCATCCTGCCCTGGATGAGCCCAGTCTCCACTTCAAGGGTAATAGATTTACCTCGACTATTAACACCATTGTACCTAGCTGAATATTGGAATTCGCCTTGTTCCACTTATTACGCTGCTGCAACGTGCATCAATATTCCCGCTGCCAGCGACGTGGATATGCGTTGCTCAGCTGCTGAATTAACTACCATCGATCGCCGACGATTCGAGATGTATCTTCGACAATGGGTTCACAAATTACTCCTAGCGAATCCAACATTAAAAAATGTCCAGGCGTCAGTTGTTTCAAATCGTTGGGATTTAAATTTTTTTTTATCGGAGCAATTGGTTGTGAATTTGAAGTAGCTTCAACTGGTACTATAATAGTGAACAGCTCTTCAAAGGTCAGCCTTTGATCACCAATTACTCTAGATATCAACCTCTTCGCCGACTTAATCCCCGCTTCCCATAGACTGTGGAAGTGTGGGCCACAAGGAGGATTTGACGTCCACTTTATTTATTTTCTCCTTCGACTTCCTTTTAATTCAAAACGCCCCCATAATCGACTCCAGTTACTCGAAAGTCCTTTAAATGCTAAACTCTAGCTAAGGGAAAATCTCCTTAAATTATTGCAGCGGAGATTGTGTCGTCCGGAAACATTTTAAACACCTAACAATCCTACGACGGATTGCATCTCTACCTCCTAATATCCAAAATTGTGACTGAATCAGACAATGAAGATTCAAAGGACCTGGATGTAGGTATATATTATGGTAATGGTAAGGTAACAAAATAGGATGCTTCTGGTTAATTGACAAATTTGCGTATCGAATTCTTTTTCCGACCCTCAACAAGCCCTCCGAATCTAAAAAGGGGTTTAATTTTCTGATTCTAAGGCTAGCTTGATGACCATTTTTCAATTGCCGCATATCACCTTGAAACCCATCTATTTGCACTAATCTAAGTGCATCTCCCAAGTCCACTGACGACGAAAACCCAGTATGCCTTTCAAATTTATTGCCTAAATTAAAACAATATCTTAAAACGTACGCTGTTATTCGTCGCAGCTATACTTTTCTAACGCTGGACGCCACACCTGCCATTCTGAAACGCTCACTTCTAATTCAATCTTGAAGGTGGACATTCGAGCTTCTTGACAACGAGGGCACATATATTATCTGACGTGAAGATATATGCTCTTGAATCTGGCTAACTCGATTTGCCACATACGTTGTCCAGCGATGAGGCGATAATTGGGCCCATCTTAACGCAACTAAAGAATCTCTCCAAACCTCGACTCTAGAAATGGAACATTCCTTTTCTAACAATTCCACCACATGACGAATCAATTTTGTAACTAGAACTAAACCACACAATTCCAACCTTGGTAGTGTAATTCGTTTGAGTGGTGCCAATTTGGACTTCGCCAGCAGTAGTCTAGTGATGACTTCTCTATCGGATAGAATAATCCTACAATATACTACCCCCGCAATTCGGCGTTCTGAGCTGTCTGCAAATCCATGTATCTGCACATCCCGAGCCAGATTAACGTGTAAACACCTAGGTAATATTATATCTGCAACGATGGAAGTTCGTTGCGTCATCTGCTCCACTTTTAACATACTTCAGGAGGGGGTTCATCAACAGAATCGATTCTAAGCTGTCAGAGATGCTGTAATAAACATTTTCCAATCACAGGACTAATGTAACCCATAAGATCATACAACTTAGCTACCGACAAGATGCTTCGTTTAGTGATAATTCCGTCTTCCAAATGAACTCTATAGGAAAACCCATCTCGCCTAGGATTCCACACCAAACCGAGAATCTTAGTTGAAATATCCGTATCATCTTGGAATTAAAATATATCTCGATCAATAGCACAATATTCTGACGGAATGGCTTGAAGTACTTTCTGCCTATTGCTCATCCACTTCCTCAATTCAAAACCTCCACAAGATAACAATTCAATTAATTGTTTTTGGAGTAATAATGCTTCCTCGAGTGAAGCTATCGACGCAGTGATGTCATCCATATAAGTGGTAGACAGCAAAATTTTCGATTCGACTGGAAATCTAGCGCTTTCATAAGCCACTAATTGATGTAAGGTGCTTATTGCCAAAAAAGGTGATGACTTCACACACAATACTCTCTGGCCAGAATGCTCCAGTGAAACTTTTATGTTATGGCACATCTGACGAATGTCAGTGATATGTAAGACTCCATGAAAACGTAACTAAAGAATTATATCCACAATGTCTCGCTGTAATTGCGGTCCTTTAAACAATGCCTGGTTCAAAGAAATTTGATTTTGTGAAACCATCAAACACCACACGAAATTTTGAAAACGTTTCTCCATCCCGGTAGATGGGATTGGGTGGAATGTAAAAGGTCCTTTCTACTTCCTTTGGTTTATCTGTCGCAATAACCATGTATTTCTGTTCCAAATAATCATCCATAAATTCTCTATACAACGACATAAATTTTGGGTGTTTTGTGAGACGAAGCTCCAACAATCGAAACCTCATTAACGCTGAAGGACGACTTTCTCCTGAGGCAATTCTACAATGTATTTTCCCGATGCATCTCACTTGGTAGTTGTAGCATACAACATCTTCTCACAGAATTTATCTTTCAGACTCAGCTCAGATTGACTAGCTGGTTCTTCAATCTCCCAAAACTTTTTTAACATATTATGAATTACAGCTGAGGTATACCACTGAGCTGAAGATGAATGAATGAAGATGAAGCCAATTTTAATCTTGAATGTTAACAGGTTTTTAACATCAGATTCTATCACCAAATGAACGACTTCTCTAACAATTTCAGATTCCGTTCCATGCTGTAGCATAATTCGCATTACACAATGCTAGTGAAGAAATCAGTTGAAGTGGTTCTCCCTTTAGTGAAGATCTTAAGTAGATGTGCTTCGGTACATCTGAAAGTGGATGATTTTTATGAACTTTTGCCACATACAGATCATGAAAATTACTCAAACTATGCGTTATGGCATAATATTTTGGGGTAACAAGTCAGTTGCAAAAAAAAATACCTTGAAAATAAAGATTATTATTATAAAATGCAACCCTCGTACAAAATCATAATAGTGATTATATAATTGGAAAAAAAGGTGTAGAGAAATTGATACGTCTAAGTAATTATATTATATTAAATTATATTTATTTTTTTTGTAACCAAGTATTGATAAAATCCTTATCAGTTTTTAATATTACATCAAAATATAGTTATCTAATCTTTACTAGAAATGTGAGTTTAATAATAATACAATTATCACATATTTACCAAAAATGTCAATTCGACCAATATCCAAAGAGCTTCAAAAGAAGGCAAACGATGAATTATTTGAAGTTGAAGAACGCATACCGGATGATATTGCACACATTAAGAATTGGCTAAAGCAAGTTCCGTACTTAAATACACGCACAGGTATTTAATTCAGTACCGTACGTAATTACGAATTATAGTTGACTTACAGATGACCAATGGATTTTAACATTTTTACGTGGATGCAAGTTCAGTTTGGAACGAACGAAGGAGAAACTGGATACTTATTACACAATGCGAACGTTAGCACCAGAGATATACCAAAATCGCGACCCAATGCAACCCGAGATTCAAGAAATATTGAAGATGGGGTGAGTATCTGTTTTATAAAATTTACTTATTATACTGATACTAACTTTCAGCATATTTCTACCATTACTAACAGACGTAGGACCTGATTCTCCAAAAATATTACTAATGCGATATAATTTCGACGTATCAAATGGTTTCGACTTCACTGCACTTTTCAAAATAAACATGATCATCCATGATATCCTACTTAACGAAGATGACCAATTTATCATTTGTGGAGGACTTGCGATTCAAGACTTAAAATCAATAACTATGGGTCATATGCCTCCTATAAGTTTAATGAAGAAGGTTATAGCTTTAACGCAAGAGGGGTATCCCGTTAGACCTAAAGGAAGTCATTTCATAAATATTCCATCGTTTTTCGAAGTCGTTTATGGGCTTGTTAAACCATTTTTTAACGAAAAGATGAGGAGCAGGGTATGTAGAGTTTGTATAAATAATTAAATATGAACGGCATTTCTTTGGAATTTAGATGGTTGTACACAGTTCGGAAAATCTCGATGAATTGTATAAAATCGTTCCGAAAGAGAAGCTTCCAAAGGAGTATGGTGGTGATGGACCAACTTTAGATGAATTGACAGGTAAGTGATTTAAAGTTTTACGAAAAGTCTGAATATACTAAGAATAATATTCTCCCTACTGTTAATAATTTCGTAAAATTACCAACCTACGCAAACGAAACTAAATATGATTGATAGTATCCTCAACGAGATAAACATGTGTTTTATTGTTGTCTTTTTATAGAATATTGGAAGAAAAAGATCGAAAGTTATAGAGACTGGCTCATTGAAGACGCCAAATATGGAACTGACGAGAGCAAGCGTCCTGGAAAGCCCAAAATTGCTGACGAATTATTTGGAGTGGAAGGTTCTTTCAGAAAATTAAATGTTGATTGATTTAATTATAAATAGGTCAGTGTTTAAATACATACATAAATTTTGAAGAAAAGTTGTTATTACTTATTTACAATAATATTATAAAAAATGATCACATAACCACAAGTATTAGTTTTCAGACCATGTGTGACTTAATTTATTGCTTGCACTTATTTATTTCGACGGTTTGCCGTGCACAGGTATTATATCGGTCGTTTCTATCACTCTCGGGGTTTGTAGATTAATTCGGAGCCAGTTTGTTTACCCCTCTTCACCTGCTTGATACACTTATTTTAGTCGCGATCCTTTACTACACCACCCTCGCCTTCGAAATATTTTGTCCTCAAATATGCCATCCTGTAGTACATGGCAATCTACACTGGGAACACTACATTACGACATTTCCATGTCAAGAATTTTTCTATAGTTTGGTAGAACTCTTTTCATAGCGTCGAAATTTTGAGTCGGTTGTCCGGACGGAGGTCTGCCGTTCAGATGATGGATATTCGTCCGTCTTTCAGCGACAGAGGTTTCTTTCAGGAAAGACACAAGTTCGACCGTCGAGATAGACCCCCTGGAGCGGGCAAGGGTATCCGTTTACACGTCCGGCTCAATGAGGTACGGCAGCGGGGATTTCTTTCCGGAAGGACATCAGTTGGCCCACTGGTACGGGTGAGGGTGTCTGGTTTATATTGGCACAGCGCAGGCAACAAGTTTTACGAATAATTGGATGCTTAAACCGAACAAATATATTCAGGAGATAATAATAATAAAATTCATTATTGTGTCGGTTCCAGAGTAAGTTTTTAATTTTTTAATTTTATTAATTAAGTAAATGTTTTTATTTGTATTTAAAATCAATTTTATAATAAAACTGTAGTGAAGAGATGGAAAATCAAAACACGTGTCTGTAGATGATTATAAACTTGAATGCTAAATTATTTAATTGCTTTTGCTATTTCATTTTAATGAAATCAGTTTAAATTCAATTTTTGTTCATAACTTTTCGTGTTAAATTCACTTTCAAACAGTCAAAAGTACATTTTATCATTTATAAGTTTATTCAACAGAAATAATTTCATTCAAATTAGTGCTGCTTTGATAGATGTACTATTTGTAACATGCAAATTACTTTGGTATCATTCAATATCTGGCGAGGTATTAGCCAGAGAAGTAGTTATTGCAGTATTTTGTTTTGTAGGCTTAGTAAGACTCATTGTTTTCAATTTTTAAACTATTCATAGCTTCAATTATTTATTTTATCTATTTACGATCGTACAGACGCTTTTTGCATCATTTTTCATTGTAAAAGTGGTTTTTTAAAGCACTAGTGCTTTTTTACGTTTTTATTGCACGGTAATGTCAAACTATTTTTATTGCACAGAAATGTCAAATTTGACGGATGAATATATTATAGCACAAAATTTCGACGAAAAACTTATTTTTTTATTAACTGATACAAATAACTAATAAACTATAAATCAAATATATAATACAAACGAAATGGCAGATTTAAGAACTCTGAAGATTTCATTTAATACAAGTCGAAGCGATTACAATAAAACGAACATTTTTTCCATAAATAATAATGGCGGCCGACATTTGTGCAACTTGTTTACTGGTTTCTAAGTAAAAATTAGTGCACTGCGGGTAAAATATGTTTTCATCGTTCCTCGCTCGTGTTTTTAAACGCCAGTTCGTGCAATAAATCATCACTTTTTACACATGTATCTTAAATAACTATTATTTGATTAAGTAAGTATTAAGAAACAAATATGTTTAGTTTTAAAATTAAAAAAAAAATAATAATTATCGCAATGACAGTATTGGCAGTATCAAATGTATTTCTGTTAAATAATCATATATTTTATTTGTTTTTTATAGGGAAAGGACTATGATGACCACATCAACGTTGGGTTATGGACCGCTTTGAACCAATCAATACCGTCCCACTAGTTACACTCCCCTTGGCAGATGGCGCCAGAGTATTTGTGTTGGCGTTAGAGTATACTTATGCGTTAAAAACACCTCGAAGACGATGTCTAGGTATCGCTTCTCGGCCTATGGCTAAGATCAAAGTGTAGTATCTGTTCTTATCAGCTTAATTGCTGAGGGAAGGATGTGCACGATTTTGGCCATCACCCGGGGCTGGGACAGCCCGTCTGCCGTGACTGGACGCCGCTCCAGCACAAACACATCCAATTAAGGACTACAGTTTTTCGCAACTGACCTGAAAGGATATCTATTTGCTGTTACTTGGCAACCCCCCCTCGCTGGGGCGGTTTCCAGTGGCGGCGGATGGGTCCCATTAAGCCCCGGGGGCCGGGGAGTAAACTTATCTGTTCTTATCAGCTTAATTTAAAATTCGCGCGAGTGCTGTTATACGTGTTGTGTCATAAATTCATCATCATAGTGCCGTTTCATCTCTGTGTGTGTGGTGGTAAAATTATAAGTGCCGTTCAAGTTTCGTGCGCCGTGTTTTCAACTAGCGACACCCAGAGTCATACTTCGGAAACCTCGATACGTGTAACGTGTACTACGAAGAATCATCGTAGGCAACCCAATATACTACCGTTAATCGGATCAGCTGGAGCCAACCATCTTTTGATGCCTGTCAAGTTGCACCCGAGGGAAATAAACAAAGTGAATAACACTGTGTGAGCCAACAAATTAATACTTCCAGCGACTGCAGAGCCTGCACATACAAAAACGATGGAGGTAATGACGAGGTATGAGATAAAATATCCGCTCCCGCTTGAATTCACCTGCACGCTTTGCAATCTTCGCCCCCCACGCACATACAAGAGCCACTCAGATCTAAACAAACATCTGCGAAGGGTGCATAACCACGAGCTCTACTTCACATGTGCACTCTGTGAAGAAAAACCTGGCACCATAAAGAAGGTGAAAACGCACCAAAAAGTAACACACTCTGAGGAAGAGGTGAGCGAGTTTAATAGTAGCCAACCCCCGCTGTCCCCAACCCCACGCAGGATAACCCGGAGGCCAGTAAGTGCTACCCAAAACACACCATCAAATAACTCGAATGAACCTCACACCCAACAAAACTGCTCGCTCACACAACCAACTAGTTTAAACAGTGCTGAACAAAGGCCTACACAATCGCATATAAACACACACAGTGAAACAGTGCAACTAAATACACAACCACCCATATGCACACCACCCCCAGCTGTACCCACATCACCGCTTGCACAAACCCCAGCTGTACCCACATCACCGCTTGCACAAACCCCAGCTATACATGCATCACTGCTTACACCTATCACACACACATCCCAAGAGCCCCTGCAACCATCAGTTATTTCTGAATTATCACAAATATTTAGTGAGCTAACTACCACAATTAATTCCATAGAAGACGAGGACTTGCATCCGCTCCAACAAGCAACAACAGAAGTACCTGGCAGCGCAGCAGAAATCCATATTACCAGAAGTCAGGATCCCCCACAGCCAACAAATGCATATAACCCCACCGATGACCAGGTTAAATGGATAAAGCTCATCGAACAGTGCTCGTCTAACCAGGAATTAAATGTGGTGGTTAACCAATTAACGACCGACTGGACAAATCAATCAAACAACAGGGAAAGCACACAGAAGGCCGCCCAACGCAACAAGAAAAACACATACAAGAAAACAAATTACGATGGTAATGAAGCATCATTTATACAGAAGCTGTACAGGAAATCCAAGAAAAAGGCATACGAGAAGATAACCAGAGGACCTCCTAATTACTGCCCCATTAGTGCAGAAAACCTCCTTCAATATTTCAACGGCACAATGGGAGAAAAGGGAACTCCACTACAGCAAGTAAACTTCAACCTCCCATCCGCACCTGCAGATGAGCTGACAAACCCTTTTTTACCAGAGGAAATCAGTAATCGCTTGAACTCCATGCCGAACACCGCCCCAGGGAAAGATGGAATCAGATATATGAATATAAAAAAGCTAGACCCACACTGCTTCGTTCTAACTGAATTGTTTAACAAAATAATGCAGGTAAAAGGTATCCCGTCGGCATGGAAGACAGCCCAAATCATACTGATATATAAAAAGGGCCCAATGGATATCCCATCAAACTGGCGTCCAATTTCATTATGCAGTACACTCTATAAATTATTTACATCTTGCCTGGCAAACAGAATTTCATCCTGGGCGGGGAGCAACAACATCCTTTCCCAGTGCCAAAAGGGGTTTGGAAAAGGGGAAGGATGCTTCGAGCACAACTTCCTGCTCCAAAGTGTGCTTGATGATACAAGAAGAAGAGAAAGGAGAGCAGTTATAGCCTGGCTGGACCTAGCAAATGCCTTCTCCTCAGTACCCCACTCACACATCCTCTCCATTCTACAACAAATTGGTTTTCCAAAAGTATTAATAGATATCATTACAGATTTATACACCGACAACACTGCCACAATCCGAGCATCGTCAGGGGATACAGAGCCATTCCCCATCGCATCTGGAGTGAAACAGGGGTGCCCACTCAGCCCGGTGCTATTTAACCTAGCCATTGAACCTGTTGTCAGAGCTGTACAAAACCTCCAGACTGGTTTCCGCTTGGATGGAAATGAAGTTAGCGTGCTCGCCTATGCAGATGACCTGGCGCTTATTACCACCAGCCCTGAGAATATGCAGAACATGCTGAACGTTGCAGGAGAAGTAGCATCGATGTGTGGCCTCACTTTTAATCCAGCCAAGTGTGCATCGCTTGACCTCGATTGCAACAAAATAAGAAGAGTTGGTAACACCGCACTCAACATCCAAGGGGGTGCGATGGCAGTGCTGAAGGAGGGTGATGCTTACGAACACCTGGGGGTCCCGACAGGATATCACATTGATACGTCGCCCGACAAGATAATCCGGAAAATGATGAATGAAATCGCAGCAGTTAATGAATCCTTGCTGGCTCCCTGGCAGAAAATTGATTCAGTAAATACATTCATTATCCCCCAAATTCAGTTTATCCTCCGAGGATCACATGTAATGAAAAAGAATCTGAGAGCGCTAGACAAACTACTTAACAAGTGTTTGAAAAAGTGGCTAAACCTCCCCCAGCGTGCCACTAACGACATTCTCTACATGAATAGCGCAAAAGGGGGCACAGACGTTATCCCTACCTGTGTATTAACAGACATTGCTACTATTACACAAGCATTCAAAATATTAAATTGCAATGACCCGTCTGTTAGCCAGGTAGCGAACTGCCAACTAAATGCTGTCATTCGTAGGAGGATTGGGAGATTGCCAACAAAGCAAGACCAAGCAACATATCTCTCTGGCTCGCTTGACGGTGAGTTTGGTAGGGATGGTGGTGACATCTCCTCGCTATGGACACGTGCCAGAAACGCATCCCGACGATTAACTAAGAGCATAGGGACAGTGTGGATATGGCAGCAGACCCGAGAAGAGCTGTGCCTTGCCGTAGGAACGGAGGCCAAAATAATTATTCCCCCATCGGCAAAGAAACTGCTGGAGAAAACCTTAAAAGGAGCATTCCGAGAACGCACAGCTCTCAGCCTACTAAAAAAGAAAGACCAGGGTAAAACATTTGCATGTACATCTCTGTGGTCAGCTAGTAGCCACTTCATGCGCAACGGCCTAGCTACAAGATTCTGCGATTGGAAATTTGTTCACCGCGCCAGACTTGATTGTGTCCCACTCAATGCCACCAAGAGGTTTGGGAACTTTAATAAAAAATGCCGTAGATGTGGCCGTGCAGATGAAACCCTCCCCCATGTATTGAACCATTGCCAAATGCACGCTGCAGCATGGCAAAAAAGGCACAATACCATCCAGAACCGCCTAGCGAATGCAATACCACCTAACAGCGGCAGGATCCAGGTAAACCGTACAGTGGAGGGCTGCTCGTCCAACCTGAGACCCGACATTGTAATACTAGACGATGAAGGGAAAAAGGCTACGATCATCGACATAGCGGTTCCGTTTGAAAATGGCAAAGATGCACTCCTCGCCAGCTCTCAGGGAAAGAAGGAAAAGTATACGCCAGTCGCCGCAGAGCTGAGATTGAAGGGACTCGAGGTCGAAGTGTACGCCTTCCAGGTAGGTGCACTTGGAGCATGGGACCCTGCAAACGAGGCAGTAATCCGGCACCTCCGGATATCAAGAAGATACGCGTCGTTGATGAGGAAGCTGATGGTCTCCGACGCCATCAAATGGAGCCGCGATATATACATTGAACACCTGACGGGCGTTAGGCAATATTAGTATAATAAAGTACCTTATTTTCCTATTTTTACCCCTATACCATGTGCAATTCCAAATGTATATGCCTGTTATAGTATTGTCACATATTTTATCTTCTTGTTATATGTTTAAGTACTCTTAAACTGATTTCTATGTTTTATACCTATCAAAAATGTATTTGATTTATTATTTGCTAATAAATGTTTTAAATCTGTTCTTATCAGCTTAATATCTGATACGACCCGCATGCGGGTCCAGTATATTAAACTGATTTCTGGAAATGGGTTGAAGTTCGGGGCTTGCTCCACTTCTACCGCGGGTTGGCCCGGCATTGCAGTGCCGCCGGGATCGGCCCACATAATTTAAACACAAACAAAATCATCATATTAAAAGAATGTATCCTGAAAGTGCAGCAGAACGATGTGGTGTTAATTAAGCGCGTAGTGCATATAAGTTTTGAAATCGTGACCGGTCTCTCAACCAGCGCTATCCAAGGTCACGCTATGAAAACACGTTTACGCGGAACGTCTCCACCAGTGAATCATTATAATTAACGCAATACACCACCGTTTATTAATATTCCTAAGGTGCAGAATACAACCGTGATGAAATATGAAATTCCGTTCTCATTGGCTGCTTACATGTAACCTCTGCAATGTTCGCCCTCCTCTTACATACAAAAATCATTCAGACCTTAACAAACACCTCATTACTTACTACGAACTGCACTTTATATGTGCTGTATGCGAAGAAAAATCAGACTCTATTAAAAAAGTGAAATCGCATCAAAAAGCTGTTCACACGGCAGATTACATTGAACAATATAGCAACAGTTAACCACCTTTGTCTCCAACATCACGTAAAATAACAACGAGAACAGTACATCTTCACCAACCGGAAATCACAGAAGCCTCTGTATGTCCACTACGCAGCCCCCTGACTGAAAATGGAGTCAATATAAATATAAAACACCAAGGTACTTACTTACTCAATGCCACTAGTAAACACCAGGATGGCAACATGGCTGTGTCCACCTTGCTACAATCAAGCCAGCAAAATACATATGAGCCGATCACACTGGTATGTTACTAGCTTGTAGTAAACAATATGAAAACATGACCACACTATCAACACAAAACAAAGCACCACCACTCAACAAAATCCCAACACAAAGAAGCCCACCACCTAACACTCAGCCCCAATAAACTCCGAAAGAGCATATTGTAATGTTCCAAGGGGACATTAAATTATAGTAGTGACCAGAAAATTACCAAACTTAGAATAAAATATGTGCAACGGATTGTAATAAATAATGTTTCATAATCCGCGTAAAGGGGAAACATTATAAAAATATGTAGACTAAACAACCGAAATTGGGGCACCGGTTGTCGCGAGAAATAAAGGTAAGGGGTAAGTTTCGGGTGAAATAAACCAGACGCTGCGCGACTAATGGGGATGGATGGCCATGGGACGCTTCGAGTGGGACACGTACACACTTGAGGTGCAGGTATAGAAACCGATAACATAAACACTTAATTTTAATATTAGCGGGGCGACGAAAACAAGGAATGTGAAATCGTGAAAAGGGTGTTCAAGAAAGGCGTATAAAAGGGCTGGGTTGATTACGAACGGGGTCACTTATAATCACAAATCCGATCGTTGATAATAACTTACCACTGACATCGTTGCAACAAATTACATCGGTAAACTGCCCTAAACCAATTTTCTTTCTACTAGAAAATATTTCTCGACTGACGTCACTTATAACAAATTATTTCGAAAAATTATCCTGACATATACCGATTTAATTGCACCTCTTCTAATAGAATGTAGAACGTTCCCGGCAATCAGGTCTTTTTTTGTAAAAAATGCAGTATTACTATGACCATTGTAAAAATTTGTTAGTCAACAATTAATAATGGGCACATAGTGTTCGAAATGTAGTGCTTAAATAAAAACAGTGAAGAAAGGAATTTAACCGGATTCTTAATATAATAATGTCTTTGCGTAACTCAAGAATACATACATACGAAGGCGCCCTAAATGTTTCCGGAATCGTCAAGAAAAATACGGTATTGATGTGGTTTTCTATTTTTATTTTTCGATGTAGTCTCCTTGAAGTTCAATCCACTTTTACAAGTGGTGCTACAGTCTCTTCAAGCCGTCGGAAGTGTAAGATGTTTCGAGGTCTGCAAAATAACCAGCTGTAGTAGCGATGACCCCCTCATTTGAGGCAAATCTCTTTCCTAACAACGATTGTTTCAGGTTTGGGATTAGGAAAAAGTCGCTGGAGGATGAGAGACTAATTCGTAACGCAACTCATTCAATTTGGACACGACGATGCCGGATTAATAAGCCGGTGAATTATCGTGATGAAGAAGCAATTTTTTATGCTGCAAATGAGTCGGTTTCTTCTTCAATACTATATCAAATCGGATCAATAAATCGCTGTATTATTGCCCCGTAATGTTTCGTACCATCTGCAGATAGTCGATGAGGATCACACCTTGGAAATCCCAAAAAACGGTCGCCATGACCTTTCCGACCGATGGAACGGTCTTTGCTTTCTTCGGTGCTGCTTCGCCCGGAGAAGTCCACTGCTTTGACTATTCCTTGGTCTCCGGTTTGCAGTTGTGGATCCAAGACTCATCTACGGTAACGCTTATATTAATAATTTAAAAAGGCACAAATTATTTGTATTCCAATATAAGTTTTTAATTTACTGCCAATTTATATTATTAATTATCTAAGAAGGGTTACAACTCAGGTGTACGATATACTTACAACTTGAATTTGTACATGCGGGCTATAATGTTCTTCCATTCATATAGAAATCAACAAATGGAGCATCAGATTTGTTTAAATTTCATTCGTTGTTTAATGTAGCAAAAAACGGTTGGCTTAATGTAGCTTTCTAATTTAATAAAATATGCATTTTTGGGGATAAATATTAGTCAATAAGTTACTAAATTAGATTTACCTGTGATTCGACGTTATGGCTTTCCTGTCGTTTTCTTCATGTGATTAGTAGCAAAACTTGCAATATGCGCTCCTGAACTAAATCTTAATAAATGTTATACAAACAAAGTTAAAAAGTTTTTTTATTTGTGAAGAATTATGTATAACGAAGTAGAAGCCTCCACCGTTAACAGTTAAATCTTAATAATTGGATATCATTTGGCATTATTTCAAATTTGGCCACGCTGTTAATAACGTAATGCATCGACATGTCTTGAAAAATACTGCTGGGTAACAAGTACTTCTACCGAATGGTCCTAAAAAACTCAAAAATAGTATATGTACGAAATAATAAAATACAATAATAATTATTAGAGCTTTATTATTATTGGAAAATGTTTGAATGTCTAAAATTCGAATCATTTCTTTAAATTATTATTTCCCTGTTAGCTACAGACCGGTATCGACCTATTTAAGTCTCATCGGCACAGCGCAGTTAAAAATAGCACTAGTGCTACAATGGTTGCTATGACAATGAATATATAATATATACATAACACACAATGTACTATATATCATAGTCAAAAAGTAACCTATAATTTGTTTTTCTACTCCTATAATGAAATAACATAATTGTAGGTTACTTTTTGATTATACAATGTAGTACATTGTATGTTATGTATATATTATATATTCATTGTCATAGCAACCATTGTAGCACTAGTGCTACAATATATATATATATATATATATATTGTAGCACTAGTGTTACAATATTTCCATTGGAGCACTAGTGCTACAACAGTTAAACAGGAGAGGGATATTACAATAACATAGTATTAATAATATTAATATTGAATCAGACTAAACGTTTTTTATAATTAATACAAGTGAAAATTTGTTTTATAATTTATGTGATGATATTATGTAATAAATTATACTTTAAGTTTGTATATTGACGCTTCCAATTCTATAAATGTATATTGTGTACACTATATGGTCTAAGGAATAAAGATTATTATTATTATTATTATTTCCTTAAATACAAAAAATAATGTTTTTCAATTACACGCAAATATTATACGAACATTATAAAATTTGATTTTTGAGTTGACTTTTCTGACGTGAAATTAAACGTCAAAATAAAATTGCGAGTGAATTGAAATTTACGCAAAATAATGGTAAGTAATAATAGTAAGAGTAGTTTTGTTACAAAATTAAACCCTACGGTAAATGTTTCATCATATACATGATCTCCAAGAACGGTTCATAACTGTATCAATATCACGTATATTTTTAATAAATAAAAATGTGTTCAATGTCAATTAGTAGAAATCTATATTTGAATTTTTTAATTCATATGTATAATCGTAGAAAAAGTATAGTGTACAATTCGCATACAATGACCATTGCCCACTCGTATGAATTGCTGCACTCGCCTTCGGCTCATGCAGCAAATTTCATACACGTGGGCAATGGGTATCATTGTATGCTCATTATACAATATACTATATTTCATTATAGGAGTAGAAAAAAATATTTACTATACAATTACAAATTTAGATGACATTTGACAATTGCGTCGAAATATTCTAGTCGGTTTATTACTATTTAAAATTTTCCGATTCCCCGGATTTATCAAACACTAAGTAAGTATATTTTCAGAACATGTAGTAATAAAAAGGAGTCACAGTAGTGGTTACAGGGAGGTTTGTGTCATGCACCACCATCAAAATGCAATGACGAACAGAACAAGTCTATATTTCAAGACGACATCGTGGTTATATGCGCGATCGTGCTCGAAGCTACGGATTGGCTATCTCAGTGAAGAGGGTTTTACCTGAACCACTTTGGACTCCCTGACATTGTTCCCTCTCTAAATGTATTTAAGCTAAATTCTGAAACCATGGTGCGGTGAAAAACATTATTTAAAGCAATTTTCTACCTTTATATAAAATTTGTTTACAATACGCTTCTACATTCTTCTTAAAATAATTATATTAATTGTAAATATATGTTTATAGACGCATTTTTATTGAAAGTAATAATTAAAATTAACAAATAGATAGAAATAATAAAAATGTCGGACATCGACAGTGTTGATTCCGATCGTTCGATTAAAAATAAGAATAAAGTGAACATTAAACGATGTTACTGCGGTAATATTGCAAGATCGGGAGTGCAGTGTACACAGTGTGCAAGTTTCTACCACTCAGCTTGTGTAAATAGAGTCAAAGAGTGTTGTAGCATATCATTGACTGAATCTAACCTGTAAACTGCTCCTCTAGACGGGGATATAAATAAGGATCCATCGCACAAGTGTGAGTATTCAATTGAACTTTTGAAGACCTACGCAGATCTTATAAGTGAGTTGAAATTATCAAACAGTCTACTGTTAGATAAGATTAAAAATTTGGAGAGAGAAAATGCGTTATTAAAATGTAACTCTACTATGTCGAATACAAATGGTCAGGAATCTATAACTTCTGTTGCCCCTGTTGGCTCTACGACCAGCCAAAAACGAAATGTAAACAAACAACATAATATAGACAACCCAAATTGCGATATATTACCATCAATGAAAAATCAAAATTTAATTGATGCCAGCGAAGTAATTCCCGCGCAGTCAGATTCAGAACCGAAATGGACCGAAGTTGTGTCAAGAAACCGCCGTAGAAATAGTCGCGGATATGAAGGTCAAGTTAATACCAACCGCGAATCAGTCCACAAAAGGAAAACACCATTATTGAGAGGAACTGGATCATGGGGAGAAGACAATAATTTTAGTGCGGCCACACAAAAAGCGTGGTTGCATATTGGCCGAGCAAAACCGGAAGCCACCGCTAAACAAATAGAATTATTCCTTAATAAAAGATTTCCCTCAAAAACATTTATTATTGAAAAGTTAGAAATGAATAATAGTAAATTATCATCATTTAAACTCGGGGCAGATTTTGACCTTCTTAACGATCTTTATAATCCTAGTCTATGGCCATCAGGCATTACAATACGACGTTTCAATTTTTTTCGCTCCTCAAACGCAAACAAGACAAATACAAACAATAGCCAAAAATAAGATTACATTGCTACATCTAAATGTACAAACTAGTTTTTCGAGAACAACACCCTATGGAGGATGCCTGATTATGCTGCGCAACTATCTTTCATTTAATGTAGTTAATAATATAGAAAAACTTTCGATTGAAAACACATGTGAAGTGAGCGCTGTTGAAATACCATCATTAAAACTTTGCGTTGTGTGTATCTACCGGATTCCTAACTCAAATTTTGACGATTTTATACGTATATTTTCAAAAATTGTATCAAAAATAAAATTACAATATATTATTCTTGCAGGTGATTTTAATGTAAGGTTTGGCACTACTGATAGGGACTATCTCCGTCTCAAAGACGTATTAGTCTCTTATGGTTATGAAATAACAATTCAGGATAATACTAGAAATAACAACTGTATTGACAACATATTAATAAACAAAAGTATTTGTAATAATTTAAAATATTACTCCGCAATCAGTAGAGCCGAGCTATCGGATCACCACGCACAAACAATCACTATTGAAATATCGGAACAGTACAGCAATAAACTTCGCATTATTCAACCTATATGTGAAATAGGCTTAACTAAAATGTACCAAATACTTGGCGCTGCAGACTGGAGTTCTGTTTATGACGATGAGAGCATTCACATATGTTTTCAAAATTTTATTTCAATATTACAAAATGCTACTGATATCTCGTTTAAAAAAATATATATTAAACAAAGAAAAACACCTCAAAAGATGAAATGGTTTGATGACGATCTTAGGCAAATGCGTCAGAACATAATACTATTAACAGACATATAAAACGGTATAAAATTGCAATTAAAACAAAAAAGCAGGCGGCAACAGACAAATATATTACAAATTCTGACAATTTCTCAAAAGCAATGTGGAATGTTCTCAACACAAAAATAAAATCAAACACATGTATTGATATCAGACCAATAGATTTTAATAACTATCTATGTTCCGTAGCAGAAAACATTACAAAAAGCCTTAACAACTCTATATCTATATCAAATCATCAAATTACTGAATTAAAATACCTTAATCAAATATCACAAAATATAAACTTTAAAATAGATCCAGTGTCTGAAACTGAAATTCATAATATAATCATTAACTTAACAAATTCCAATAGTCTTGATTGTTACGGTCTCAATAGCAAAATTATAAAACACGTAGAAACCATAATAACACCGCATTTAACTAATTTAATAAATACCGCTATTAAACAAAATATTTTCCCTAAACCACTTAAAATTTCACGCGTAGTTCCAATCTATAAAAAAGGCGATAGGTCTGACGAAAGTAATTACCGACCTATATCAATTATTCCCATTATTAGCAAAGTATTTGAAATAGCATTAAAATCCAGACTTATCAAATATTTTGAAAATAACAACCTCCTCTCATCAAATCAGTTTGGTTTTCGAGGAAATATGTGCACGGTAACTGCTTTAGTAGAATTTGTATCTTTTATATACTCTAGTATAAATGATGGCCAATACGTTAGCGCACTCTTGTGCGATTTAACAAAAGCTTTTGACTGCGTGTCTCAGGAATTATTGTTAAATAAATTAAGATATTACAAACTTGATGATAACACCTTAGCTTTTTTTAAATCGTATTTTACTGACAGGTTCCAATATGTTGAGTTGAATAATGAAAAGTCACCTACATTACCCTTAACGAGCGGTGTATTACAAGGGTCTGTATTAGGGCCGTTCTTCTTTATAATATATATTAACGACTTGGATAGATTTATGAATGAGATAAACTTAATATTATTTGCAGATGACACGTCAGCATTAAGTTCTGACAAAAACGCCGAAACATTATTATCAAAAACAAATGACATTAAAAATAAATTGAATGAATGGTTTGCTGCAAATAAACTGTCACTTAATGAATCAAAAACACAAATAATGATATTTGGAACTCGTAACCTAGACCAAGATTACAAAAAAAGGCGTGGTAAACTATTGGGACTATACTTTGAGCCAACCGTAACGTGGTTTACACATTGCGACAAACTTGCAAAGCAGTTGGGTTCATTAATTTACTTATTCAGAAACATTACAGCATCTCGACAGGTATTACTTAATGCTTACCATGCATTATTTTACTCTAAAATGAGTTATGGAATACTCATTTGGGGACATTCCGCTTCTTCTGAAAGACTATTTAGTTTACAGAGAAAAGTAGTAAGGGTTATCTGTGGGGTTCATTACAGGCATGACGCAAAACAATTATTCAAAGCACATAAATTACTGACGTTACCTAGCGTATACATACTTCAAGCACTTATGTATGTTAAAGTAAATTTGTCTAAATATGATACAATATGCGGTATGCATAGTCATAACTAGAGAGCGGATAAAAAAGCTTAAAAAATGTGAAAAAAAGCACTTAAAAAGGCACAAAATTTAGAGAAAAAAAGCATTAAAAAAGCATAAAAACAGGAAAAAAGCATAATAACACGAAAAAAGCAGTAAAAAAGCATTAAAAGGCACAAAATTTAGAGAAAAAAAGCATTAAAAAAGCATAAAAACAGGAAAAAAGCATAAAAACACGAAAAAAGCACTAAAGAAAACTATATTTTCTTGATATGTTACACGTTTATCAACATATTTTACAAAGAAATTTGGCTTAAAACTAAAATAAACATACTTTCTTTACGCAATTTATAATATCATGTAAGTATTTAAAAATTAAATTGTAATTTTGTATACATTTCAAAATAACTAAAATCTATTCATAAAAACAGTAGATCATTCAATGTTGTTCTAAGGGTTTAATTGTAAAAATTATTACTTCTGACGCTCAATAAATTTTTTTAAGTAGAAAAGCATCTCTTTATTTTAAATTATAGCTGGATCCATTTGAAAATTGCCATTCAAAATCAAGTTTAATTTATTTAATATTAAAAATCCTTCATTTTCAACGAATACTTCTTTCGATATTATTTTGATTTCTTGGCCAATGCATGCAGGTATTTTCTAAAATGAATCTGCTTTTATAAAGATTTGATTGTGTTGCTCACAAAATTTAAACGCGATTTTATGTAACTCAATTGTTTTGAAGGAAGCTCTTGTTTCTTAAGAACTGTATAACAGTCTTTAACTGATTTGCTTGTCGTTTCGGGAAAGTTGTATATAACCTTATTAAATTCTTCAAAATTGTTCGCATAGTACATTGTAGCATATAGCCAAATTCCCCATTTTGTTAGCACTGGTTTATGGGGCAGTGAGATATCAGATAATGACTTCTTGAATAATTGTACTCACAGAAGAATATAAGAACTATTTTTCCATATTTAATTAAATCTACAAATGGAAATTTCATTCTTATAGTTTCAGAAATTCGTTTCTATTCATGTGCTAAACTTGTACAATGCACAAAATGCATTATTAGTAAAATTTTGTAACTTAGTATTGTCTATGGCAAAAATAAGTTTGTCAGTCCATCATTTATGAATTTTGCTATAATGTTATTATCAGTTTTCTTCAATTCTTTTGTATATATCAAAATACTGTTGGTCGGATGTCTTCATGTTAAACTCATATTATTAAATTAAACAAGTCTGTGGTTTCATCCACACCAAACCACATATAATTATTGTTAATAATATCTTTAATTTTTTGTATGGTTTCATAGTATCTAAGAGCTACATAATTTTTTCTCGGGAATGCGTATTTTACAATATTTTCCCAAGAAAGATTTAAATGCATTATTTTGTAATTTTCTTAAAGGGATATTAGAATGTAAAAGTATTTTGCACAAATGTGAATTTAATTGAAGATGATGCTAAAGATTGTGAAATTGTGCTGTTTTGTTAGTTCAGCTTTGAACTTTTTCAAACGTTCTTGACGTAGTGTTGTTATAACATGTTTTACATACTAGTCTTGACTAGTTAGGATGCAGTTGGGAACTAAAATAAAACTTACTATTTTTAAACATGCCTTACAAAATAATGTATAATTTTCACTTATTAATTCTGGATAGCTTCTAATTAATTCTTGTATTGTGGTTTTCACCTTTTGCGTTATGGGTTAAATATACATGTGAATTATATAATATAATTTATCTGTGATTCCCCAGGTTAATACGATTCACGCATATAGTAATTTTTGATAAATAAGCAAAGTTTTTGGAATGTCAATTCAATAGTTTATGAATGCGAGTTTGAATATGAAAATTAACGAAAACGGTAAATATGCGCCAGTCGTCCCATCGGTACTTTTGCCGAGAGAAGGAAATTGATACGGTTGCAGAACACCTGATTATTAGCTATCACTTAAATTTGTTTACATTTAATACTTACTGGGGCCCCTATTTATTTTTTAACGACGTTTACATCCGGAATATCATAGGTGTGATTCCTATGAAGCGTTCGTCTGTATTATCTGAATAATGAGACGGTCTATTATATCTACTTATTTATAAACGAATCCATTGTAAATTGGTAATTTATACTAATATTTATTAATAATAAAATTCATTATAATTATTGTATCATATTTTGAAGATTTTTAACAATTATGTTGTCAAAAGACACGAAGAAAATATGTAATACAAATATAATCTATAAATGATGGGATACAGATTTTTACGAAAATTCTCTATATTAGAACATTAATTTAATATCAGCGTGAAATTATTATTAAATGTTTTTTAAATGTTTAAGAAAATGCTCCAAATAAGCATCAAAATCTAAAAAAAGCATGAAAATAAGCATAAAAAGTCAAAATAAGCACAAAAAGTCAAAATAAGCAAAAAAGCCCAAAAAAACTTAGCGCTAAGTAATCACATTCTTCAAGATTCGTATAGATATTAAGAAATTTTTTCGATGCTATTAATATTATGGATAAGCATAATGCTAGAAATCCGCTCTCTAGTCATAACACACGCACAAAGCATAACCTGCGTACTCCATACATTCGATTAGACAGAACACGTTGCGGCGTCAACTATTATGGGATTAAACTATATAATTCCCTTCCGGAACATGTAAGACAATTAAGTGTAAATAAATTCAAAAAATGTATTAAAAACGTATTATTGGCTAATTGTCCATTTAAGATAGATGAATTTTTTGACTATAGTTCTTGTATGTAATAGTTGTGTTTTTTTTTGACGAGTGTAAATATTTTATGTAAATATTTTGGCACAATAAACAAAACAAAAAAAAAAAACAAATATGTCATTGTAACGGCAACTAAACTCAATTAAGAAGTTAATTTCTCTTAAGGTATCAGATCTTTAAATCTAAATGCGCTTTTAAAATGAAACTTTAAGTTTTATTAAGGAATTGGTGGCCTGCAGTTACCGGAATTACTATTAAGTATAGAAAACAATGTTATATATATTTATATTTATATAATATATTTATAGATATTTTTCTTAAGTGTTGTTGAATCACGACGTGGTTTTCAAAAATGAGGTTATCATTATCAACGGGGAAAATTAAGGAGTTGACTACTTGGAGTCAACTGCCCCGATTAAGAATTGATTGTAGGCCTGTTGTTCAAAATCGGATCCCCGTGATTACCTCTAGCTCGTAGGTAGAGAAAGAATATCACACAAAATAAAGAGATAAAAGAAATTGTAACTCGCTTACCTGGAGGACAGCAACTTCAGGAACCGCTCTCGCTTCGCCTTTTGCACTATTTGTTGTTGTATGGAGTTATTAAGAATAATAGTACTCAGATGTGAAATAAATATAACGGAAAATATATTTACACAACAACAAAAGCAAATGAAAATATAAGAATATATGATAATACAAAGTGACTATGTACATTAACTTACGATATACTAATAAAAATGGTAAATTGGATTCGTGATTGATAACTTGTGAATAACTTGTAACCGCCCGGATGCAACTGCTTACTGATAACTTCTAACTCCAACTCGTGACTGATAACTGATTACTTGGGTAAGCGACGACGTGATATATATACACCCCTACCCTTATTTTTTCGAGAGTCCAAGTTTTACACTGTTGAATTAATATGTACATTACCTAACTCTATTTAGACCTAACATTATATTTACACTATTTATAACTAATTAGTATGTGAATCTTACTCATACGTAACGTACGTGGATGCGTATATGATAACAAGTACCATGTGTAATGGTGGGTGTTAAGATTGTAGTCTTGAACGGTGCGTACCTCGTGTTTGGTATCGTTTTATTTGTCATGACACATGGAAGGCCATCGCGAACGTGGTTTAATGATATGACTTCACATATCCACAAGATTCGCGAATAAGTAAACGGTAATCCTGGTTTACCCCGGATTAGCCCATCCATGGTCATGACGGTACGCGCCGCTTCGTTTATTGCCGAGATTATTAGATTCTTGGAAACGGAAAAGAGATTATTTGCAAATATATTTATGATGTGCAATAAAGTGATTTGGCGAATTTGAAATATTTATGATTATAATGCCCTTAATTTTATTGCAGCAATACCTTTAGTTTTCCGTTTCTAATCTTAAGGGTTTTGTGATTGTCACGTACACAAAACGGTCGTTTACACACGGTACATTGTTTTAGAAATCCCAATGCGGGCAAAAATAACCAACGTAAGTTACGTGTGAGGATATGTGATGACCTACCCTAATATTATGATTAACATGCATCCTAACTATACATGTCTAAATCATGTTATATTAATGTATGCATTACGAACATTACTCATTTTGAAAATAAACTTATGAAGCAAAATGAAAATGAAATGGTTTTGATAAAATAAGTATGTTATCCGACATTCACGATAGAATGCCGGTAACAATTCGGCCCCGTAAAAATGAGTAATATTCGTTTCCATCTAGAACCCGAAAATATGTCCAACGGCATACATTAACGTCTATGAATGAAGCGTGAGAAACGAATGTTTATGTGATATATGCAGTAAAAAGAAATACGCAAATACGGGTGTGTTTTTGTTAACTTGTGTAAAGGGAACTAACCGGAAGTTGGGTGATCCGCCAGAAGCTGGTCCTTCGCAAGTTGTGGTGTGACGATATTGGGGCATCTTAGGCTGAATTTGAGAGCTCTACGGTCATAAGAACTCCAGCACTCGTTCACGTGGTGGCAACGAAGTGATGGCTTCCACTGCAGGGTGATGATATGATTGTCGTTGTGGCCTGAAACAACTATCTTCCCTTGGACATGTTGTACAACGACGGGTGATTTGGGCGCCACAATGGGTATGGAAGTAAGACTGCCCATTGTCAGTCTGATCTCGGGTGCGCGAGAGTCACTTATTTACACTTACACTATTTATACTTACACTATTTACACTTACACTATTTATTTACAACTATCCTAAAGCACTCGGCACACTCGTATGCACTATTAGCGTCTTTAGATTTGTCTTTATCGCGCAGGGAGGAAGAGACCTAGGCGGCAGCATCGAGAGTTTCTGGTGTTGATATGTGTTGAGGTGCTGGCCGCATATCATCAGCGTGTACTCGTACGTTCCGTCCATCTCGATTGATTAAATACACACGTCCATCGGAATGATCTTGTACCTCATATGGTCCTAACCACTTGGGTGCGAATCCAGCTGGATTCTGAGCGTCGCTCAGTGCATGATTCCGGATAAAGACCTGCTGTCCTCTTGAGAATTGATTGGGCTCGTCACGCTGATCATATCGACCAATATACTGCCGCTGTTTTTCTCGAATACCATCCAATATCTCTTCTCTCTCTTCAATGGATCGGGCTACTGGAATTTTTCGCTCTGCTGGGCGAGGTAGTTCATATCCTAGAAGAGCACGAGCAGGTGTGATTCCTGTTGCGGCATTTGTCCGTGAACGCAACTCAAACAGGATTGGTTGGAGATGACTTGACCATTGATTTCCCGCCTGTCCTTGCATCCGTATCCGCAGGCATTTCTTTAATTCTTGATTTCTGCGCTCCGTTGGATTTGCTTGTGGGTGATATACCGGCGTATAGTATGCCTCCACTCCCCAATTCCGAAGTTGATCGCGCCATTTCTTCGAGGAAAACTGCGGACCATTGTCGCTGATCACTACTCGCGGATAACCAAATCTGTGGAAGACTTGTTCTTCAAGTAATTTTAAAATGTTTGCAGATCGAGCTTGGCCAATTGGAAACGCCTCAACCCATTTGGTAAATAGATCGGTTATCACGACAATCGATCTCTTCTTCGTGTTTGTGGCTGGATACGGCCCCATTAGATCTACTGCTACCGTATCGAAGGGCGCGACAGGGATGCGTGCTTTCATGGGAACTTTGCTTTGGTTCTTTCCGCGCTTCGTGGCGATGCAGACGAGGCACTCCTTCACGTATTTCCTAACATCCGTAGTTAGTGTTGGCCAGTAGTAACGGTTACGGATACTACGTAAAGTTTCATCGCGTCCCGGGTGAATTGCCTCGTCATGCATCGCATGGAGAACTCGAGGAATAGCTGTGGTGGGGACGTAAAGTGTTCTATTGAGTTTATCTGAAGGTCGATGGTAAAGGCATCCGTCCAGTATTTCCCAACGTTTGTTGTAGTCTTCCCATTCGGCGTGAGTTTTATCGGCCAGCAATTGAAGAATATCCTGTACATCTCCGTCGAGCTGCTGTGTATCCATCACGACGTGAGTGAGAGGACCTGCTATTACATTCAATTGTGGTGGTAATATTGCTTCCATATCTGGCAAATCTCCAACGGACTGATTTTCAGGATCACGACTCCGTAAGTCTGGTAGTTGATTTGCGTCTCCAGTACAGTGGCTTATTGTAAAATCAAAACTTTGCAGTAATAGAGCCCACTGCGTTAGTTTTGATTTTTGATCTTTAAACTTGGCTAGCCAAGTTAAAGCTCTGCTGTCTGTAATGACGCTAAAATGTCGACCTTCCAGAAGAGGGCGATATCTTTTCAGAGCCCATACAAGAGCGAGACATTCTTGTTCGTTTATGTGATAATTCCTCTGCGTCTTGTTTAGTTTCGCTGAATCGAATGATATGATCCTTTTCTCTCCCGTTGAAGTGGTCTGGAACAGTACTGCAGCGATTCCTAACTGAGAAGCATCTGTTTGCACCGTGTACGGTAGTTCAGGCAGAGGGCGGTGGAGCTGCAGTGGCTGTTGAACACGTTGTCGGATTGTTTCCATCGCAGTTGTCGCATCCATTGTCCACTTAAATGGGCGTTTAGTGGCAGTTAGTTCGTTCAGCGGCGCGACGATGTTCGCAAATCCTCGAATATACTGCCTCACCCAGTTGCAAAGTCCCAAAAATTTGCGCAGCTGGCGACGAGTTTTCGGGATTTGGTGGTTGGCTATCTGTTCCAGGTGTTTCTTCAGTGGTTGTGTTCTGTCAACGTCGACCATATGTCCTAAATACTCCAATGCCGACTTTCCAAAAGCACATTTTTCCATACCTAGCCGGAGACCAAATTGGTCAAGGCGCTCGAAAACTAGTGCAAGGTGCCTTAGGTGTTCTTCGGGTGTCCTTGAGAAGATTATTATATCGTCTAGGTATACTAGAGTGAATTTATGGATCATTCCGGCCAGCACTTCCTGGGACATCAATCTTTGAAAAGTGGCTGGAGCATTCTTGAGGCCGAATGGCATCACTTTGAAATGGTAGTGGCCACCATCTGGAGTAGAGAAGGCTGTATAAATTTTGGAGCCCTCCTCCATGGGGATCTGCCAATAACCACTTTTCAGATCGAGCGTTGAAAAAATTTTGGCATCGCCGAGGTCTCGAAGTGCTTCCTGAATGATAGGCATTGGCGTTGGCTCTGAGATGGTGATTTCGTTAATTTTTCTGTAGTCTATACAGAACCGGCTACTTCCATCTTTTTTCTTAACCAGCACGATCGGAGAAGCATATGGGCTGGTGCTAAGTTCAATGATTCCTTGGCCTAGGAGTTCATCTACTTCTTTGTCGATATCCTGTTTACGTGCTGGGTTTACGCGGTATGGTCGGATGCGTATTGGTTTGTTGTTGGTTAGTTGGATTTTATGTTCCGTTGTACGTGTCTGGCGAGAGAATTGGTCCTTCGGTTGAAAAAGTCGGGCGAATCTTTTTATCAACTCATTGAAATGTTGGGCGGCATCTCCTATGAACTCGTTATCCAGCTTGGGCAGAGATACGTCATCTTCATCTTTGCGCTGTTCGGTCCATCGAAGAGTTTGTCGTAGACCGCTACCAAGATGTATGCAACACTTGCTGCAGTCGATAACAGCATCGTGTTTCATGAAGAATCCAATTCCGAGGATTGCTTCATATCGAAGTGCTGGCATTATTAAAAATTCTTCGGAAAAGGTTTGCGTGCCGAGTTGAAAATTTAATGTTGTCACTCCTGTAACGTCTGCGGTGATGTTTTCTCCTGCTAAATTTGTTTTTGCTCGAAGCGGTCGTGTAGGAATAGAAATTCCGGGGCGAATGTAATTTTGATTTGCTCCGAGATCGAGTAGACATTTAATGGTTTGATCTTGAACAATTAACGGCAGAAGCACAAGTTGCGTGGCACGGGATGAACATACATTTAGCGGCTTAGCAGTGTCCAATTCAGAGGTGGTTTTCCATGGGCATATGTTTGTTTCTGTCTGCTCCAGTCGTGGCTCTGGTAATGAGGACGGTGTGATTTCGCGCTGTTTCAATTGCGGCACTTGTGAAGACGATGTTTCTTGAATACAATGCCGGGTGGCGGCATTTTTAATTTCACTGGCATCGATATGGAACTGACTGGATTCTGTGACGTGTTGGTGAATGTTCCTTGATTCTTTGATATCCTGGTGGTGACGACTTGTTTTGTTGGTATTCTGGTGAATGCAGCTAGTTTGATTTCTTGTAAATCGTGGAGGAATTGTCCTAGATTTGCGGTGGTGATTTCCGGTGGCGACAGGTGAGCTTAGTAAGTTGTTTAGCTGTGTTCCTGCCGCTGTTGGGCGTTTCCCGAAGGCTGTTGACAATCACTGTGCCAATGATTACCTTTCCTGCATTTCAAGCAGAAAGGTGGTTCCCGGAGGCGGTTTCGCTGAGTATATAGCTGTGACGGCTTCGTTGTATCCTGCTCTTGATACGTTCTCTTTACAGAACGTTTGCCTCTTTCTTGTGACTCGTACTGTTTATTATACGGTGGCGATCGTGGACGGTTGTTGAAATTTTTCCCAGAATGGTGTCGATTTTTCGTTGTTTCGTTTTCCATACGTGGCTTCTCTCTTGAGCTGTGGGAAGCACTAGGTTTGTGAAACGGCGAAGATCTACTCTGTGAAAACGTAACGGGCATGATGTCGAGCTGCGAAAACGATATTGCAGCGGCTTGGTCCACAAAGTCTGCTACAGTGGTGGGTTTGAAAAACAGCGCCTGTCGTAGTGATGGTGATGCTAGACGCCATATTATCGTTGTTTTCAGCTCTTCACTTGACGATAACAAATTTCTGTTGAAGAGGGCCTGCTTCCTTACGACGAATGCACCGGGCGGCGAGTCTCCTTGGGGTTTCGTCAACAGTTCGACCATTTCATCATGTGCGACTATAGCAGGGTTGATTGACTTGATGAATAATGCCTTTGCTTGCTCCCAGGTAACGTCTTTTGTGAAATAACCACCATACTTTTGAATATCTTCCGCTTCCATCCTGTTTAATGCCAGTCGATGTTTTACTTCATCTGTTATATGCAGGTCCTTAAAGTCTTCTTCCAGTTCAGCGATGAATCTTCGTGGATCACGACCGTCGAATTTTGACTTTTCAGTCGGCTTCGTGATTAATGATTGTCGAATGAGGTCCATTAGGTTATTGCTTGAGTCACGGTATATGTTTGGGTGGGATTGTGGTGCAATTGGCGGAGAAAATGTAGTTTGTCTAGAAGGATGAATATGCAGTGGTGCAGAGGGTACGTGAATATCTGCTTGGGTGATGATTCGGTGGGGCGGCTCCGGAATGTAAGGTGGTGGCGTAGGTAAATCTCGTCTAACTGATGTTTGTCCTAATTCTACCTGGGTACGTGTCTCCTGCCTTAGTTGATCCTTTTCGGCTTGAGCGATTTCCAACTGTCGGCGGAGCGCAGCTATTTCCTTTGCCGAATTATATTGGACTTCATGCAGCTTCTCCTTCCAAAATTCCGCATTGTTTTCTTCTTCCTCTCTTTCTTGTTGTAAAAGGGCCTCCTTCTGTTGTCGAAGGCGCAATTTTGTGGCTTTGTACTCCCTGTCAGCCTTCTCCAAGAGGTCGTCGATTTCCTCAACAGCTTTGGAACTCCGTGTAGACAATCGAGAAGAAGGGCGTTCGATGGTGATGTCCTGCGCTGATCGGGCTGCTTGCACAACGCTGTCCGTTGTTTGGTGTGCTGGATCATGGTCCGCGGCCCCGCTGAGGATGGCATCCAGGTTTGCTTGTGGTTTGGAACGCAGTGCCATGCCGTGCGTGCTCATGTTTCCTAACAAAACAAAACCTGGGACAAAATAATAAAAAGTACGGCCCCGTGGAGTGTCTTACTGCACCTAAACTGGGTGAATCGTGGTTAATTTTTACAAGTGAAAATAAATTTAAAAAAGGTAAAGAAAAGAAAACACTCAATTAAATATGAAAATACTGGATGACTGCTCCTGGGCTGGTGCTGTAAATGATTGTAAATTATGCGATTTAGTAACTGTGTGATTCCTAATTAATTCCTCTTGTTTCGTGTAAAAGTAATAATGAAATTGTGCAATTGAGATAACCGTATGTATGACTGAGTTTTACACATAAGAAGAGAATGGCCTATATGATTACTAAATTATTTAAGTATAGTGAAAAATGAAAAGATAATAATTTAAATAATTTAATAATAGAGACTCAAATAAATATCCTTCAGGGTCGTTAGCATGAATTAAATCGAAGTTAAACAATAATTTAAAACCGAATGATATAATTTAAAAGGCACAAAATTTAAAAAAATAAATAAAACGTAATTATTGGTCAACAACGATAATTAGCTAAAAACACGTTGGGCGTCATTTATCAACGGGGAAAATTAAGGAGTTGACTACTTGGAGTCAACTGCCCCGATTAAGAATTGATTGTAGGCCTGTTGTTCAAAATCGGATCCCCGTGATTACCTCTAGCTCGTAGGTAGAGAAAGAATATCACACAAAATAAAGAGATAAAAGAAATTGTAACTCGCTTACCTGGAGGACAGCAACTTCAGGAACCGCTCTCGCTTCGCCTTTTGCACTATTTGTTGTTGTATGGAGTTATTAAGAATAATAGTACTCAGATGTGAAATAAATATAACGGAAAATATATTTACACAACAACAAAAGCAAATGAAAATATAAGAATATATGATAATACAAAGTGACTATGTACATTAACTTACGATATACTAATAAAAATGGTAAATTGGATTCGTGATTGATAACTTGTGAATAACTTGTAACCGCCCGGATGCAACTGCTTACTGATAACTTCTAACTCCAACTCGTGACTGATAACTGATTACTTGGGTAAGCGACGACGTGATATATATACACCCCTACCCTTATTTTTTCGAGAGTCCAAGTTTTACACTGTTGAATTAATATGTACATTACCTAACTCTATTTAGACCTAACATTATATTTACACTATTTATAACTAATTAGTATGTGAATCTTACTCATACGTAACGTACGTGGATGCGTATATGATAACAAGTACCATGTGTAATGGTGGGTGTTAAGATTGTAGTCTTGAACGGTGCGTACCTCGTGTTTGGTATCGTTTTATTTGTCATGACACATGGAAGGCCATCGCGAACGTGGTTTAATGATATGACTTCACATATCCACAAGATTCGCGAATAAGTAAACGGTAATCCTGGTTTACCCCGGATTAGCCCATCCATGGTCATGACGGTACGCGCCGCTTCGTTTATTGCCGAGATTATTAGATTCTTGGAAACGGAAAAGAGATTATTTGCAAATATATTTATGATGTGCAATAAAGTGATTTGGCGAATTTGAAATATTTATGATTATAATGCCCTTAATTTTATTGCAGCAATACCTTTAGTTTTCCGTTTCTAATCTTAAGGGTTTTGTGATTGTCACGTACACAAAACGGTCGTTTACACACGGTACATTGTTTTAGAAATCCCAATGCGGGCAAAAATAACCAACGTAAGTTACGTGTGAGGATATGTGATGACCTACCCTAATATTATGATTAACATGCATCCTAACTATACATGTCTAAATCATGTTATATTAATGTATGCATTACGAACATTACTCATTTTGAAAATAAACTTATGAAGCAAAATGAAAATGAAATGGTTTTGATAAAATAAGTATGTTATCCGACATTCACGATAGAATGCCGGTAACATCATGGACAAGAATCCAATGTTACTTGCGTCCGAAGTGAATGATTCCTGATGAATTACACCGATAGATGTACCAGTTGTAATTTCAGACATATACAACAATACAATAATTCAGCCATTTTTGTGAATGGAAAGCAGAAAATAATGTGATGAAAATTGGCCTATTTTTTAGATTTGGTAAGAATTTAAATGATTACATTTATTATTTTATTTGTCAACTAATGTTTTTAGTCTTCTTTGTGGCCGAAATATTCCATGATCAAATCAACATTAATTGCGAATGAAAATCTTGACATATCTCGTTTTTCTAAAGTGGTAGCATTCCTGAAAAAACAATCAATTGGTCATGAATCGAAACAATCTAAAACATTAACCCGAGAAGAAATATATAGATTTATGAAAGAAGCTTGTACTGATAAATTAATTAATTAATTTTTATTATACATATATTATGTATTTTTGAATAAATTATTTCTTAAATTTGAATAATTGTTATTGCCATGATTAATTTTGTGTTTCCAATAGTAACACTTTACCGGACCGGCCGTTTTTTGTGTTTTCCCGGATTGAAACTGTTGACGTAAAGTATTGGAATTTGACACAGTATGAAATAAAAAAAATACACAGTGACTATAGTTTCGACTATAAGCTAGTAATTATTAAACTAAAAAGTTAGTTTGATAATAAATAACTTATGGTCGAAACTATAGTTACTGTGTATTTTTTTAAATATAGTAGTAAAACAAAGTTATCGTGTTTCAACTATAACTCATTCAAGAAGTTAACGTAAATCTCTAATGAAGTTTATTGGCTATTGTAAATATTTGCTATTTCAATTCTATTAAAATTTTTATTGCTCTATTTGACATTAGACAATATATGTTGTTGTTTTTAAGGGTGCATTCATAGTAATCGTTTTTTACTGATAAACTCTTGAGATTCAAAATACATTTACTATTGTTAGCTACCTATTTTCGATGCATTATCCTGCCCATGAACTTTTTAAAATTAATGGATAAAAAAGCATTTTAGTTACTTACTTAATTATATATTATTTTTATTATCAACAACGAAAAACTCTAATTATTTTATATTCACATTTAAATATAAATTGTAGTATTCAGTACACAAACTTATTGATTAAATATAATCGTTTCCATAAAATATAACAGATGGCGCCTCGCTTATTATTTAAGAGCACTCTTTTAACGGCGAATGTAGAGTACATTTTTCATTCCGTTTTTAGATTATAGATGTCAGTGTTGCAATTATATTTGTGTTGAAGTTATTTGAGAATTTAAAAACGTTTGAAAGGGGCCGGAAAAGCATACTTACCTGGCGTAGGGGTTACCGTGATCAACAAGGCGGTTCCCCCAGGGTGAGGCCCTTCCATTGCACTACGGCTGGGCTGACCCTTGCGATTATCCCTAATGTGGATAACTCGGGCGCGTAATTTTTGGTAGTCGGGACTGCGTACGCGCTGTCCCGGTATAATTCAAACATAACAAAAATCAGTAGAATTACTTACGTTTTTTCATTATCATTAAGCAGGCGGGGAACTGCTCATTTTCTCACACTTCTTGATAGTGGTTCTCTAGTGTTTTTTATAACAATGTGTCACCATAATGTAGATCTTGCCCGTTATCTAAATAAATAAAATAATAAATCTAAATTTATGACTTTTACGCAGGACCGATTAACACTACCTCTTGCCATTCACTTCGGAACGTTGTTTTCTCGCAAAAGATGAGTTTATAATTATAAACCAAATTTATGTTATATTGAAACAAATGTGAATTATTCATTGATAAATACTCAACATTGTATAGACTAATTTTTCAAACTAAAATGTGTGGTGTAGGGGCTCGGAGTTGTAATAACTCGAAGAATAACGATGAGTGTTTAACAAATGCTTACTTTATTTATCTGTTCTTTGCAAAGTTTTAAATATTAATGATAATATTTACAAATGTAGAAAAATAAGAAATTTGTGTAAATGACACACACACAAATACACAAATGACATGGCGGAAGGACCACGTGGTAAATAGCCAAAATACGACGACTACTACTACTACTAAAAAATCTCTGGGGGGACGCGGGGAACTAATCTCGGATTAATTCATTCGCGAGCCCCGAAACATTGATTTGGAAGCCGTACACGAAAAAAATGTTATTCGAAAAACAATAAACTTTATTTACACTATTTATAATGTTAATTCAAGACAAACGATTGTGCAAACAAAGCTCTGAGACTGAGTGCTGCAGGTGGTTTTGTTTTATCACATTTTGGTGGGGTGAAAGTGATAAGGGCGTCGATTGGTCAAACGGTAAACATGGATGTCTTGCTGAGTTTTTACAGCACTCATCCCCCTTTGTTTAGAATGCCAACAAAAATGCTATAAAAAACTTTCCGGCGATAAGAACACAATAAAATTAGTAGAATTGCGTTCTACAAATTATAAAATAACAAATTAAAAGGGCTAAATATAATAATTTTATGCGCCAACAAATTCGTTAGAGGTGCGAAGATCGAGTCCCATTTTTATATTATATATTCGTCCCTCTTTCAGCGACAGCGGTTTCTTCCAGGAAAGACACAAGTTTGACCGTCGAGATAGACCCCCTGGAGCGGGCGAGGGTATCCGTTTACACGTCCGGTTCATTGAGGTACGGCAACGGGGGTTTCTTTCCGGAAGGACATCAGTTGGCCCACTGGTACGGGCGAGGGTGTCTGGTTTATGGTGACACAGCGCAGGCAACAAATTTTAACGAATAATTGCATTCTTAAACCGAACAAATATATTCAGCAGATAATAATCATAAAATTCATTATTGTGTCGGTTGCCGTACATTCCAGAGTAAGTTTTTAATTTTTTCATTTTATTAATTAAGTAAATGTTTTTATTTGTACTTAAAATCAATTTTATAATAAAACTGTAGTGAAGAGATGGAAAAATCAAAACACGTGTCTGCAGATGATTATAAACTTGAATGCTAGATTATTTAATTGCTTTTGCTATTTCAATTTAATGAAATCAGTTTAAATTCAATTTTTGTTCATAACCTTTCGTGTTAAATTCACTTTCAAACAGTCTAAAGTACATTTTATCATTTATTAGTTTATTCAACAGAAATCATTCAAATTAGTGTTGCTTTTATAGATGTACTATTTGTAACATGCAAATTACTTTTGTATCATTCAATATCTAGCGAGGTATTAGCCAGAGAAGTAACGGGTGTCCAACAATTATTGCAGTCCCGGGTGGCGTTGGAATAAAAAACGTAGGTCGATTCTTACATGTTGCAAATAAATGAACTGACATTTTTAATGCACATTTAAGTTATGTTTGACAAGTAAAATGTCAGTTCATTTATTTGGCACATGAAAGAATTGACCTACGTTTTTGATTCCAACGCCACCCGGGACTGCAATAATTGTTGTACACCCGTTAGTTGTTGCAACAAGTAATTTGTTTTGTAGTCTTAGTAAGACACATTGTTTTCAATTTTTAAACTATTTATAGCTTCAATTATTTATTTTATTTGATAAGTAATAACAAATAAATATGTTTAGCTTTAAAATTTAAAAAAATAATAATTATCGCAATGACAGTATTGACAGTATCAAATGTATTTCACTACTAGTTACACTGGCAGATGGCGCCAGAGTATTCGTGTTGGCGTTAGAGAATACGTATGCGTTTAAAACACCTCGAAGACGATGTCTAGGTATCGCTTCTCGGCCTATGGCTAAGATCAAAGTGTAGTATCTGTTCTTATCAGCTTAATTTAAATTCGCGCGAGTGCTGTTATATGTGTTGTGTCATATTTTAATCCATCATCATAGTGCCGTTCAATCTCTGTGTGTGTGGTGGTAAAATTATAAGTGCCGTTCAAGTTTCGTGCGCCGAGTTTTCAATTAGCGACACCCAGAGCCATACTTCGGAAACCTCGCTACGTGTAATGTGTATTACGAAGAATCATCGTAGGCAACTCAATACACTACCAGTAACCGCATCAGCTGTAGCCATCCATTGTTGATGTCTGTCAAGTTGCACCCGGGGGAAATAAACGAAATGAATAAAAGTGTGTGAGCCAACAAATTAATAATTTTAGCGAGAACAGAGCCTGGACCCCATACAAAACGATGGAGACTGTGACGAGGTATGAAATAAAATATCCACTTCCGCTTGAATTCACCTGCACGCTTTGCAACCTTCGCCCTCCACGCACATACAAGAGCCACTCAGATCTAAACAAACATCTGCGAAGGGTGCATAACCACGAGCTCTACTTCACATGTGCACTCTGTGAAGAAAAACCTGGCACCATAAAGAAGGTGAAAGCACACCAGAAGGTAACGCACTCTGAGGAAGAGGTGAGTGAGTTTAGTAGTAGCCAGCCACCGTTGTCCCCAACCCCACGCAGGATAACCCGGAGGCCTGTAAGCACTACTCAAAACACACCACCCAATAACCCCGCTGAACATCGCACAACCCAAAGCTGCTCGCCCACAGAACCAACATCTAGCTTAAGCAGTACACAACAAGACGCTGACCAAAGACCTACACAATCTCACGCACACACGCATAGTGAAACAGTGCAATTAAATACACAACCACCCATTCACACATTAACCCCAGCTATGCCTACATCACCGCTTACACCAACCCCAGCTACACAATTATTCCCCCATCGGCAAAGAAACTGGTGGAGAAAACCCTAAAAGGAGCATTCCGAGAATGTACAGCTCTCAGGTTACTAAAAAAGAAAGACCAAGGAAAAGTATTTGCATGAACATCCCTATGGACAGCTAGTAGCCACTTCATGCGCAATGGCCTAGCTACAAGATTCTGTGACTGGAAATTTGTTCACCGCGCCAGACTTGATTGTGTTCCCCTCAATGCCACCAAGAGGTTTGGGAATTTTAATAAAAAATGCCGTAGATGTGGCCGTGCAGATGAAACTCTCCCTCATGTATTGAACCACTGTCAAATGCACGCTGCAGCATGGCAAAAGAGACACAATACCATCCAGAACCGCCTTGCGAAGGCAATACCACCTGGCAGTGGTAGGATCCATGTAAACCGTACAGTGGAGGGCTGCTCGTCCAACCTGAGACCCGACATTGTGATACTGGACGATGAAGGAAAAAAGGCTACGATCATCGATATAGCGGTCCCGTTTGAAAATGGCAAAACTGCATTCCTCGCCAGCTCTGAGGGAAAAAAGGAAAAGTATAAGCCAGTCGCTGAGGAGCTGAGTTCAAAGGGCCTCGAGGTAGAAGTGTACTCTTTCCAGGTAGGAGCACTTGGAGCATGGGACTCCGCAAACGAAGCAGTAATCCGGCACCTCCGGATATCCAGGAGATACGCGTCGCTGATGAGGAAGCTGATGGTCTCCGACGCCATCAAATGGAGCCGCGATATATATATTGAACACCTGACGGGCACTAGGCAATATTAGTTAATACCGCATTATGCATTTATTATAAATTGAAATACAATACCTTATTTTCCTATATTCTATATCATGTGCAATATCAAATGTATATGCCTGTTATAATATCTCGACATATCTTATTGTTATTTTTTTTTATATGTTTAACTACTCTTAAACTGATTTTAATACTTTGTTTTTAACAAAAATGTAATTGATTTTTCTAATAAATTTTTTAAATCTGTTCTTATCAGCTTAATTGCTGAGGAAAGAATGTGCACGATTTTAGTCCATCACCCCGGGGCTGGGACAGCCCGTCTGCCGTGACTGGAGACCGCTCTGGCACAAACACATCCAATGAAGGATTACAGTTTTTCGCAACTGGCCTGAAAGGATATTCTATTTACTGCTTACTTGGTAACCCCCCTGCTGGGGCGGTTCCGGTGGCGGTAGATGGGTCCCAATAACGCCTCGGGGGGCCGAGGAGGAAACACATCTGTTCTTATCAGCTTAATATCTGATACGACCCGCATGCGGGTCCAGTATATTAAACTGATTTTTGGAAATGGGTTGAAGTTCGGGGCTTGCTCCACTTCTACCGCAGGTTGGCCCGGCATTGCAGTGCCGCCGGGATCGGCCCACATAATTTAAACATAAACAAAATCATATTAAAAGAATGTATCCTGCAAGTGCGTAGTGCATATAAGTTTTGAAATCGTGACCGGTCTCTCAACCAGCACCATCCAAAGCCACTATTTGAAAACACGTTTACGCGGAAGGTCTCCACCGGTGAATCATTATAGGCAATGCAATACACCACCGTTTATTAGTATTCCTAGGATGGAGAATACTACCGTAATGAAATATGAAATGACGTTCTCACTGGCTGCTGAATTTACACGTGACCTCTGCAATGTTCGCCCTCGTACATACAAAATTCATTCAAACCGTTAGCAAACACCTTAGGAAAATACATCAATAGAAACTGAACTTTGCATGTGCTGTATGCGATGAAAAACCAGACACTATCAAAAAAGTGAAATCGCATCAAAAAGCTCTTGACATTGCACATTACATGGAACAATATAGCACCAGGCAACCACCTCTGTCTCTAACACCACGTAAAATAACAAAGAGGCCAGTAGATGTTCACCAACCGGAAATCACACAAGCCTCTGCATATCCAATACGCAGCCCCATGACTAATAATGGAGCCAACATAAATACAAAACACCAAGGTACTGATTCAATACCACTAGTAACCACCAGGATGACAACATGTGTAACCACCTTGCCACTATCAAGACAGCAAAGCCCACAGTCCTCCGATGACACTGGTATGTTATCAGCTTGTAGTAAATATTATGAAAATATGACCACACTATCAATACAAAACAAAGCACCACCACCGAACAAAATCCTAACACAAAGAAGCCCGCCACCTACCACTCAGCCCCAATTAAGCTCCGAAAGAGCATATATTCTATATTATATTATAGCACAAGCGAGTGCTCTACAGCAAGCTGACGGCATCGTAAAATTACCACTGACTAACCATCCGCAGCAAAGTTACACAACTCCTTCTTCCTACTATATAGTAAACAATACAAGAACTGATCCCAATACTCCACCAGTCTCACAAGTACCACTAGTTAACACCTCGTACATAAACTGAATCAAACACTGGCAAAATACAGAGAAAGCCCTCTGATCAACAAATTGAATGGATCTGACTAATTGAAAATTGCAATTCAGGCCCAGATATTGACAATGCTATTGATCACATTCAATTAAACTGGTAATATAACCCAAATTCCTCTAATATCAATAGACCTCCAAACACCAATACTAATAATAATAGACAAACTTCACGATTGAGAACTAAGGGTAGAGAACGATATGATGGTAATGTAGCTTCCAAAATACAGAAGCTATGCAGAGGCAAAGAAAAGAAAGCGTACGAATAAATAACACAGGGTTTTTCAAAATACTGTACCATCGAGGAACACTGATTGAGGTTGTAGGCACTTACTTCGTGATATATTTTAATTAGATGAAAAATAAAAAATACTTTTAGTTAGTTAATATCACAATGTTTATTAAATAGTGACTGCAGTTTCGATCAATGATCATTATCAAACTATAAGTAATGTAAATGCAGAAAACAAGATCTTATTTATTCCGTGTTAAACAAAGGTGAGAACATGAGGTTGGTTTGTTCGTTAATTATGGGGCTGTCATGATTATCTTTTTGTTTGTAGATTTCGAGGGATTCGAGTACGTCAATTTTAATACCCTTGTCCGAGTGATGAAGAATTTGAAGTATATCTTCGTCAAAAGTACGCCGGTTTTGATAAGGTGATTAGCGAATATTGAATCTTCTTCTTTCAAACGAAACGACGTTAAACGTTCTTTTAATCTAACATTAAAACTAGGACCTGTCTGCCCTATGTAAATCGAGGGGCAAACTTTGCAACTTAGTTTGTAAATACCTGCTCTATTAAATTTATCTAAGGGAGTTTTTGAATTAAAAATGGTGTTACATACTTTACTGTACGGTTGTAAGGCTACATTATGGTCCAGTTTGTTTTGGATATTGCGAATTTTAAGGCTAATATCTCCAAAATATGTTAATGATTTAAAGAATTTTGTTTCCGGTTCTGGTATCGTTATGTTGACGATATCCTAACGGGATTTGTGGGCACAGATAGACAAATTAATCAATTATTATAATTTTTAAACACAATTCACCCTAATATAAAATTTACCTATGAAACTGAACATAATAGAAACATTAAATACTTAGATCTTTCAATATCCATACACAATGAAAAATTCAATTTTGAAATATACAGAAAGCCCACATTTACAAATTCAGTAATACCAGCAAATTCAAGACATCCAATTAAACATAAACAAGTAGCATTTAATTCGATGATCCACAGAGCTTTCACCTTACCTTTATCACAAGAGGCTTTAAAACAGGAAATTAATACATTGTATAGGATTGCTAATAATAAAGGTTATACAAACAGTAACATTAACATATTTTGGAGATTTCTGATTAAATACTTGAGTGCTTGAAGTTTATTGTTATTATTAGTGGTTAAAAGTATATGCTTTCTTCAACAGTTTTATTATTAACTATATGTACATTTCGAACCCTAAGAGTTCATTATCAATAGTATATTGACATAATAAAATAAATATAAAAGTCAAAAAAAGTTGGGCGACTCAATTATAATGTTTAATTAAATAGAAAAAAAATATTTGAAAAAATCGTGGTGGGATTAAAGTTACATTTTGGGAAAATTTAAAATTGGTATAATTCCAAGTAATGGGTTATCTAAAGGACTAAGATCAAAATTCAATAAATGATGTTTTTTCATTTCATTTGCTTCTAACATATTTAATCTATTATCGGTGGAATGTTTTAATAATTTAGTGTTTTCTACTGAAAACTTGTGGCCCGTAGAGAAAGTGTGATATGCTAATGCTGATTTTTCTATATTTTGATTTTTTGTGCGATATGTGTGTTCTTTAAAACGAGTTAATAAATTTCTTTGGGTTTGTCCAATGTAAATTTTATCACAATGAGAACACTTAATTGAATAAATTCCAGATTTTTCCAGATAACCTATTTTATTAAAAATATTGCCTAACATAAATTTTAACTGAGTGGTTGTGTAATATGCAGGGGTAATGTTACATTGTTTAAATAGTTTGTTAAATTTGTATGTGAATGTTAATTAATTAATTTTACCTACGAATTAGAAATTGATAATAAATTACTGTTTTTAGATTTAATAATTTCCATAGAAAATAACAAATTCGATTTTAACATATATCGCAAACCTACACACACTCTTAATTCACTAGAATTCAGCCAGCCCTACAAAACATAAGCTCGCCTCCTTTAATAGTATGATTTATAGAACAGTTAATTTACCATTATCAGAATCTTATTTTTAAAATTGCTACTTCCCTTAATTATAACATAAATACAATTAAAAATATTATTAATAAATACACCAATAAACATAAAATATTTATCGCCACTAGACTTACACCAATTAAAGAAATTTGCAAGAATAAATAATTTAAAATACATTACACACAACGATGGGAAAAATATTTTGAAGACTTTAACTACACAAAATAATGACAACGGACAAGAGATAGGAAACAGTGACACAGATAGTACGAAAACAGAAACTGAGAAAATTAAAGAAGAGGAATTACTTGAAAGGTAAGCGAACTGAAAATGGGGAAAGCACCAGGACGCGATATAATCACTGCAGAAACGGTGAAGTTCAAGGGACCTAAAAGAAAAGAAAAGTTACAAAAGATCCTCAACAAAGTATGATTGATCTACAAAATACCAGTAAACGGCATTAATCGTAGCGATTTATAAAAAAGGAGATATAACGGAATGCTCTAATTACAGAGATATAACAATAATAATAATTGAAATTAAAATACTAGAAAAGATTAACAAGAGAATCACAACTTAATAGACCAAACGATTCTAGAAGAGGAAGATCTGCGCAGGACAATATATTCACAATAAAATAAATCACAGCGAAAACAGTTAGAAGCAATTAACCTAGGATTTATAAGACTTGGAAAGGCGTTCGACATTATACTACGAAAGAAACTGTAAACAATACATAAAGAGAGAAAGACAAGTTGATTAATTTAATACAGAATATTTTCAATAACAACAGTAATGCAATATTATACAAGGGACATATGTCAAGCACATTTAAAACAAATAACGGACTAAGACAAAAACTTAGCCCTATATTATTCAATATATACATAAGTGATAAAATTAAGAGCGTGAAAACAGGAATTATTTAGACAAAACTAAGATACGACATATGCGAAAGAATTAATGATTATGATATACGGAAGTAAGACGTGAAATCTCACGAAGAGAGACTAAAGTAGACTACAGGTAGTAGAAATGAGATCGCCTAGAAGATAATGCAAGTAACGAGAAGAGACAGATTAATGAAAATAGGAATATGAAAATAATTGGAAACAGAAGCTATAGATAAGTTTATTAAAGAGGAACAACTTAGCTGGCGGAAACACTAAATAAGGATAAAGAGCTCCAACCAAACAGAACAGATATGGGGAGCAAAAACGGAAGAGGCAACCAAGACAAGAATGGTAAATTATCTATTCTATTTTCCGTATGTTTTTATTTTATTTTTTACATACTCAACGATATTAAAATGTTATTTTAAATGCTTTTTCTAGAAAGTTTAATTTTATTTTAACCATAATTTCAATTCTTTTTGAAAAAAAACTCATTACATAAATATGTGTAGTCTTCTTAGAAAGTCTTTTGGCAAATTTTAAATGCCTTTTAGATAAATATTGTTTTTTATTTTGCAAATTTACATCTGTTTTTTTAAAATCTTTTTTCTTTTGCTATATGTGCAACAAGTTTTCAGTTAAATTTTATTTGTTTGTACAATAAGGAAACACTGCTTGAAGCAAATTGCCGTTTATAGAAAGTTTTCAGCTATTTTCAATTGGTTTGTTAAATTAAAAATATATTTTTACAATTTTATTATGGCTTTTTTATATTTTCCGTTTCTTATTGATGATATAACTATTATAAAACAAATTTAAATATGTGACTTTTAAAGTTTAGAGACAATTTTAATGCCAAAATATCAATGGTTTTGGAATAATTAATACCGTTTAAACTAAAACTTCAAAATCGAATTATAAATAATAAAACAACGTAACACAAAACGACATAATATTAGACAAAACAACCAAATATCCCTCAATACCATTAACTCGGGCACGAATCAATTCAGGATTTCGATGTGAAGAACGAGGGATAGAGCCGTCCATATATTATATATGTATTATATTTATGACTTTCTTTTAAATATACTGTTTCTTTACAACAAAAAATAATGGAAATCTGTTTTTAGCACACAAAATGTTTTTTTAAGATAGCTGTTCGCTAATTTTAAAATGTTGATTTTAATTTTTTTAGGTCTTTACAGCAAATTTTTAACGATAATTTGATTAACAATAAAAAACTAGAACTTCTAGTTTGATAATGACAAGTTAAAATTGTCGAAACTACAGTCACTAAATAAAGTCAGTGTTATACAAACAAAGTTAAAAAGTTTTTTATTGTGAAGAATAATGTATAACGAAGTAGAAGCCTCCACCGTTAATAATTTGATTAAGTTGTGAATTTAATGTAAAGCAAATGTTCAAATACTATTACACCGTTACTTAAAATATGTAATTTATATGATCACTTTATAGATGTATGTAATAAATACAATATATAACAAAAATATTTACTATACAATTAAAAATTTAGACCACATTTGTCAATTATTATTTTTAGATAAGCTTAAAATATAAATAAAAATAAAAATAGAAATATTATATATAAAAAACTATGATTAAAATATACTAGGTGCTACAAGTTTATGAGTGATCGTGTATTGTGTTTGTGTGTGTAATTGTTATACGTATTAATATATGTTAAGGAAATGTATACGTACTTGTCAGTGGAAACTATTCGATTGTCTTTGGGGTTTGTATACATTTATTGTATTTCTTGAGTAGGTGTGTAGTAAAGGTTCTAAAATATTATTATATATTATTTTGGTTTTACTTTATTATTTATTTTTATTTTAGGTTAGGTCGTGGTTTTCTGTTCCGTGTATAAAATAGTTAATTTTAAACGTACGTATAATGTCGTTTATTATTGTTATTTTGTTCCAAAGTCACTAGATAAAATAATAATTATAAGATTCAAATTACAAGAGTGTAGTGTATACAACAAAAAATTTTCAATGGTACCTTAAGTTTAAAAGTTGCAAGGTTGTTAGAAAACAATAATATAAAAACCGCATTCAAAACAAAACACACTTTGTATAACATGTTACCCACTCTCAAAGAACATCCAAACCCACTACATAAGAGTGGTGTATACAAATTATCCTGCGACGATTGCAATGCTACATACGTTGGAGAAACAGGACGTAACATTGAGAAAATTATGAAAGAACATAAAAGGAATCCAACAACGTCGAACTTCGGAAAACATCTAAAATTTAATAACCATCACTGCGATAACCCTAAAAAAACATACACGATCCCCTCACAATTTCTCTCAATGAACAAATTTACCTAGACACCGAACCAATTTTTAAAAAGCTAAGGCCATTTAATACATATACAACCACACAAACACGGAATAGACATACTTCGGTCAGGTAGGTAATAATACTCAATTATTAATAAGTTAACCCACAACACGAAGATTACACAAACCCAATACACTCTTGTAATTTTAATCTTATAATTATTATTTTATCTAGTGACTTTGGAACAAAATAACAATAATAAACGACATTATACGTAAGTATAAAATTAACTATTTTATACACGGAACAGAAAACCACGACCTAACCTAAAATAAAAATAAATAATAAAATAAAACCAAAATAATATATAATAATATTTTAGAACCTTTATTACACACCTACTCAAGAAATACAACAAATGTATACAAACCCCAAAGACAATCGAATAGTTTCCACTGACAAGTACGTATACATTTCCTTAACATATATCAATACATATAACAATTACACACATAAACACAATACACGATCACTCATAAACTTGTAGCACCTAGTATATTTTAATCATAGTTTTATTTATACATAACATTTCTATTTTTATTTATATTTTAAGCTTATCTAAAAATAATAATTTTAAATTGTAACTAGAACACGCTTTTCCAGTTTCGCCTGATGATGGCATAGACGAAACCGGTAGCGAATAAAATAATAAAATATTTTCTAAGGAAGTACACTTCTCATATTGTAATATTACATAAGTATATTTTCAAAAAATATAGTAATAAAAAGGAGTCAAAGTAGTGGTTACAGGTGAGTTTGTGTCATGCACCACCGCCAAATGCAATGACGAACAGAACAAGTCTATATTTCAAGACGACATCTGGGTTTATGCGCGACCGTGCTCGAGGCTACGGATTGGCCATCTGAGTGAAGAGGGTTTTACCTGAACCACTTCGGACTCCCTGACGTTGTTCCTTCTCTAAATGTATTTAAGTGGAAGAACGAAACCTTATTGTGTTGAAAAACTTCATTAAAAGCAAGTTTCTACCTTTATATAAAATTTGTTACCAATACGCTTCTACATTCTGCTTAAAATAATTGTATTAATGGTAAATATATGTTTAAATATGCATTTTTATTGAAAAAAATAATTAAAATTAACGGATGTGTCATTGTAACGGCAACTAATCTCAATTAAGAAGTTAATTTTTCTTTTTTCGTATCTTTAAACATTTAAAATGAAACTTTAAGCGATTATTAGTGTATTGGTGGTTTACAGTTACCGGAAATACTATTAAGTATAGAAAACAATGGGTTAGTATGATCTTGCTAATGTTGTCCGGAATTAATATGTTGTGTTATTTTTTTTAGTGCTGTTGATTCACGATGTGGTTTTAAAAAATGGGGTTACCGTGGGCAAGAATCCAATGTTATATGCGTCCGAAGTTAATGATCCCTGATGAACTACACCGGTAGATGTACCATTTGTAATTTCAAACAGTAAACAATACAATATAGCTCTCCCCAAACGAGAGGAAAAAACCTGCATATTTAAATAACTATGTGTTATTTGTAGAACACTCACCTGTTTTATCTTATTACGAGGCCATGAAGATTCGCCCGACTTCATGGCCTCGTAATAATGATGATTGATGGCGTGCAATGCATGGAGAGTTGGAATAATTGAACGGAAACAACACCTGGTACTTGGTTGATTTGTCATATGACAAGAAAGTAATAGGAAACCGTTGGGTCTTGCGAGTGAAGACTAAAGCCAATGGTTCGATCAAAAGATTCAAAGAGAAAGGCTACGCTCAAAAGCATGCCGTGGTTTGCTGCGACACCGTCAGGACAATTTTGAGCTTCCGAACAACTTCAGCTTATACAATTTGATGTAAAGACAGCGTTTCTATATGACAGTCTTGCTGAAGAAGTGTTTTGTTTTTGATATTGACAAATTGACCAGAATTTAACATGTTTTTTTGTGGATTCTAAATTAAATATTTTTTGTGTGATATCATGCATAAATATTTCGGCTAACAGAGGACTTAGGGGTGACCCCATTGCTACACCTTCTTGTTGTTGGTAAAAACGGTTTTCGAATGAGAAGTAATTATAGTTTAGGATTATTTCTACTAAGTTCAAAAATTCTTGAATTATTACTAAGTTGACATTGCATTTTTGTAAATGTTGTTTTACTAGTTTTACACAATCGGATGGTGGTATATTCGTGAACATATTTGACACATCAAATGATACTAACTTAACATTGTTTTCCAGTTTAAATTTGCCTAGTTGTTTCGCGAGTTCTACTGAATTTTTGATTGAGTGAGGATCTTTAAAATCTTTTAACTCCCTAAAAGGATTATTTAGTTTTACACATATATTGTAGGCTGGTGAATTTACATATGCTACCAAGGGTCTAATAGGTTTATCTGGTTTATGCAATTTAATTGTTCCATATTATCTAGGGCAAGATGGGTTCATTGGAATGATTTTGTATTGTTCTTTTTGTGAGAAGATGCCTTTACTGTCGTATATTGCTGATTTTAAGTGTTTGATTAATAAAATTTAAAAAAAATATTTAATTTATAATCCACCAAAAACATGTTAAATTCTGGTACAGATACGTAGACGATATCATTTCAGGTTTTAAAGGAACAGACAGACAGATACAGCAATATTTGAACGAAATTAATCAAATACACCCCAACATCAAGTTCACAGTAGAAAAAGAACAAAATAGTAACATTAAATTTTTAGATTTGTCAATATCAAAAACAAAAGAAAATACATTTGAATTTGAAATATACCGAAAACTAACTTAAACTGACACACTAATACCGAAAAAATCCAGACACCCTCTTAAACATAAAATGGCCGCGTTTAACGCCATGATTTTTCATGCAAATAACATCCCGTTAAACGACAACACTTACAAAAAAGAAATGGAAATAATAAAAACACTAGCAACCAATAATGGCTACGATAAAATCATAATAGATAAACTAAATAATAAGCAACTACTTAATGCAGCAAAAAAATACATATATGCCAATACTAAAAATGAAAAGCAAATATTTAAATCACTGACTTTTTTCGGAGAAATAACAAACAAAACTAAAAACATTCTTAAAAAACTTAACATTAGCGTAGCTTTAAAACCCCCTACCAAAATATGTAATATAATATTTAATAGTAAAACCCCTATAAATAAGTTGGAAAAATCAGGCATTTATAAAATAACATGTAGCTGTCAAGGAGTATATATCGGACAGTCTGATCAAAATTTTAACACTAGATTAAAAGAACATCTAAGCTCATATAACAACGCAAATGACAAATCAACATTTGCAAGGCATTTACGCGAAAATAACCATACTTATAATAATGATGTAATCCACTTTGCCGCAAAGGGATTAAAAATGGATTTATTAGAGGCCCTGGAAATTTTCAAAGTAAAAGGTAATCCGGACATCCCACTCATCAAGGACCAGACTGACCTGATATATACCTCTCTGTTTAATGCCGTAAAATAATATAAATTGTGCAACAAATGTAATTTTAAGTATTAGTTTGATAATGACCAGCTGAATTGTGTTGAAACTATAGTCACTGAAATAATAAAGTGTGTGATATAAACAAAGTTTATTTTATTTTATTTAAAGTTATAAAATATGTACCACAAAATGAAAGCCTCTACAATCAAATATTTAATATATGTTGTTATTTTTAAGGGTGTATTTCATAGTTATCGTTTTTACTAATAAACTCTAGAGATTTATAATACTCTTACTATTGTTAGCTATCTATTTTCAATGCATTATCCTGCTCATGAACTTTTTAAAATTAATGGATTAAAAACCATTTTAGTTACTTACTTAATTAGATATTATTTTTATTGTCAACAATGAAAAACTCTAAATATTTTATATTCACATTTAAATATAAATAGTAGTATTCAGTAAACCAACTTATTGATTTAATATAATCGTTTCCATAAAATATAACAGATGGCGCCTCGCTTATTATTTAAGAGCACTCTACGCGCTGTCGCTGTCCCGGTATAATTCAAACATAACAAAAATCGGTAGAATTACTTACGTTTATTCATTATCATTAAGCAGGCGGGGAACTGCACATTTTCTCACACTTCTTGATAGTGGTTCTCTAGTGTTTTTTATAACAATGATCTTGCCCGTTATTTAGATTTATGACTTTTACGCAGGACCGATTAACACTACCTCTTGCCTCTCTTGGGAACGTTGCTTTCTCGCAAAAGATGAGTTTATAATTATAAACCAAATTTATGTTATATTGAAATAAATGTGAATTATGCATTGATAAATACTCAATATTGTATAGTCTTATTTTTCAAACTAAAATGTGTGGTGTAGGGGCTCGGAGTTGTAATAACTCGAAGAATAACGATGAGTGTTTTACAAATGCTTACTTTATTTATCTGTTCTTTGCAAAGTTTTAAATATTAATGATAAGTTCTTTCATTAATGAGCAACCAATCAGATTCGTTCATTTTTGACAAACGCCGCATGCTATTCAAACTTAAGGCGGCAATGTCACCGAGAACTGAAAAGCTCCCTAGGGAAATTATCGATAATCTCCCGGCTGTCAAGTTGACATTTATACCATATTCGCAGTTGCCCTTGAGTTAAAAAATACAATCGATCTGTCAATGTATAATCATATGTGATGAACTAACTAGTTAATAGAAAAAACGACACTAGAAAACACGGTAAAAAGTGAATACTTACGGAGGCCGTTCGAGCATTTTTGTGAGGTTAGGAAATACGAATTAAAACATAACCGCCAAATTATGACAAAAGACGGAGCGATACGCCAGAGGTACCAACTTACACGCTTAACCATTGTTCTTTCAAAATTGTATATATAATAAATAACTTTTAATATTTTGTAAGTTATTCAAGAACTTATCTTACCGAATGCCCCTCGGGCAATGATAAATACACGATAATTTTGACTAGTTCCCTCAAGTGTGTTGCTTTAAGTAATTGCCCTCCACCTGACGGCGTCGGGCAATTACTAAGCAACACACTTTCGGGTAGTCAAAATTATCGCGACTTATCATTGCCCTTGGGACATTATATGTGATAATATTTACAAAAGTAGAAAAATAAGAAATTTGTGTAAATGACACACACACAAATACACAAATGACACATGGCGGAAGGATCACGTGGTTAATAGCCAAAATACGACGACTACTACTACTACTAAAAAATCTCTGGTGGGACGCGGGGAACTAATCTCGGATTAATTCATTCCCGAGCCCCGAAACATTGATTTGGAAGCCGTACACGAAAAAACTGTTATTCGAAAAACAATAAACTTTATTTACACTATTTATAATGTTAATTCAAGACAAACGATTGTGCAAACAAAGCTCTGAGACTGAGTGCTGCAGGTGGTTTTGTTTTAACACGTCGGTGCGCCTTCATTTTGGTGGGGTGAAAGTGATAAGGGCGTCGATTGGTCAAACGGTAAACATGGATGTCTTGCTGAGTTTTTACAACACTCAGCCCCCTTTGTTTAGAATGCCAACAAAAATGCTATAAAAAAGTTTCCGGCGATAAGAAATAAAATTATCGTTCCCAGGAAACGCACACACATTAAAACTAGTAGAATTGCGTTGTACAAATTATAAAATAACAAATGAAAAGGGCTAAATATAATAATCGCATTTTATGCCCAAACAAATTCGTTAGAGGTGCGAAGATCGTGTCCCATTTTTACCCATTTGTTCTTTGTTGTCCGGACGAAGGTCTGCCGTTCAGATGATGGATATTCGTCCGTCTTTCAGCGACAGCGGTTTCTTCCAGGAAAGACACAAGTTTGACCGTCGAGATAGACCCCCTGGAGCGGGCAAAGGTATCCGTTTACACGTCCGGCTCATTGAGGTACGACAACGGGGGTTTCTTTCCGGAAGGACATCAGTTGGCCCACTGGTACGGGCGAGGGTGTCTGGTTTATGGTGGTACAGCGCAGGCAACAAATTTTACGAATAATTGCAAGCTTAAACCGAACAAATATATTCAGCAGATAATAATAATAAAATTCATTATTGTGTCGGTTGCCGTACATTTCAGAGTAAGTTATTAATTTTTTCATTTTATTAATTAAGTAAATGTTTTTATTTGTATTTAAAATCAATTTTATAATAAAACTGTAGTAAAGAGATGGAAAAATCAAAACACGTGTCTGCAGATGATTATAAACTTGAATGCTAGATTATTTAATTGCTTTTGCTATTTCAATTTAATGAAATCAGTTTAAATTCAATTTTTGTTCATAACTTTTCGTGTTAAATTTACTTTCAAACAGTCTAAAGTACATTTTATCATTTATTAGTTTTTTTTATTCAACAGAAATAATTTCCTTCAAATTAGTGTTGCTTTGATAGATGTACTATTTGTAACAGGCAAATTACTTTTGTATCATTCAATATCTGGCGAAGTATTAGCTAGAGAAGTAGTTGTTGCAACAAGTAATTTGTTTCGTAGCCTTAGTAAGACTCATTGTTTTCAATTTTTAAACTATTTATAGCTTCAATTATTTATTTTATTTGATAAGTATTAACAAATAAATATGTTTAGCTTTAAAATTTAAAAAAATAATAATTATCGCAATGACAGTATTGACAGTATCAAATGTATTTCTGTTAAATAATCATATATTTTATTTGTTTTTTTATAGGGAAAGAACTATGATGACCAAATCGACATTAGGTTTTAGACCTCTTTGAACCAATCAATATCGTTACACTAGTTACACTCCTCTTGGCAGATGGCGCCAGAGTATTCTTGTTGGTGTTAGAGTATACCTATGCGTTTAAAACACCTCGAAGACGACGTCTAGGTATCGCTTCTCGGCCTATGGCTAAGATCAAAGTGTAGTATCTGTTCTTATCAGCTTAATATCTGATACGACCCGCATGCGGGTCCAGTATATTAAACTGATTTTTGGAAATGGGTTGAAGTTCGGGGCTTGCTCCACTTCTACCGCGGGTTGGCCCGGCATTGCAGTGCCGCCGGGATCGGCCCACATAATTTAAACACAAACAAAATCATGTTAAAAGAACACCGAGCAAGGAAGAAGGTAGCGGAAAAAACACAAAGCACCACCACCGAACCAAATCCTAACACAAAGAAGCCCGTCACCTACCACTAAGCCCCAATTAAACTCCGAGAGAGTATATATTCTATTATAGCAGAAGCGACAATTACCACTGACTAACCATACACCTGACCTCCTACACATACACAACCCCAGATAAGTCCCCGCAGCAAAGTTACACAACTCCTCATTCATCCTACATAGTAAACAATACAACAACTGATCCCAATACTCCACCAGTACCACTAGTTAACACCTCATACATAAACTGAATCAAACATTAGCAGAATATAGAGAAATCCCTCTGATCAACAAATTGAATGGATCTGACTAATTGAAAATTGCAATTCAGGCTCAGATATTAACAATGCTATTCATCACATTCAATTAAACTGGTCATATAACCCAAATTCCTCTAATATCAATAGACTTTCAAACACCAATATTAATAATAACAGACAAACTTCACGATTGAGAACTAAGGGTAGAGAACGATATGATGGTAATGTAGCTTCCAAAATACAAAAGCTATACAGAGGCAAGGAAAAGAAACTATAAGTAATGTAAATACAGAAAACAAGATCTTATTTATACCGTGTTAAACAAAGGTGAGAACATGAGGTTGGTTTGTTCGTTAATTATGGGGCTGTCATGATTATCTTTTTGTTTGTAGATTTTGAGGGATTCGAGTACGTCAATTTTAATACCCTTGTCCGAGTGATGAAGAATTTGAAGTATATCTTCGTCAAAAGTACGCCGGTTTTGATAAGGTGATTAGCGATTATTGAATCTTCTTCTTTCAAACGAAACGACGTTAAACGTTCTTTTAATCTAACATTAAAACTACGACCTGTCTGCCCTATGTAAATCGAGGGGCAAACTTTGCAACTTAGTTTGTAAATACCTGCTCTATTAAATTTATCTAAGAGAGTTTTTGAATTAAAAATGGTGTTACATACTTTACTGTACGGTTGTAAGGCTACATTAATGTCTAGTTTGTTTTGGATATTGCGAATTTTGAGGCAAATATCTCCAAAATATGTTAATGATTTAAAGAATTTTCTTTCCGATTCTGGTATCGTTATGTTGACGATATCCTAACGTGATTTGTGGGCACAGATAGACAAATTAATCAATTATTATAATTTTTAAACACAATTCACCCTAATATAAAATTTACCTATGAAACTGAACATAATAGAAACATTAAATACTTAGATCTTTCAATATCCATACACAATGAAAAATTCAATTTTGAAATATACAGAAAGCCCACATTTACAAATTCAGTAATACCAGCAAATTCAAGACATCCAATTAAACATAAACAAGTAGCATTTAATTCGATGATTCACAGAGCTTTCACCTTACCTTTATCACAAGAGGCTTTAAAACAGGAAATTAATACATTGTATAGGATTGCTAATAATAAAGGTTATACAAACAGTAACATTAACATATTTTGGAGATTTCTGATTAAATACTTGAGTGCTTGAAGATTATTGTTATTATTAGTGGTTAAAAGTATATCCTTTCTTCAACAGTTTTATTATTAACTATATGTACATTTCGAACCCTAAGAGTTCATTATCAATAGTATATTGACATAATAAAATAAATATAAAAGTCAAAAAAGTTGGGCGACTCAATTATAATGTTTAATTAAATAGAAAAAAAATATTTGAAAAAATCGTGGTGGGATTAAAGTTACATTTTGGGAAAATTTAAAATTGGTATAATTCCAAGTAATGTGTTATCTAAAGGACTAAGATCAAAATTCAATAAATGATGTTTTTTCATTTCATTTGCTTCCAACATATTTAATCTATTATCGGTGGAATGTTTTAATAATTTAGTGTTTTCTACTGAAAACTTGTGGCCCGTAGAGAAAGTGTGATATGCTAATGCTGATTTTTCTATATTTTGATTTTTTGTGTGATATGTGTGTTCTTTAAAACGAGTTAATAAATTTCTTTGGGTTTGTCCAATGTAAATTTTATCACAATGAGAACACTTAATTGAATAAATTCCAGATTTTTCCAGATAACCTATTTTATTAAAAATATTGCCTAACATAAATTTTAACTGAGTGGTTGTGTAATATGCGGGAGTAATGTTAGATTGTTTAAATAGTTTGTTAAATTTGTATGTGAATGTTAATTAATTAATTTTACCTACGAATTAGAAATTGATAATAAATTATTGTATTTAGATTTAATAATTTCCAGAGAAAATAACATAGATTTTAACATATATCGCAAATCTACTCGAATTCAGACAGCCCTACAAAACATAAACTCGCCTCCTTTAATAGTATGATTTATAGAGCAGTTAATTTACCATTATCGGAATCTAACAGGAAGGCTGAATTCTATTTTATTTTTAAAATTGCTACTTCCCTTAATTATAACATAAATACAATTAAAAATATTATTAATAAATACACCAATAAACATAAAATCTTTATCGCCACTAGACTTACACCAATTAAAGAAATTTGCAAGAATAAATATTTTAAAATACATTACACAGAACGATGGGAAAAATATTTTTAAGACTTTAACTACACAAAATAATGACAACGGACAAGAGATAGGAAACAGAGACACGGATATTGCGAAAACAGAAACTGGGAAAATTAAAGAAGAGGAATTACTTGAAAGGTAAGCGAACTGAAAATGGGGAAAGCACCAGGACGCGATCTAATCACTGCAGAAACAGTGAAGTTCAAGGGACCTAAAAGAAAAGAAAAGTTACCAAAGATCCTCAACAAAGTATGATTGATCTGCAAAATACCAGTAAATGGCATTAATAGTAGCGATTTATAAAAAAGGAGATAGAACGGAATGCTCTAATTACAGAGCTATAACATTAATAAGTATTGAAATTAAAATACTAGAAAAGATTAACAAGAGAATCACAACTTAATAGACCAAACGATTCTAGAAGAGGAAGATCTGCACAGGACAATATATTCACAATAAAATAAATCACAGCGAAAAGAATTAGAAGCAATTAAACCCCATACCTAGGATTTATAAGACTTGAAAAGGCGTTCGACATTATACTACGAAAGAAACTGTAAAGAATACACAAAGAGAGAAATAGAAGACAAGTTGATCAATTTAATACAGAATATATTCAATAACAACAGTAATGCAATATTATACAAGGGACAGATGTCAAGCACATTTAAAACAAATAACGGTCTAAGACAAAAACTTAGCCCTATATTATTCAATATATACATAAGTGATAAAATTAAGAGCGTGAAAACAGGAATTATTAAGACAAAACTAAGATACAACATATGCAAAAGAATTAATGATTATGATATACGGAAGTAAGACGTGAAATCTCACGAAGAGAGACTAAAGTAGACTACAGGTAGTAGAAATAAGATAGCCTAGAAAAGAAAGTAAGTAACGAGAAGAGACAGAATAAGGAATGCAGGAATATGTAAATAATTGGAAACAGAAGCTATAGATAAGTTTATTAAAGAGGAACAGCTTAGCTGGCGGGAACACTAAATAAGGATAAAGAGCTCCAATCAAACAGAACAGATATAGGGAGCAAAAACGGAAGAGGAGACCAAGACAAGAATGGTAAATTATCTATTATATTTTCCGTATGTTTTTATTTTATTTTTTACATTCTCAACGATATTAAAATATTATTTTAAATGCTTTTTCTAGAAAGTTTAATTTTATTTTAACCATAATTTCAATTCTTTTTGAAAAAAACTTATCAACGGGGAAAATTAAGGAGTTGACTACTTGGAGTCAACTGCCCCGATTAAGAATTGATTGTAGGCCTGTTGTTCAAAATCGGATCCCCGTGATTACCTCTAGCTCGTAGGTAGAAAAGGAATATCACACAAAATAAAGAGATAAAAGAAATTGTAACTCGCTTACCTGGAGGACAGCAACTTCAGGAACCGCTCTCGCTTCGCCTTTTGCACTATTTGTTGTTGTATGGTATTATTAAAAATAATAGTACTCAGATGTGAAATAAATATAATGGAAAATATATTTACACAACAAAAGCAAATGAAAATATAAGAATATATGATAATACAAAGTGACTATGTACATTAAATTACGATATACTAATGCAAATGGTAAATTGGATTCGTGACTGATAACTTGTGACTGGTAAATGATAACTGGTAACTTGTAACCGCTCGGACGCAACTGCTAACTGATAACTGATTACTTGGGTAAGCGACGACGTGATATATATACACCCCTACCCTTATTGTATTTGCGAGTGTCCAAGTTTTACACTGTTGAATTAATATGTACATTACCTAACTCTATTTAGACCTAACATTATATTTACACTATTTATAACTAATTAGTATGTGAACCTTACTCATACGTAACGTACGTGGATGCGTATATGATAACAAGTACCATGTGTAACGGTGGGTGATAACATTGTTGTCTTGAACGGTGCGTACCTCGTGTTTGGTATCGTTTTATTTGTCATGACACATGGAAGGCCATCGCGAATGTAGTTTAATGATACGACTACACATATCCACAAGATTCGCGAATAAGTAAACGGTAATCCTGGTTTACCCCGGATTAGCCCATCCATGGTCATGACGGTACGCGCCGCTTCGTTTATTGCCGAGATTATTAGATTCTTGGAAACGGAAAAGAGATTATTTGCAAATGTATTTATGATGTGCAATAAACTGATTTGGCAAATTTGCAATATTTATGATTATAATGCCCTTCATTTTATTGCAGCAATGCCTTTAGTTTTCCGTTTCTAATCTTAAGGGTTTTGTGATTGTCACGTACACCAAACGGTCGTTTACACACGGTACATTGTTTTAGAAATCCCAATGCGGGCAAAAATAACCAACGTAAGTTACTTGTGAGGATATGTGATGACCTACCCTAATATTATGATTAACATGCATCCTAACTATACATGTCTAAATCATGTTATATCAATGTATGCATTACGAACATTACTCATTTTGAAAATAAACTTATGAAACAAAATGAAAATGAAATGGTTTTGATAAAATAAGTATGTTATCCGACATTCACGATAGAATGCCGGTAACAAACTCATTACATAAATATGTGTAGTCTTCTTAGAAAGTCATTTGGCAAATTTTAAGTGCAACAAGTTTTCACTTTAATTTTTTTTTGTTTATACAATAAGGAAACACTGTTTTAAGCAAATTGCTGTTTATAGAAAGTTTTCATCTATTTTCAATTAGTTTGTTAAATTAAAAATATATTTTTACAATTTTATTATGGCTTTTTTATATTTTCCGTTTTTATTGATGATATAACTATTATAAAACAAATTTAAATATGTGACTTTTAAAGTTTAGAGAGAATTTGAATGCCAAAATTTCAATGTTTTTGGAATAATTAATACCGTTTAAACTAAAACTTCAAAATCGAATTCTAAATAATAAAATAACGTAACACAAAACGACATAATATTAGACAAAACAACCAAATATCCCTCAATACCATTAACTCGGGCACGAATCAATTCAGGATTTCGAGGTGAAGAACAAGGGATAGAGCCGTCCATATATTATATATAATATAGTATGTATTATATTATATTTATGACTTTCTTTTAAATATACTGTTTCTTTACAACAAAAAATAATGGAAATCTGTTTTTAGCACATCAAAATGTTTTTTTTAGATTTCATTTTAAAATGTTAATTTTAATGTTTTCAGGTTTTTACAGCAAATTTTTAACGATAATTTGAGAGTACGTAAGTGACTTACACCTCGAGTTGTGTACTATAATTTTTCTACTCCCATTCAGTATAATTTGAAATACTTTGCAATATTGAGGTTATGTTTCACTATTAAAACACTTCGCAGCATCGAATACATACACAGAGATGAAGGTTTGTATTTCTTACTTATTTCGCCAGAATAGGCTAATAACACATTTTCCGAATAAGACTGAACACTATTACCACTTCGTAACGCGATTTGGATTTTTCCGGGAGAAGATCCGCTGCGGTATGTTCTGCTATTTGCCTAATTTCTTGTGGAGTTCCAACAATTTCTTCTGTGGAGTCACTTTCATCCATTTTAACAATGAATAAATGAATTATTAATAATAAATAAACCAAAATAACGTCAATGTAATGCGTATTCAACAACAATAAATGTCAAATTCATTTGTCTAGGCTACTTGATTTGAGTTTTGTAATAATAATGGTTACGTAAAATATTTCGTGCTAGTTTTTTCTTCATTACGTGCATGTATCATAATGCCATGGTTACTAATTAACAAACGATTGCGTTATTGCCTACTTACTACTATGGGAGGAGAAAAAATATGTAATTTATATGATCACTATATCGATGTATGTAATAATAAAAATATTATTCTACTCCCACAGTAGTAAGTAGGCAATAACGCAATAGTTTGTTGATTAGTAACCATGGCATTATGATACATGCACGTAATGAAGAAAAAACTAGCACGTAATATATTACGTAACCCTTATTATTACAAAATTCAAATCAAGTAGCCTAGACAAATGAATTTGACATTTATCGTTGTTGACATTGACGTTATTTTGGTTTAATTATTATTAATAATTCATTTATTCATTGTTAAAATGAGTAAAAGTGACTCCACAGAAGAAATTGTTGGAGCTCCACCAGAAATTAGACAACTAGCAGAACATACCGCAGCGGATCTTATCCCGGAAAAATCCAAAGAGCGCTATGAAGTGGTTTACGGTAAATTCATGGATTAGCGTATGAATAGTGTTCAGTCTTATTCGGAAAATGTGTTATTAGCCTATTTGGGGAAATAAGTAAGAAATACAAACCTTTATCTCTTTGGGCCATGTATTCGATGCTGCGGAGTGTTTTAATAGTAAACATAACCTCAATATTGCAAAGTATTCCAAATTATAATGAATGGGAGTAGAAAAAGTATAGTACACAACTCCAGGTGTAAGTCACTTACGTACTCGTGGAATTACTGCACTCGCCTAACGGCTCGTGCGCAACTTTTTCCACTCGTACGTAATATATGACTTACAACTCTCGTTATGTAATATACTATTTTCTACTCCCATAGTAGTAAGTAGGCAATAACGCAATAGTTTGTTGATTAGTAACCATGGCATTATGCTACATGCACGTAATGAAGAAAAAACTAGCACGTAATATATTACGTAACCCTTATTATTACGAAACTCAAATCAAGTAGCCTATACAAATGAATTTGACATTTATCGTTGTTGACATTGACGTTATTTTGGTTTAATTATTATTAATAATTCATTTATTCATTGTTAAAATGAGTGAAAGTGACTCCACAGAAGAAATTGTTGGAGCTCCACCAGAAATTAGGCAACTAGCAGAACATACCGCAGCGGATCTTATCCCGGAAAAATTCAAAGAGCGCTATGAAGTGGTTTACGGTAAATTCATGGATTAGCGTATGAATAGTGTTCAGTCTTATTCGGAAAATGTGTTATTAGCCTATTTTGGGTAAATAAGTAAGAAATACAAACCTTCATCTCCTTGGGCCATGTATCGATGCTGCGAAGTGTTTTAATAATAAACATAACCTCAATATTGCAAAGTATTCCAAATTATAATGAATGGGAGTAGAAAAAGTATAGTACACAACTCGAGTTGTAAGTCACTTATGTACTCGTGGAATTACTGCACTCGCCTAACGGCTCGTGCGCAACTTTTTCCACTCGTACGTAATATATGACTTACAACTCTCGTTATGTAATATACTATTACTATACAATTAAAAATTTAGATCACATTTGTCAATTGCTTCGAAATATTCTTGTAACAATATTACTTTTTAAAATTTTCTGATTCACCGGACTTAATCAAACATTAAATAAGTATGTTATATATGTTGGAGGCTTCCACTTCGTTATACATTTTTGTAAATTGAATAAAACACGATAACTTTGTTTGTATAACTTGAAAACTTTTTTACTATGTGTTTGATAATGACAAGCTAAATTTGTCGAAACTAGTCACAATAAAAAAGTTTTCAAGTTATACAAACAAAGTTATCGTGTTTTATTCAATTAAATAAGTATATTTTCAAAACATATTGTAATAAAAAGGAGTCACAGTAGTGGTTACAGGTGGGTTTGTGTCATGCACCAACACCAAATGCAATGACGAACAGAACAAGTCTATATTTCAAGACGACATCGTGGTTATATGCGCGACCGTGCTCGGGGCTACGGATTGGCTAGCTCAGTGAAGAGGGTTTTACCTGAACCACTTCGGACTCCCTGACGTTGTTCCTTCTCTAAATGTATTTAACTGGAAGACTGAAACCTTAGTGTGTTGAAAAACTTCATTAAAAGCAAGTTTCTACCTTTATATAAAATTTGTTTCCAATACGCTTCTACATTCTGCTTAAAATAATTGTATTAATGGTAAATATATGTTTATATATGCATTTTTATTGAAAAAAATAATTAAAATTAACGAACAACAGTTTACGATCGAAAAGCAGTATTTCGAGCAAAGTAAAGCTGATCCGTGTTAATTTGTGCGGAAAAAATGACGAAATTAAAAATTTTATAAACAAATTCAAAATATTATTTAGTATTTTGCTAACGGCTCCATTTATATAGGCCAGCGGGCTGCTGGCAGCAGATCTTGCAGCAGTTCAACATGGACGACTTCCATTATGTGGCCACGTCTTGCAGTAGGTACATGGAACATGGATAAATCCGATGCTGATTTGGAAGTCGAGGTCCCGTTCCGTGAAGCAGAGGCTGCTTGATATACCTGGCTGTCGCCACCAGACATCGCATTCGCTGTGAACCTGTCGAAAAGTATCAAGTTGGCAAGCAGTAAAGCGAATTTTACGCTACCAGAAAGAACATTTGATTATGATTTACACTATCACTATCACTATCAAACCATAACGTAAGTGACCTAGAACCCTACAGTGACGCAGACTATGCAGGCGACATATCCACGAGACATTCGAGGACTGATATTGTCTGCAAAAATGCTGGTGCAGCTACCAGTTGGATGAGCCACCAGTTGGATGAGCCAGAAACAACCTCGATGTTGAATATGCCCGATTCTTTTTGTTTACCATCCCTTCTCATACCCTACATTATTTTTTAAAGTTATTCGATTTCTTCTCGTCTATTTTTCATTTTCCAATCACGGCTTTGACTTTTAATTTTAGTTATTGCGGCTTTTTTTAGAAAATTGTTTTATTTTCCGACATTGTGCAACCGAAATTTCTAGAATTTTCTAGCAATCCCTCCTTAATTTTTCTTCATACTTTATAAAAATTGTCCCACCACTTAAGTTAATATTTTCCCTCTATTATTGTATAAAATGTTTGAAGGAATTTCTCTTCTAGATTTAAGAATTTTATTCTTTAAATTTAAAATTCTCCAGCAAAATCTTCTAGTATTCCGAAAATTTAAATGAATTTCAGTTTTATTATTCTAAAGCTTTCTACTATATTTTGCTTTATTTTATTAGACTTTCTTTTTATTGCGATTTTTGTAGATTTCTACATTTTTCTTATATATTTCTTTCATTTTTTGAGAAAATTTCTCAGAATAAATTTAAAACACATACTATGTTTTTAATACTAAAATTTTAATACTAAAAGACATTGAAACTTGGGCCGTATTTTTGTACTGCAATATTGTATTATTTTTAGATGAACTTGGATATTTGGATATTATTTGAAGATGATTTCAATGTTTCATAAATATTTCATTTATTTCTTGGGTAAAATCACTACTCTAGTAAGCATATTTTAGAATGTGCTAAAAACTGAAAGCAGTTTTCCAAAGTTTTTTGTTTTGGTTTTAACTTATTTAATAATTTGTTACTTTTATTAGCATTTTCCAGCTTTTAGAAGTCTTCGGCATTTCTTGTTTTATTCTATCGCAGCTTTTAAGTAGTTTCCTCTTCATATTTCAAGATTTTCAAACAATAATTCTTCCAGATTTCTAAAAATTTCGTTGAGGATTCTAGAACTTATCAGTAATCTTGTTTCTTATTTTCCAAAAATGCTTGTTATATTTTATTAGAATTATCCAGCAATGTTCTTTCTTTCATATTTTGCTATATTTCATCGGAAAATTGTGAAAATATTGTTCTAAAATTTTCCAGCAAAATCTCTTCTTGTTTTCTAATGTTTTTTTCAGTCTTTTCGAATTTGTAGCAAGCCAGCTAACTACAGTTTTGCGGCTTTAATCTCAATCTCAAGATCATGATGTAAAAGTTGTGTTCAACACGTTATACCAATTTTAAATTTCTGAAAACTTTTATCAAACGTTGACAGCTGTTTTTATGATATGAATGATAAACATGTTCAATATGTTTTTGAAAATTTCTCATTTCCACAAAAGTTTTAGTATTTTCCATGAATTTTCAATTGAGATATTTTAAATTTTTGATTAATTTGATTATCACCTTGCAAAAATTTCTTTTAGAGAATTTTCAAATTTGAATTTGTTCTTAAAAATATTGCAGCTAATGACTACAAACAAACAGAAAATAGATAAATAAATGTTGCTTCTGTGCATTATATAGATTAACATAACAATCATATCAACGTTTTATAATTTGTAAACCAACAATAAATTTAATTGAGATATTACCGTATTGTCTACACGTTACAAGAAATTGATAGTCCCGATATGTGTCAATTAAATAAAATCAGTTGAAGTTGAATAAAAATTCCATGTATGTAAGCAATGCGGCTTGCTTTTAAAAGTTCCTTGTCTTATTATCTATCACACATATTAATACTTATTTTTTTTTTAATTTATCCTAAAATTCGAGTTATTTATGAAACATTTTTGATAAATTTACAACTTTTATTTAAAAATTTCTCAATAATGTTTAAGGTCGTGTAAAAATCTCGTAGTTCATTGAGGTAGGTCAAGACTACACTAGGCCAATGTAGGCCAGGAATGGTCCGAGCTAAGATTAAATGTGTTGAGGTAGGTCGGGAATACTCTAGATCAATTCGTACCGTATTATGGTTGGTGTTAATCGATGATTCGTTGAGGTAGGTTAAGAATACGCTAGCTTAATTTATTATTTATTGATACAGGTTATGAATACGTCGGATAGATTGAGCCGGACAAGGAGAAAAACAATGAAGATTTTTGAATAGAAATTTTAACTCAAACAAGTTTCTTAAAAACAATTGTAAATATATTTTTAAATAGTTAAAAAAACAATTATAATTAGCTGAAAAGTTAAAAACAAAATAATTACACTTGAAATTTTACATAGAAAATATGAATATATATCGAACTGATGAAGAAAACCGTTTAAAAATATTTTAAATCAATTGGAATTTCACTAAAAATATTATGTGTTATGACCCTCTGGCGCCGTTAGCCACTTTCGCCTGTCGTCCTTGAAGGACGGCAGATCAATTAAACCTAATATATAAATTCTTAGCGATTATATTAACAAACGAAAAATATACTAAAATTAGATAAACCATAGAAAATTAAAATCCAGATTCAACTGCAATTACACTACGAGAAGATCTAAATGTTATTTTCATTAGGAATATTATTAACTTGTATGCGATTTAATCAATAAAATAATAAATAAGAAGATGCACACGATCGCTTGCTATTAGATATACACTCACACCAAAATCATCATTTCCCAGTTGTCCGACGACAAATTATAATCTCTTGCAGCAAATTTCATACTTGTGGGCAATGAGTATCATTGTATGCTCATTATACAATATAATTAGTTTATAAATCGTCGAGTTAATTAAACCGTCCGAAACTTTAAGGGAGAAGCTCAGTGTGGGCGAAGGAAGATTCAAATTGCACTACTTTTTACCATGGAAAACAGCAATTAATACAGGATAAACGAACACAAGTGTTCACGCGACGAAAATTGCTCCGCAATTGACCGTATGTATCTATTTCAAGAAGCGGTGACATAAAAACCAATAGCATAGATGGAAGGTAGTTGTAGTCCCTAAATTAAGAAAACTAATAAAGAACAATGTCCTCCTAATGAAGTTTTGTAATTAAAACACGATAACTTTGTTTTACCACTATATTTTATAAAATTACACAATGACTATAGTTTCGACTATAAGCTTAAAAGTTTCGACTATAAGCTATTATAATGACTAACATATAGTCGAAACTATAGTCACTGTGTAATTTTTTTAAATATAGTGATAAATCTATATTATCGTATTTCAAATAGAAATCATTCAAGAAGTACCACAAGGTAAACGCCCCTACCATAAAATCTTTAATGAAGTTTGTTCTCTGTTGTAAATATTTGCTATTTCAACACTATTAAAATTTGTATTGCTATATTTGACATTAGACAATATATGTTCTTATTTTTAAGCGAGTATTTCATAGTTATCGTTTTCTACTAATTGACTCTAGAGATTCAAAATACTCTTACTATTGTTAGCTACTTATTTTCGAAGCATTATCCTGCTCATGAACTTTTTAAAATTAATGGATAAAAAACCATTTTAGTTACTTACTTAATTATATATTTTTTTTTTATTGTCAACAATGAAAAACTCTAAATATTTTATATTCACATTTAAATATAAATAGTAGTATTCAGTAAACCAACTTATTGATTTAATATAATCGTTTCCATAAAATATAACAGATGGCGCCTCGCTTAATATTTAAGAGCACTCTTTTAACGGCGAATGTTGAGCACATTTTTCATTCCGTATTTAGATTATAGATGTCAGTGTTGCAATGATATTTGTGTTGAAGTTATTTGAGAATTTAAAAACGTTTAGAAGGGGCCAGAAAAGCATACTTACCTGGCGTAGGGGTTACCGTGATCAACAAGGCGGTTCCCCCAGGGTGAGGCCCTTCCATTGCACTCCGGCTGGGCTGACCCTTGCGATTATCCCTAATGTGGATAACTCGGGCGCGTAATTTTTGGTAGTCGGGACTGCGTACGCGCTGTCCCGGTATAATTCAAATATAACAAAAATCCGTAGAATTACTAACGTGTTTTCATTATCAGGGAAGAAGACATTAGTTCATTAAGCAGGCGGGGAACTGCACATTTTTTCACACTTTTTGATAGTGGTCCTCTAGTATTTTTTATAACAATATGTCACCATAATGGAGATCTTGCCCGTTATTTAGATTTATAACTTTTACGCAGGACCGATAAACACTACCTCTTGCCACTCACTTGAGAACGTTGTTTTCTCGCAAAAGATGAGTTTATAAAACAAAATTTAAATTATATTGAAATAAATGTGAATTATGCATTGATAAATACTCAATATTGTATAGTCTTATTTTTCAAACTAAAATATGTAGGGGCTCGGAGTTGTAATAACTCGAAGAATAACGATGAGTGTTTAACAAATGCTTACTTTATTTATCTGTTCTTTGCAAAGTTTTAAATATTAACACGTTGACGCCGGCGTTTTTGTACCCTACAAATATTCATTTAAAATGACAAAATTTGGCTCGCACGCCTATGGTTGTTATGGTTGCTATGGAAGTGACTGAAGTCCTAGATGCGCGATAATAGTTATTTAAGGTACAAGTGTAAAAAGTGATGCTTTATTGCACGAACTGGCGTTTAAAAACACGAGCGAGGAACGAGCGAGTTTTTTTAAAGCCAGGAGTGCAATAAAGAAACTTTTTACACGTGTACCTTACAAAATTTTATCTTCGATCGTAAAGGATTTCAAAGTATATATTCATATGAGTAATATTTTAATGTCATTTCAATAATTCAATGAATGAAAACATATTTTACCCGCAGTGCACTAATGAAAGCGTTACTTAGCAACCAGTAAACAAGTTGCACACATGTCGGCCGCCAATATTATTTATGGAAAAAATATTCGCTTTATTGTAATCGCTTCGACTTGCATTAAATGAAATCTTCGGAGTTCTTAAATCTGCCATTTCGTTTGTATTATATATTTTATTTATAGTTTATTAGTTATTTGTATCAATTAATAAAAAATTAAGTTTTTCGTCGAAAATTTGTGCTATAATATATTCATCTATCAAATTTGACATTTCTGTGCAATAAAAACAGTTTGACATTACCGTGCAATAAAAACGTGAAAAAGCACTAGTGCTTTAAAAAGCCACTTTTACAACGAAAAATGATGCAAAAAGCGTCTACTTTCTGTACGATCGTAGATAAAATTATTTATTGTCACCATGGAAGTAATCAGTGGCGTACCAAAAGCGTAAAAACTCGTGTACCACCGGTGGTACCCGCCGGCGTTAACGTGTTAATGATAATATTTACAAATGTAGAAAAATAAGAAATTTGTGTAAAAGAGCTTGATCCTTTAAAGTAACAAGCTCATTTACACACACACACACAAAAACACAAATAACACATGGCGTGGTTAATAGCCAAAATGCGACGACTACTACTACTACTAAAAAATCTCTGGGGGGACGCGGGGAACTAATATCGGATTAATTCATTCGCGAGCCCCGAAACATTGATTTGGAAGCCGTACACGAAAAAACTGTTATTCGAAAAACAATAAACTTTATTTACACTATTTATAATGTTAATTCAAGACAAACGATTGTGCAAACCAAGCTCTGAGACTGAGTGCTGCAGGTGGTTTTGTTTTAACACGTCGGTGCGCCTTCATTTTGGTGGGGTGAAAGTGATAAGGGCGTCGATTGGTCAAACGGTAAACATGGATGTCTTGCTGAGTTTTTACAACACTCAGCCCCCTTTGTTTAGAATGCCAACAAAAATGCTATAAAAAAGTTTCAGGCGATAAGAAATAAAATTATCGTTCCCAGGAAACGCACACACATTAAAACTAGTAGAATTGCGTTGTACAAATTATAAAATAACAAATGAAAAGGGCTAAATATAATAATCGCATTTTATGCCCAAACAAATTCGTTAGACGTGCGAAAATCGTGTCCCATTTTTACCCATTTGTTCTTTGTTGTCCGGACGAAGGTCTGCCGTTCAGATGATGGATATTCGTCTTTCAGCGACAGCGGTTTCTTCCAGGAAAGACACAAGTTCGACCGTCGAGATAGACCCCCTGGAGCGGGCTAAGGTATCCGTTTACACGTCCGGCTCATTGAGGTACGACAACGGGGGTTTCTTTCCGGAAGCGGACATCAGTTGGCCCACTGGTACGGGCGAGGGTGTCTGGTTTATGGTGGTACAGCGCAGGCAACAAATTTTACGAATAATTGCAAGCTTAAACCGAACAAATATATTCAGCAGATAATAATAATAAAATTCATTATTGTGTCGGTTGCCGTACATTTCAGAGTAAGTTTTTAATTTTTTCATTTTATTAATTAAGTAAATGTTTTTATTTGTATTAAAATCAATTTTATAATAAAACTGTAGTGAAGAGATGGAAAAATCAAAACACGTGTCTGCAGATGATTATAAACTTGAATGCTAGATTATTTAATTGCTTTTGCTATTTCAATTTAATAAAATCAGTTTAAATTCAATTTTTGTTTATAACTTTTCGTGTTAAATTCACTTTCAAACAGTCTAAGGTACATTTTATCATTTATTAGTTTATTCAACAGAAATAATTTCATTCAAATTAGTGTTGCTTTGATAGATGTACTATTTGGAACATGCAAGTTACTTTTGTATCATTCAATATCTGTCGAGGTATTAACCAGAGAAGTGATAGTTTCAACAAGTAATTTGTTTTGTAGTCTTAGTAAGACTCATTATTGTAGATTCACGAAATGTTATCGTATTTCAAAATTATTATATATTAAAGGCTATATGAAACTGGCTTTAATTATTTATTTTATTCGATAAGTATTAACAAATAATATGCTTAGCTATAAAATTAAAAAAAAAATAATTGCATATTTGTTTATAAAAAAAATTTACATATTGAGACCATGCCTGGTACACTTCCAATATTTACTAAAATATGATTAAATGCCTTTCATTGATGACAGTAAATATTTCATCTATTCAATTCCTTCCTATACATCGCAATGACAATGTCAAATGTATTTCTGTTAAATAATCATATTTTTTATTTGTTTTTTATAGAGAAAGAACTATGATGACCACATCAACATTAGTTTGTGGACCTCTTTGAACCAATCAATACCGTTACACTAGTTACACTCCTCTTGGCAGATGGCGCCAGAGTGTTCTTGTTTGGGTTAGAGTATACGTATGCGTTTAAAACACCTCGAAGACGACGTCTAGGTATCGCTTCTCGGCCTATGGCTAAGATCAAAGTGTAGTATCTGTTCTTATCAGCTTAATTGCTGAGGAAGGAATGTGCACGATTTTAGTCCATCACCCCGGGGCTGGGACAGCCCGTCTGCCGTGACTGGAGATCGCTCTGGCACAAACACATCCAATGAAGGATTACAGTTTTTCGCAACTGGCCTGAAAGGATATTCTATTTACTGCTTACTTGGCAACCCCCCTGCTGGGGCGGTTCCGGTGGCGGTAGATGGGTCCCATTAACGCCTCGGGGGGCCGAGGAGGAAACACATCTGTTCTTATCAGCTTAATATCTGATACGACCCGCATGCGGGTCCAGTATATTAAACTGATTTTTGGAAATGGGTTGAAGTTCGGGGCTTGCTCCACTTCTACCGCGGGTTGGCCCGGCATTGCAGTGCCGCCGGGATCGGCCCACATAATTTAAAAACAAACAAAATCTTATTAAAACTATGTATTCTGCAAGTGCAGCGTTAATTAAGCGTGTAGTGCAGGTAAGTTTTGAAATCGTGACCGGTCTCTCAACCAGCACCATCCAAAGCCACTATTTGAAAACACGTTTACGCGGAACGTCTCCACCGGTGAATCATTATAGGCAACGCAATACACTACGGTTTATTAATATTCCTAAGATGGAGAATACAATCGTGATGAAATATGAAATGCCGTTCTCATTTAGCTGCTGAATTGACATGCTACCTCTGCAATATTCGCCCTCGTACATACAAAATTCATTCAGACCGTTAACAACCTCAGCAGAATACACAATACGAACTGAACTTTACATGTGCTGTATGCGATGAAAAACCAGACACTATTAAAAAAGTGAAATCGCATCAAAAAGCTGTTCACATTGCAGATTATATGAAACAATATAGCACCAGGCAACCGCCTCTGTCTCTAACACCACGTAGAATAACAAAGAGGCCACTACATGTTCATCAACTAGATCACACAAGCCTCGGCATATCCACTACGCCGCCCTCTGACTAATAATGAAGCCAACATAAATATAAAACACCAAGGTACTGACTCAATACCACTAGTAACCACCAGGATGACAACATGGTTGCCACTATCAAGACAGCAAAACACACATGAGTCCTCCGACCACACTGGTATCTTATCAGCTTGTAGTAAATATTATGAACATATGACCACACTATCAATACAAAACAAAGCACCACCACCGAACAAAATCCTAACACAAAGAAACCCGCCACGTACCACTCATTCCCAATTAAACTCCGAAAGAGCATATATTCTATATTATATTATAGCACAAGCGAGTGCTCTACAGCAAGCTGATAGCATCGTACAATTACCACTGAATAACTGAATAACCATACACCTACAATTGACCTCCTAACACATACACAACCCCAGATAAGTCATCAGCAGCAAAGTTACACAACTCCTCCTTCCTCCTACAAAGTAAACAATTCAACTGATCCCAATTGCACCACCAATCTCACAAGTACCACTAGTTAACACCTCATTCACAAACTGAATCAAACATTAGCAGAATACAGAGAAAGTCCTCTGATCAACAAATTGAATGGATCTGACTAATTAAAAATTGTAATTCAGGCCCAGATATTGACAATACTATTGGTCAAATTCAATTAAACTGGTCATATAACCCAAATTCATCTAATATCAATAGACCTTCAAACACCAATACTAATAATAACAGACAAACTTCACGATTGAGAACTAAGTCAATCACTTTTAAAACGTGTGCCAATCGAACACTGAAATCACACACTGAAGAGCAGAAAATATCAAGTTCTAGTAGACGTACTCAAGGAAAAGGGCTCTACAGTGTCTTTCCATACATTCCAGATCGGTGTCCTGGGCGCCTGGGATCCTGTTAACGAAGTTGATACCATCAAATGGAGCCGTGATATTTAAACAAAAAAGTCAAAAAGTGTTTTATTTGTGAATAATGATGTATAACAAAATAGAAGCCTTCACAGATAACATACTATATATAGTGACGGTGATGGTCTGTTTACAGTATTTTAAAATATTAACCTTGTCCTTTAACTCCTCGATTATGTCATGTTCACAGCAGTGAATATTACCAGAATCGTCAACAAAACTACCCGGAATTTTTAATATGCTCAATGGGTGATAGATGTTTGAACAAGTTGCACAAGTTACAAACTTTTTCACAGATACTGTGCATATTTTGCCCGGATTTTCACTCGCACTGTTTACACTGTTTACTTTAGGCGCCATCTTGATGATTTTCTAATCTAAATAAAATATTAACTTATCGCATCGATTGTTAACCTGGAGAGTTAAATACCTCCAAAATGAAACTCGTTTCCCTGTCTCCAACTGCGCTTCGCTGATAAGATCCAAAAAGATCGAAACCGGTCCGTGGCTGTTGTTGGCGGTGAACAATATTTATTGTTTATAATTAGGTTCTAAGTAAAAGGTAAGTAACTAAAATGCATTTTTAACCATTAATTTTAAAAAGTTTATCAACAGGATATGCATCCAAAATAGGTGGCTAATTAGTAGAAAACGATAACTATGATATACACCCTGAAAAACAACAACATCTTTTATCAATATTTATTGCCTAATGTCAAATATAGCAATGAAAAATATTATTAATGTTGGAAGAGCAAATATCTACAATAGCAAACAAACCTTATTAGTTTAATAGGATATTGTTCTGTATTAGTTTTTTTTTAAATATGTGTTCAACTACTACCTTCTAACTGTGCTATTGGTTCTGTGGCTTTAGTTGAAATAACACGCATGGTCATTCAGAAATAGAAGTTAATAAATGTAGATTGAAAACATGCTTATGTATCCTGGTAAATAGTAAAATTGGATATTATTGTGATAATGAACTTAAAGATAGTTTGTTTCATGTACAGTAATTATATTAATAATTTAAAAAGGCACAAATAATTTGTATTCCAATATAAGTTTTAATTTACTGCCAATTTATATTAGGAATTATCTAGGAAGGGTTACAACTCAGGTGTACGATATACCTACAACTTGAATTCATACATGCAGTCTTTAATGTTCCTCCATTCACATAGAAATCAACAAATGAAGCATCAGATGTGTCCAAGTTCCATTAGCTGATTAATGTAGCATAAAACGGTAGAGCAGGATCCAAACCTAAAATATGAAATATACATACCGTATCGAAAGATTCAATTTTGGCACAAACACAAATGCAAGTGTTGGCTTAAAATAGCTTACTAATTCAATAAAATATGCATGTTTAGTGATAAATATTAGTCAATGGGTTACTAAATTAGATTTACCTGTTATTCGACGGTATGGTATTCCTGTCGTTTTCTTCGTGTGATTACTACCAAAACTTGCAATATGCGCTATTGAACTAAAACTTAATAATTGGGTATCATTTGACATTATTCCAAATTTGTCCGAGCTATCTCTTAATACCGCAATGCATTGATCAACATGCCAAGTATTGAAAAATGCTGCTGGGTAGCAAGGTTTTTCTGCTGAATGGTCCTAATCAACTGAAAAATAATATATGTAATAAATAATAAAAAATAAAATAATTATTAGATTTTTATTATTATTGGAAAATGTTTGAATATCTAAAATTCGAATAATTTATTCTCATCGGTGCAGCGCAGTTAATTATTATAATTTTTAATTTCCAATGATTGTTCAGGTTTTAGCCATATTTCTTATCTTCGCGTATTTCTAATTCATATTTCTTGTATTGGGCATATATTTATATCGTTGTCTAATTTTTGTAATTATGTATATTATTACATTATTTTTAAGTTTATAAGTTTTTTTCTGTACTATTGTTAATTTCAATAGGATTAAAGATACGTTAACTTTCGTACAAAGAAACGGCGAAGTTCAAGGGACCTAAAGGAAAACAAAAGTTACCAAAGGTTCTCAACATCAACAAAGTATTGGTGATCTACAAAATTCCAAAATACTAATAAATAGCATTAATCGTAGCGATTTATAAAAAAGAAGAACGAAATGCTCTAATTATAGAGGTATAACATTAATAAGCATTGAAATTAAAATACTAGAAAATATCATTAACAAGAGAATCACAACTTTAATAGACCAAACATCAGATAAAGCATAAAACGATTCTTGAAAAGGAAAATCTACGCAGGACAACATATTCATAATAAAACAAATCACAGCGAAAAAAAATAGAAGAAATGAAAACACAAACCTAGGATTCACAAGCCTGGGAAAGGCGTTAGACATTATATCAAGAAAGAAACTATAGACAATACACAAAGAGAGAAATAGAATACAAGTTGATCAATTTAATACATAATATATTCTAAATTTAAAAATACGAAAACATTTCGTGAATCTACAACAATGAGTCTTACTAAGACTACAAAACAAATTAATTTGAAACAACTACTTCTCTAGCTAATACTTCGACAGACATTGAATAATACAAATTAATTTGCGTGTTACAAATAGTACAACTATTAAAGCAACACTAATTTGAATGAAATGATTTCTGTTGAATAAACTAATAAATGATAAAATGTACTTTAGATTGTTTAAATGTAACTATAACATGAAAAATTATGAAAAATGAATTTTAAACTGATTTCATTAAATTAAATTAGCAAAAGCAATTAAAAAATCTAGCATTCAAGTTTATAATCATCTGCAGACACGTGTTTCGAACTTTCGCTCTCTTCAGTACAGCTTTATTATAAAATTGATTTTAAATACAAATAAAAACACTTACTAAAATAAATATAATGAAATATGATAATAAATATAATGAAATATAAATAACTTACTCAGATATGTACGGCAACTGACACAAGAATGAAATATAATCGACTGAAGGTCTGAATTTATACCTGAGGTGGATTAGTGAATTCTTCAGAAATCATTACGTTCGGGATTAAGGAAAAATACCCACTTAGAGCATAATTGAATAATAAAATGTAATAAAATCCTTTAGTTCGTTGTAGAAAATTAAATAATAAATTTAAAAATACGAAAACATTTCGTGAATCTACAACAATGAGTCTTACTAAGACTACAAAACAAATTAATTTGAAACAACTACTTCTCTAGCTAATACTTCGACAGACATTGAATAATACAAATTAATTTGCGTGTTACAAATAGTACAACTATTAAAGCAACACTAATTTGAATGAAATGATTTCTGTTGAATAAACTAATAAATGATAAAATGTACTTTAGATTGTTTAAATGTAACTATAACATGAAAAATTATGAAAAATGAATTTTAAACTGATTTCATTAAATTAAATTAGCAAAAGCAATTAAAAAATCTAGCATTCAAGTTTATAATCATCTGCAGACACGTGTTTCGAACTTTCGCTCTCTTCAGTACAGCTTTATTATAAAATTGATTTTAAATACAAATAAAAACACTTACTAAAATAAATATAATGAAATATGATAATAAATATAATGAAATATAAATAACTTACTCAGATATGTACGGCAACTGACACAAGAATGAAATATAATCGACTGAAGGTCTGAATTTATACCTGAGGTGGATTAGTGAATTCTTCAGAAATCATTACGTTCGGGATTAAGGAAAAATACCCACTTAGAGCATAATTGAATAATAAAATGTAATAAAATCCTTTAGTTCGTTGTAGAAAATTAAATAATAAATTTAAAAATACGAAAACATTTCGTGAATCTACAACAATGAGTCTTACTAAGACTACAAAACAAATTAATTTGAAACAACTACTTCTCTAGCTAATACTTCGACAGACATTGAATAATACAAATTAATTTGCGTGTTACAAATAGTACAACTATTAAAGCAACACTAATTTGAATGAAATGATTTCTGTTGAATAAACTAATAAATGATAAAATGTACTTTAGATTGTTTAAATGTAACTATAACATGAAAAATTATGAAAAATGAATTTTAAACTGATTTCATTAAATTAAATTAGCAAAAGCAATTAAAAAATCTAGCATTCAAGTTTATAATCATCTGCAGACACGTGTTTCGAACTTTCGCTCTCTTCTTTCTAATAACGAAAAGTCACCTATATTAGCACTAACACGCGGTGTATTACAGGGGTCAGTTTTAGGGCCTTTACTTTTTCTAATATATATTAATGATTTGGAGAAATACATAAATGAGACAAATCTTATATTATTTGCAGATGATACGTCAGCATTAAATTCAAACTTGAATGTTGAAAATAATTATATTAATGGTAAATATATGTTTATAAATGCATTTTTCTTGAAAGGAATAATTAAAATTAACAAATGTGTCATTGTAACGGCAACTAAACTCAATTAAGGAGTTAATTTCTCTTAAGGTATCAGATCTTTAAACTTAAATGCGCTTTTAAAATGAAACTTTGAGCGATTATTAAGGAATTGATGGCTTGCAGTTACCGGTTAAGTCTAGAAAACAATGTGTGAATATGATCTTCCTAATGTTGTCCAGAAATAATATGTTGAGCGATCGAAATAATAGTTATCCAGCCGATGTTCTTGGAAATATGTAGAATTTCTGATGAGTTGCGACGTGGTTTTCAAAACTGAGGTAACCGTAGGATAGAATACTTCCGTCCGAAGTGAATGATTCCAGATGAACTACACTGGTAGCTGTACCAGTTGTAATTTCAGATAGTAAAATATACAACAATACAATACTGCTTTCCCCAAACGAGAGGTAAAAAACCTAAATATTTAAATAACTATGTGTTTTTTGTATAACATTCACGTGTTTTTCTTATTACGAGGGCATGAAATCGAGCGAATACAATGATTGGTGACATGCAATGCACGAAGAATTGGAATTATTAAACGAAAACAACACCTGGTACTTAGTTGATTTGACATATGACGAGAAAGTAATTGGAAATCTTTGGGTCTTGCGAGTGAAGACAAAAGCCGATGGTCCGATCGAAAGATTAAAAGCGAAAGGCTACGCTCAAAAACATTAGGTTGATTATAAAGAGACGTTTAGTCCCTTGGCTCGCTGCGATGCTGTCAGGACAGTTTTGAGCTTCCGAATAACTTCAGCTTTTACAATTTGATGTGAGGACAGCGTTTCTATGTGACAGTCTTGCTGAAGAAGTGTTTATGAAGCAGCCTGATGGTTTTGAGAACTGAACTGGCAAAGTTTGTAAGTTGAACAGAAATTTATATTGTCTAAAACAAGCTCCTCGATGTTGGAATGCGCGCTAATACAGTTTATGATCGAAATGCAGCATTTCGAGCAGAGCAAAGCTGATCCGTGTTTATTTGTGCGAAAAACTGACAGTTATAAAATCATAGTAGCCATTTACGTTGACGACGGATAAGTAGCGGGAAGTGACAATGACGAAATAAAACATTTTATAAACAAGTTTAAAATATTTTTTTAGCTTTTTGCTAACGGCTTCATTTATATAAGCCAGCCGGTATATTGACAGCAGATCTTGCAGCAGTTCAAAATGGACGACTTCCATTATGTGGCCACGTCTTGCAGTAGGTACATGGAACAAGACGAATCCGATGCTGATTTGGATATCGAGATCCGGTTTCGTGCAGCAGTTGGCTGCTTGATGTACCTGGCAGTTGCCACCAAACATCGCATTCGCTGTGAACCTGATGTCGGAACGTATTAAGTTGGCAAACAAGGAACATTTGATTATGATTTACACTATCAATCAAAGCATAACGTAAGCGACCTAGAACCCTACAGTGAGGCAGACTATGCAGACGACATATCCATGAGACATTCGAGGACTGATATTGTCTGCAAAAATGCTGGTGCAGCCATCAATTAGATGAGCCAGAAACAGCGAAGTCCAATTTTTCACCTCGATGTTGAATGTGCCCGACTCTTTATGTTTTCTCATACCCTACATCATTTTTTAAAGTTAATTCGATTTCTTCTCGTCTATTTTCCATTTTCCGAACTCGGCCTTGACTTTTAATTTTAGTTATTGCTTTTTTTTCAGAAAATTGTCTTCTAAATTGCCAGTATGTTCTTCGAGTTTATGGAATTTTCCGACATTGTGCAACCGAAATTTCTAGAATTTTCTAGCAATCCCTCCTTAAATTTTCTTCAAGCTTTATAAAATTTTCCACTACTTCTCAAGTTAATATTTTCCCTCTATTATTCTATAAAATGTTCCAAGGAATTTTCTTCTAGATTTAAAAATTTTATTCTTTAAATTTAAAATTTTCTAGCCAATCTTCTAGTATTACGAAATTTTAAATGAAATTTAGTTTTAATATTCTAAATCTTTCTACAACATTTTGCTTTATTTTATTAGACTTTTTTATTGCGATAATTTTTTAAATAATTTGTTTCCTTTTTTTTAAGAAATAAATCAGTTTTTTTTCGAGAAATTTTCAGCATATTCCAGCCTTTAGTCTTCAGCATTTCTTGCTTTATTCTATCGGAGCTTTTAAGTAGTTTCCTTTTCATATTTCTAGATTTTCCAACAATATTTCTTGTAGATTTCTAAAAATTTTGTTGAGGATTCTAGAACTTACCAGCATTTTCCAAAAATGCTTGCTTTATTTTATTATAATTATTCAATGCTCTTTCTTTCATACTTTACTTTATTTCATCCGAAAAATCTCTTCTATATTGCGAAAATATTGTTCTAACATTTTCCAGCAATATCTCTTCTCGTTTTCTAATATCTCTTCGAGAAAACTGTTTAAAATTATTTAAAAACAATTGGAATTTCACTAAAAATATACGAATTTGCTAAAATATGGTATTATGACCCTCTGGCGCCACTTACCACTTTCGCCTGTCATCCTTAAAGGAGCGCAGATCTGCCCCATAATTTTTACCATCTGGCGATAAGGTGCATTTTTTTCTGGTGTTTGTTCACCCCTCGGGGTGCTTTCTGAATGATATTGCATGAGTGTATTTCATAGTTATCGTTTTTTATTAATAAACTCTAGAGATTTAAAATACTGTTACTATTGTTGGCTACCTATTTTCGATGCAGTATCCTGCTCATGAACTTTTATAAAATTAATGGATCAAAATGAATTTTAGTTACTTACTTAATTATATATTATTTTTATTATCAACAATGAAAAACTATAATTATTTTATATTCACATTTAAATATAAATTGTAGTATTCCGTAAAAAAAACATTGATTTAATATAATAGTTTCCATAAAATATAACAGATGGCGCCTCGCTTATTATTTAAGAGCACTCTTTTAACGGCGAATGTTGAGTACATTTTTCATTCCGTATTTAGATTATAGATGTCAGAGTTGCAATGATATATGTGTTGAAGTTATTTGAGAATTTAAAAACGTTTGAAAGGGGCCGGAAAACGGTATAGACGTCTATACCGAAACTCCCTTAGACTTCCGTAAGGCCACTGCCTTCCTCGACAAGGAGGGCATACTTTACCACACCTTTGACCTCGATGAGGATAAACTCCTCAAGGTGGTCATCAGAGGCATCACCACAGATATCCCGGTTCAGCGAGTCTTAGACTATCTTAAGGATAGTAACATTCCGGCGGTGGCAGCGCACCGCATGTTCAGCCGTGACGGCAGGGCATACGAGTTAGTCTACGTCAAACTCCAGAATACAGATGAAGGCAAAAGAGTCTTCAAACAAAATTTCATCTGCGATCTCTCCGTAAGGGTCGAACCAAAACGGAAATCCCCCGGCGGCAATCAATGCCACCGATGCCAGTTAATCGGCCACGCACAGTCCAACTGTCGCGCGAACTTCGTCTGCGTGAAGTGCGCAGGCAACCACCCCACGGCGGAGTGCTCCATCTCGGAGGACACTCCCGCGAAATGCGCCAACTGCCAGGGTGACCACCCGGCAAGCTACCGCGGCTGCAATGCGTTCACGCAATTGCAGAAGAAAAAGCCTGCGACTTTCAACTCTAACTATCGTCAAGAAGGTTTCTCCTTCAGACAAGCGCTCGGTGGCCCCTCGGCCGCCGCCCCACAATCCTCAAGCGTTCCTCAATCGACCGGCCCAGTCAACTGGGCCATGATATTCGAAGACCTGCTCACCAGGACTTCTAACCAGGCAGACAGAGATATCTTAAGCATGGCTTATGCTAAAATAGTTGCCAAATCCTAGGCATTCTAGTATTTGTCCCCCAAAATCCCTGAGACGCCGTAAATCCGCTCGGTGTCACTGCTCCTTCCGAGGAGGGTGACACTAAGGAAGACCGGATCCCCCCCATAATCTTTGCGATCAATTCGCTGCGCCCCGACTAGAGAAGACCTGTTGGTCCTGGACTAGTCTTCGATCAGAGTCCGCGGAGGAGAGGTTTTAGTCGGTAAAAGTCCGACACTACCCTACTACAAAAGACTAAAAAAAAAAAAAAAAAAAAAAAAAAGGAAAAGAGAAGTCGGACATCCTGGCCCATGCGGCATATTATAAAGATCGGCGGGCGCTGTGTTAGTATCAACAAACCATTAAACATGACAGGCCCTAATATTTATGACAGAGAGTGAGCCGAGAGTGAATGGTGTTATATTACAGCTTCTTGGAATAGATACGTACGGTCTGCCGTATACCCAAAAATTGGGATATTATTTCAAGGGAAATGTTAGATAAATTTTATCAAAAAATAATCATATAATATTTATATTATACTATTTTTTCGGGCATTTGCTTAAAAATAATTTCCGATATCGATTTTCTGCAAATTAAATAAGATATTGCAGTATTATTACCACCGAAACCGGGGCGGAAAGAATCAACTTATTTAAATTATATTACAAATACTTATTATCTGGTTATTGTATGCATGACAAAATCTGCAGAAAAAAATAAAAATATTAAAATTATATTTCTTTTTGTTTTATTTAATTTGAACAAATAGTACTACTTATTATTTTGTGCATTATGTAAAAAGTTGATTACGTTAATAAATATTATTATTATTGTTATTATAAATTATTATTATTATCTTGCATTAAAATAATTGTATGAGGTGATTTTTCTCTTTTTTATCACGGCTAATTAAATTTGTTTGTCGGGAAATAGTTACTTCGGTTTTCTCTTATGTAAAGTAAGAAAGCATCTTTCAAATTTTGTAGAAAATAAATAAGAAATAGTAAAATGAGTCTTATTCTGCTTATCAATTGTACCTTTAAGTTAATTCTTTTCAACAAGAATAATGAATATGTGCCTTGAACTCTGTTATTTTCGAACGTGTGTACTTTTCAAAACACTGAACTTTTTCTTTTATGGTGTAAGCTTGTAAAACACAAATGGTATATAATAAAAACCCTGACTCGGTAAAGAATTTATGTTATCTATATAACAGATGTGTACGGCAAAAAAAAATCTATGCCCATCAATTTGTTCCGCTCGAAATTTCAAAAATATACCAGTCATATTTTCTCATTTTACATTTCACTATAGTTGCACCCTTTAGTATTATATTTTATATACAATTGGAATAATTTAAAGTTATCAGTTTGTTTTTAGAAAATATAAATTAAATAATGTAACACATAAAAATTTATAAAATGGCTATCGACTATAGGTATTTCAACTTTATAAATTGTAACATACCTTTCCCTTCTAAGAGAATCAAAAACATTTCATCCTTTCAAAATACCAATTTACAATTAACTTTTAGAACTATTTAAAAATAATCAATAATTTTTATTTATTATTTACAAAACGTAGAATTGTTTTTAGCAACTTTATTTTGTAAGTAAAATTGTATAAATTTTCTAAGAATACTGTTTTATTTGTATTTATACATTCTTCGTTATTGTTGATGATTTTATTTTATAATAATATCATATTATACATTTTTAATGAAAATAGAAAGAATTAATTTCTACCCATATAATAGTAAATGCGATTTTAAATTTCTCATTGTAAAACTTAATGGCATATAAAAATAACAATTACATTGTATATAATACTCGGCACTTAAACTGTCCCTTTCTTGTCGCGGTACTAGTATGTCTAGTGGGCCCGATACCAGATGTGTACGGCAAAAAATGCCGAGGCCCAAATCCATCCCGATCGAACAAAATTTATGACTTGTTTACACTTGTTGAAACCACTAAATACATGTAACGAAACATGAGACGAAAAATCCATGGGACGGGATGTCCATGACAGCGCGTACGCAGTCCCGACTACCAAAAATTACGCGCCCGAGTTATCCACATTAGGGATAATCGCAAAGGTCAGCCCAGCCGCAGTGCAATGGAAGGGCCTCACCCTGGGGGAACCGCCTTGTTGATCACGGTAACCCCTACGCCAGGTAAGTATGCTTTTCCGGGGATCATGGACATCCCCTGGCGTAGGGGTTACCGTGATCAACAAGGCGGTTCCCCCAGGGTGAGGCCCTTCCATTGCACTGCGGCTGGGCTGACCCTTGCGATTATCCCTAATGTGGATAACTCGGGCGCGTAATTTTTGGTAGTCGGGACTGCGTACGCGCTGTCCCGGTATAATTCAAACATAACAAAAATCTGTAGAATTACTAACGTATTTTCATTATCAGAGAAAGAGACATTAGTTCATTAAGGAGACGGCGAACTGCACATTTTCTCACACTTTTTGATAGTGGTCCTCTAGTATTTATTTTAACAATGTGTCACCATAATGGAGATCTTGCCCGTTATTTAGATCTATAACTTTTACGCAGGACCGATTAACCCTACCTCTTGCGTGAGTTTATAAAACAAAATTTAAGTTATATTGAAATAAATGTGAATTATGCATTGATAAATACTCAATATTGTATAGTCTTATTTTTCAAACTAAAATGTGTGGTGTAGGGGCTCGGAGTTGTAATAACTCGAAGAATAACGATGAGTGTTTAACAAATGCTTACTTTATTTATCTGTTCTTTGCGAAGTTTTAAATATTAATGATAATATTTACAAATGTAGAAAAATAAGAAATTTGTGTAAATGAGCTTGATCCTTTAAAGTAACAAGCTCATTTACACACACACACACACACACAAATGACACATGGCGGAAGGACCACGTGATTAATAGCCAAAATACGACGACTACTACTACTACTAAAAAATCTCTGTTGGGACGCGGGAAACTAATCTCGGATTAATTCATTCGCGAGCCCCGAACATTGATTTGGAAGCCGTACACGAAAAAACGATTATGCAAACAAAGCTCTGAGACTGAGTACTGCAGGTGGTTTTGTTTTATCACGTCGGTGCGCCTTCATTTTGGTGGGGTGAAAGTGATAAGGGCATCGATTGGTCAAATGGTAAACATGGATGTCTTGCTGAGTTTTTACAGCACTCAGCCCCCTTTGTTTAGAATGCCACCCAAAATGCTATAAAAAAGTTTCCGGCGAAAAGGAATAAAATTATGGTTCCCAGGAAACGCACACACAATAAAACTAGTAGAATGGCGTTGTTCAAATTATAAAATAACAAATGTAAAGGGCTAAATATAATAATCGCATTTTATGCCCAAACAAAGTCGTTAGAGGTGCGAAGATCGTGTCCCATTTTTACGCGTTTGTTCTTTGTTTTCCGGACGAAGGTCTGCCGTTCAGATGATGGATACTCGTCCGTCTTTCAGTGACAGCGGTTTCTTTCAGGAAAGACACAAGTTCGACCGTCGAGATAGACCCCCTGGAGCGGGCAAAGGTATCCGTTTACACCTCCGGCTCAATGAGGTACGGCAACGGGGGTTTCTTTCCGGAAGGACATCAGTTGGCTCACTGGTACGGGCGAGGGTGTCTGGTTTATGCTGGTACAGCGCAGGCAACAAATTTTACGAATAATTGCATGCTTAAACCGAACAAATATATTCAGCAGATAATAATAATAAAATTCATTATTGTGTCGGTTGCCGTACATTCCAGAGTAAGTTTTTAATTTTTTCATTTTATTAATTAAGTAAATGTTTTTATTTGTATTTAAAATCAATTTTATAATAAAACTGTAGTGAAGAGATGGAAAAATCAAAACACGTGTCTGTAGATGATTATAAACTTGAATGCTAGATTATTTAATTGCTTTTGGTATTTCATTTTAATGAAATCAGTTTAAATTCAATTTTTGTTCATAACTTTTCATGTTATATTCACTTTCAAACAGTCTAAAGTAGATTTTATCATTTATTCAACAGAAATAATTTCATTCAAATTAGTGTAGTTTGATAGTTGTACTATTTGTAACACGCAAATTACTTTTGTATCATTCAACATCTGTCGAGGTATTGGCCAGAGAAGTAGTAGTTTCAACAAGTAATTTGTTTTGTAGTCTTAAATTATTAGGTAATAAAGGCTTTAATTATTTATTTTATTCGATAAGTATAAACAAATAAATAGGTTAGCTATAAAATATATTTTAAAAAAATAATTGCATATTTGTTTATACTGGGTGTGGCACTTAAGACGCCTCGGACCATAGCTCTCTTGCGATAAAAGCTATCGAAAAAAATCTAAGAGCAAAGTGGTGCATAATTACCGTCGCTATGTTTCAAAAATATTTCTAATCATCATTATTTTTTATCTAACATGTTATACCCTTCACTTTAGCGGTTTCGCTGTTATAACCCCTTTTTTCAAAATTGCACCCCATTTTTGAGATTTTTTTGTAGAGAAACTAATTGACACCGGCGCCTAAATTTTGAATTTGAATTAATAATTTTTGATTGATCTTCGCATGTCATTTTTTTCGAAAATTTCAAATGGCACCCCTCTAAAAAAATACGGCGTTGTACAGCCAAAACTCTAATTTTTTCATTGGTACAAAAAAAATACACATTTCATAACAAAATTTCGGAGAAAAAAGGAATTTCATCGCAAATGTCGGGAAACGTTTTCCGTTCCCAAGTGTGCCATGAGAAAACAAAAGATTGGTAATTGTCAAAGTAAATTATTAGACGCCAGTAGCAGCCATAAGTCATTTTTGATAAACGTTCTAAAAATGTTCCGAACTCAAGAGGAAATGGTTGACATGATATTTATTCTTGGAGAATGTAACAAGAATTGTTTCTTGGCGTCACGAGTGTACGCTGCGAGATATCCGCACAGGGCACATCCAAATAAACGTGCGTTTCAAAAAGTGTTGGAGAGATTTACTACTACAGGAAGTGTGAAACGGCCAAGGAGAGTTAGAAAGAAGGCAGTTTTTACCGAAAATAATGAACTGCAGGTTCTGGAGGCAGTTATTGAAGATCCTCATACCAGTATCCGTGATATTAGTAGGAATCCACACCCGGTATATATTTTTTTAAATATTGAGGCCATGCCTATTTACTTCCAATATTTAGCAAAATATGATTAAATGCCTTTAATTGATAACAATAAATATTTCGTCTATTCAAAGCCTTCTTAAACATCGCATTGACAATATGAAATGTATTTCTGTTAAATAATCATATATTTTATTTGTTTTTAATAGGGAAAGAACTATGATGACCACATCAACATTGGGTTATGGACCGCTTTGAACCAATCAATACCGTCACACTAGTTACACTCCTCTTGGCAGATGGCGCCAGAGTATTCGTGTTGGCGTTAGAGTATACTTATGCGTTTAAAACCCCTCGAAGACGACGTCTAGGTATCGCTTCTCGGCCTATGGCTAAGATCAAAGTGTAGTATCTGTTCTTATCAGCTTAATATCTGATACGACCCGCATGCGGGTCCAGTATATTAAACTGATTTTTGGAAATGGGTAGAAGTTCGGGGCTTGCTCCACTTCTACCGCGGGTTGGCCCGGCATTGCAGTGCCGCCGGGATCGGCCCACATAATTTAAACTCAAACAAAATTATATTAAAAGAATGTATACTGCAAGTGCAGCAGAACGGTATGGTGTTAATTAAGCACATAGTGCATATAAGTTTTGAAATCATGACCGGTCTCTCAACTAGCGCTATCCAAGGTCACGCTTTGAAAACACGTTTACGCGGAACGTCTCCACCAGTGAATCAATATAGGCAACGTAATACACCACCATTTATTAATATTACTAAGGTGGAGAATAGTGATGAAATATGAAATGCCGTTCTTACTGGCTGCTGAATTTACATGTAACCTCTGCATTGTTCGCCCTCCTCTTACATACAAAAATCATTCAGACCTTAACAAACACCTCATCACTACGAACTGCACTTTATATGTGCTGTATGCGATGAAAAATCAGACACTATTAAAAAAAGTGAAATCGCATCAAAACAATCAAGCCAGCAAAATACATATAATCCGATCACACTGGCATGTTACTAGCTTGTAGTAAACAATATGAAAATATGATCACACTATCAACACAAAACAAAGCACACAACATTGAATCCATTTTTATATAACTCAGGTGTGCTGAGAGTGGGAAGTCGCTTGCATAATGCGACAATAAATGAAAATCAGAAGCATCCATTAATTTTAAATCCTAAACATAATTTAATTAAGCTCATAATTAAACATGAACATATACGTAATCTATATTGTAGCTCACAAACGCTATTGTTTATACTGAGATCTAAATACTGGATAATTTCGGGAATGAATGCATGTAAGTTGTATGTTAGAAAATGCTTTCAGTGTTTGAACCAAGATCACGATCAATTGCGCCAATTATGGGAAATCTACCATCTAGTCGGGTAAACTTAACTCCACCATTTTACAATTGCGGTGTAGACTATGCAGGACCATTTTTTATTAAATCAAATGCATCAAGGAGGGCTACTCTGCACAAGGCATATATTTGTGTTTTCATCTGTTTTTCAACAAAGGCAATGCATTTAGAACTTGTTACAAGCCTCACAACTGAAGCTTTTATCGCGACATTTAGGCGGTTTTCATCAAGACGGGGTGTCCCACATAACATGTATAGTGACAACGGTACCAACTTTGTGGGAGCCAATAAGGAATTAAAGGAATTATTTATTTTTTTATCGAACCAACTAATTCAAAATAACTTACAAGCATTTCTATCGGAACAAGAGACTAATTGGCACTTTACTCCCCCAAGGTCGCCGCATTTTTGCGGTCTGTGGGAGGCAGGTGTCAAATCAGTAAAAACTCATCTAAAAAGAATTCTTGGTAACGCGATTTTAAATTACGAAGAATTATCTACAACATTGACACAGATTGAAGCGGTGTTAAATTCTCGCCCTTTATGCCCTCTCTCCACCGATCCCGATTCATTAGAATCCTTGACCCCTGCCCATTTTTTAATTGGACGTCCGATAACCTCATTACCTGACCCAAGCGTACTGGATGTACCTATAGACCAATTCACGAGAAAGGGCGGTTTACGAACTAAGTTCGGAACATTCAAATAATATTGGTATCCTTTTCTACTACCTGATAACCGAGCGGATATTCCCAAGACGTACGATTTCGTCGGCCGTATCTAGAAAAGACACACGCGGCCTGCGTAGCTCGGTCTTAGACCGAGCGGTAGAAGGAGAAAGAAATAGTTTACGGCGTCCCTTACTTACCGGTTATTTCATAGGCGCGCGCGATTTAGTCAAGCATTGCAATTATACAGGGTAATTGAAAGAAAATATGTTTTTAATGAACTTATTTCATATGTTTTAGCAAATGTGGAAATGGATATTAATACAACATTAAAAAATACTTATTCTAATACAAAAAATATAAATGAAATATGAAATAACTAATATGAAAACATAACAAATTTGTGACATTCATTTTATTTGGCCGCGCACGCCTATGGTGGAAAATTACAACGCGCACTACTTGATTCGGACGGACAAGACACCCCGACCGCCATCTCTCCTGAATAGCTCTATATTAATAGACTGTCACGTTTCAACTCGTACAACAACTGAAACAACACTTTTGGAAACGGTGGTCCCAAGAATACCTGTCACAATTACAGTCAAGGTACAAATGGAAGACAGGCGTCGGAGAAGATATACAAATTAACACAATGGTGTTATTAAAGGACGATAATCTACCACCGTGCAAATGGCAAATAGGACGGATTATCGAAGTTCATAAGGGTAGTGATGACGTCATACGCGTAGTGTCAGTAAAAACAGTTTCCGGAGTGTACAAACGTGCGGTCTGAAGGGTGTGTATTTTACCCATTAATTAATGTGCGTTATTCATTTCTTTAAATCTAATATATTTCAAGGGGGCTTCATGTTAAGGGGTCGTTCCTAGAAAGGTTACATCCTGTTGTAATTTGACCGTCAAACTTGTAAATCTGCACGACGTCATTCAGCGCCAGGGGGTAGTGCTGTAAACTCGTAAACCCCAAATTATGACAAATTTATGTGTAGGCATGCACGTGTCCGTTAACAGACGCATTTCTAGGAATTTGTTTTATGTGTTAAATCTAGCCAATAAGATGTGTCCTCCCCACTTTTGTAAATATCAAATTTCTAAATATTTAAGCAGAATAAATCGAACAGTCAACGAGTAAACATCTATTTTTATTTTATACACAAAGAAACAGTTAAACACAAATCAAAACTTACACTTCAAATCAAAATCAAAACGAATATCAGAACGTTATATTTAATACCAGTGAAACCGCGAATTAACATTAGTCCTTCGAAACACACTTAACAGTATCTGACAAATGCTTTGGATCAAAACCTGCATGTTGATTCAGTTTACACAGATTTTTCCAAAGCCTTTGATAGAGTACATCATTCTATTTTATTACACAAACCGACGTAGAATGCTTAAAATCGCTGTATTGTGCTTTGGTGCGTTGTCATCTAGAATACGCCTGTGTAGTTTGGTCCCCATATACAACATCTAATATTAAATCTTTGGAGTGTGTTCAAAATAAATTTTTACGAACTATGGAATACAAAATAGGATCTCACCATACACCTGGTGCTTATTAAGATAATGTTAAAAATGCATAGCCTGGAAAATCGTAGATCTTTTTCCGATCTATGCATCCTACACCAGTTAATACATAATTTCATTGATTGCCCATATCTTTTAAGTCAACTTAAGTTTCATTTTTACTTAATAATCGCAGATTAAGAGCAACGCCTTTGTTTCGAATCCAAACATATTCTACTAATATTAGTTCTAATAACTCAATTAGTCGTCTCATGAAATATACAAATTCATTTAAGAAGAAAACTTGGTTTGATATATGTAATAACTCCTATGACAATTTTAAGTCTAACTTTAAAAGCTTTTTCTAGAAAGTTTAATTTTATTTTAACCATAAATTGAATTACACAAATTAAATATTGAATATCTAATGCAGTATGAATAATGATAAAATAAATTTCAATTGTTTTGGAAAAAATAAATTGTTTTCTAACTCATTGCAATAGTGTGTGTGACTTCTTAGAAAGTCGTTTGGTAATTTTAAATGCTTTGATTAAAACACTTAGAACCTATCTTCAATATTTTATTTTTATCCAGATGCACATTTCGGACACAAAGTGTCCATTATCAATGGTTTGATACATCTGGATAAAAATAAAATATTGAAGAAAGGTTCTAAGTGTTTTAATCAAAGTTATTATTATCTTCAAGTAACTCAATCAACCAAATTAATTTTAAATGCCTTTTTGACTTATTGAGATTTTTTTTATTTTACAAATCTACATCTGGTTTTTTAATCATATTTCTTTTGCTGTATTTTATTTACAATAAGGAAAAGCTGCTTTAAGCTAGTGATATAAAGTTTTCAACTAGTAGTAACATATATTTATTGACAAATTTTTGTACATATTTACATTGAAATAATGAATAATGAATGAGGAGTTAATGTATTAATTTGTCAAAAGGCTATCGACCAGAGGTCTTTCTGCCTTGTGCTGTCCAGTCATATGGCGTCAGTTGTTATTGCGGAAAAGGATGAAATGAAATCAAATATGGTTGAATTGGGATTTTTAAATTAAGGTTAATATTAGGGTTTCTGGGAAGACAATATTGGGATAAGATATGGAATTTGAAAGGATTTTTGGAGAATTTTTCTGATAGGAATCGAAGGCGTTCTAGGATAGGGATAACTAAAGTGGTATCATAGAGGAGCTCATTAGATGGATTGTGTAAAGGATTAAGAGGATGTCGGAGTTTGGTTAGGGTACGGAGGGATGCTCGCTCGCTAACTTCAATATTACGGGATGTTGGATTGCAGAGATTGGTATAGAGGGCACAACCATAGTCAAGAAGTGGACGGCAGATCATTTTGTATATTTTGTGTTAATACCACTGTTTTTATAAGTTAAACTTCTAAAACATTTTGCTCTAGAAGTAATTTTTCCTTTCATTATGGCTGTATGTTTTTTAAAACTGATTTTTTGATCTATAGTTATGCCCAAGTACTTAACGGAAGCTGTGGGAGGGATCATGGTTTGAGAAATATGGACTTTGTAAGGTGAGTTTTCAACTATTATCACCAAATTTTCAATTGGTTTGTTTCGGATGATTAAATCTTGTTTTTACAATTTTAAAATGGCGTTTTTATATTTTCTGTTTTTAATTGATGATTTTCTAACTATTATAAAACAAATTTTAATATGTGATTTTAAGATTTAGACACAATTTTAATGCCAAAATTTCAATAGTTTTGTCAAAATAACAATGTTAGGCACAGCTCAAAATGTTTTCTTTTAAAAATTTAAACTGTTCGCTAATTTTAAAATGTTTTTAATGTTTTCAGCTCTTTACAGCAAATTTTTAACGATAATTTAAATTAGTTATGAATTTAATTTAAGACAAATGCTCAAATTCTATTACACCGTTACTTAAAATATGTAATTTGTATGATCGTTACAACGATACAATAAGAAAAATATTTACTGTACAATTACAAATTTAGATCACATTTGTGCATAATTGGGTTGTAATATTCTTGTAGCTCTATTACTTTTTAAAATTATTCTGATTTCCCGGACGGAATCAAACATTAAATAAGTATATTTTCAAAACATGTAGTAATAAAAAGGAGTCACAGTAGTGGTGGTTACAGGTGGGTTTGTGTCATGCACCAGGGCGAAATGCAATGACGAACAGAACAAGTCTATATTTCATCTCCGGTCTATGCGCGACCGTGCTCGAGGCTACGGATTGGCTATCTCCTTATCAAGGGGGTTTTACCTGAACCACTTCGGACTCCCTGACGTTGTTCCTTCTCTAAATGTATTTAAGTAGAGGACCGAAACTGTAGTGTGTTAAAAAACTTAATTAAAAGCAAATTTCTACCTTTATATAAAATTTGTTTTCAATACGCTTCTACATTTTGCTTAAAATAATTATAATAATGGTAAATATATGCTTACAGATGTATTTTTATTGAGAACAATAATAAAAAAAACAAATGTGTCATTGCAACGGCTACTAAACTCAATTAAATAGTTAATCTCTCTTAAGGTATCAGATCTTTAAAATTAAATGCGGTATTAAACTGAAACATTAAGCGTTTATTAAGCTATTGGTGGCTTAAAACCTTAGCGGTTTTTTTTTTAAAACTGAGGGCACACAGCACTGAGAAAAAATGTCAACTAAAAAAACACATACAAGAACAAACTCACAACCACAAATTAGTGAAAATGAGGATGCTATCACAAATAAAGAACTTTACAAAATATTACAACAATTGGTGGAGTTCATGAGCTCTAAATTTAATGAGTTAGAAAAACAAAAAATCTAAAAAAAATCAAAAAACACCTTGATAGATTAGAACAAAGAGTATAAACTATTCTGACGTACAAAGACAAAATAAATACGGAACAACAGTAAAAGTCATACATAGTGTTTAAAAATAAATGTAAAATTAGAATAAAATAATATTATCAGCGACAACTATTCCGAAACTATTTTCCACTATTATTGTTTTGTGTGGACTGGATGTGATGGCAGTTTAATCTTATCAGATGGTTTCGTCGTTAATAATACTGCTGTTACTTTTAAAGGTGTTTATTCTACTGGTGCTAGTTTTAAACTAATTTACAAGTATTTTCTATTTACAATAAAGATGGTGGTGCGGACGTACCCGAAAGAGCCCAATGGTTCGCCGGGGGTAAAACATCGCTCCAACAATTTTAGTGGAAATAAAATCAAACGAAGCAAAAATACCTTAGGATTTATAAGTACCATTACGGTATCTAATAGGTGCATTACTTCTACCATTCAGCTTTCTCTATTCTAATACTATTTTTACCTATGCATACTATTCTAATTGCGGATTAGTTTTAACGGCATGAAAGATGTAATTTATTTGAAACTGAATAGTTACATTTTAAAATCTTTATAGCATCTTCTTGAGTTTCTCACATAATTTTTAGTGATCTAGGCCTGCTATTTATTTGAGATTTTTCCCCAATCTTATCACTTTTAAAAGTTTTTACGATCTTTTAGCATAATATTGATCAAGGTTGAGACACGACTGATACACTCATTTACATATAGAGAAGAAGATTCCTCTAAGTTAAACAATATAGTATTACATAATCGAGCTCATCGATCTTCAATCTTGCTTATAATTTGTTCAGAAATTTCATTTGGACGTAGATTTAAATACGGTAGCTTATTTTCAGTGTGTTATTGTTTGCTTTCTGGCAGTGTTATTCGTGATTCTAAATTATCGAATTGGCTGGAAGTACTGATTCTTATTTCCTCCCTGGATAGGTAGAACTGTTCGAATATTAATTTAATCACAGCTGCAATTGTTACGAGTATTGAATTGCATTTAGAACATATACATTTATTCTTTGATGTAATAATTTTTAACTTGACTTAAACTACTACATTTACTGTTTAAGCAATAATTATTAATTATATTATTTAAAATATAACATAGATAAGTACAGAAAAAATGTGTAAAAATAGGAATAATTAATTCGAACACATACTTCACTCTATGGGGTCGGTTGTATTGACTGATAAAAAGACACACAATGAGAGAGTAGACCACGATTGGGTAAAAAGTGTAAACAAAGGGGAAAAAAACAATGAATTAATATAGCTCAAATGGCCTTCAATCACCTTCAATCTTGATTTCAAATATATACTAAATACTAATTTTGTTATAAATTTAATATAAAAATTACAACAATGCAGCTTTATGAAAAACAATATCTGTGAAGAAATAATTTTGAAAAAATTCCTAGATGTAGTAGAGTGTTTTGAATATTTTGGTTCTCTTGATAGGAACAACAAACGTAATTATGCATTACTATTTTATGTAAAGAGACATCTATGTAATTGGAAAATGCCATTCTGTTATTTCATTTCATCTTGTCCAACGAACGGCAATATTTTACAAAAGCTTATTTTATTGATATTAGATAAGTTGTTTTGTTTGAATTTGGTTTTTTGCATTGTCGTTTGTGATCAAGGAATAATTAATAGAAGTGCAATTAAATTACTTCGCGCAACAACCTAAAAGTTAATAGATACGTTGTTTCCTTTTGCAACAACCCCTGCATTTACTTAAAAGTCTAAAATATAATTTTATAAATAGCAGAATAAACTGTGTTAAATAACTTATATATGTATTGGAAAGATATAATCGACACTTATAATATCGACAAGAAAAGTAATGTTGCGAGAGCTATGCTCAAAATTACCGAAAAGCATATAAATCCGTCATCTTTTGAAAAAATGCGTGTGAAATATGCCGTTCAGATATTTAGCAATTATATCACTACTGCAAATCTAACAACAAGTGCTACAAATGAATTAACGAGTCTATCTGCAATAAATACGGCAATGATATTAAAGAAAATGGATAATATATTTGTCTCATTAAACATTACATTCCATTACTAATTCCGTCAGTTCGATATAAATTTTGATATGTTCCGCGGGTATTTGATTTTTGATGAGGATGTTTTTTAATATAGAAATAGTGTCTTTAATTGGAATGCTAGGGAAAAGAGATTCAACGTCAAACGAAATTAAAGTTTGGTTATTGGATACGACCGTATTTTTTAGTTTATTTGATAAATTATTGAATTTTTTACTGACATGTTGTTTTCGATGTGTAAAGTTTGAAATTTGCTAACTAACCATTTCGCTAACTTGTATGTAGGTGAATTTATGTTTGAAACTATAGGTCTTAGTTTATTGCCCTTCTTGTGTATCTTAGGTAAGCAGTATAATTGGGGAATTTTTGGATTTTTAACTTTTAATTTTAAACTAAGATTTCTATCAATTAAACATGCTGAGGCTTTTAAACTGTCATTAATTTTCTTAATGTACGATTTAATAGAGTAAATGATTTGCTAGAGTCAGGCCCATACTTAGTTCAAAAGAAAAATCCGATTAAATGAATTAATGTATTTGAATATAATAATTTTTTCTACAAGCAAACCTTCGGAACCGCTATGGGCAACCCTTTATCTCCTTTCCTAGCTGACATCTTCCTAAATAATTTTGAAAACGACGCAAAACATTCATTAACAGAATTTCCTGAGGTATGGTTCAGATACGTGGATGACGTTTTCGCTATAGTAAACTCTGATTTTATAATTAATTCCTTTGTTACCTCCCTCAATAATTTCCACGACAGCATAAATTTTACTTACGAAACAGAAAAGAATAACTCCTTACCATTTTTAGATCTCCTTATATCACGAAATAATAATAAACTAGAATTTGACATTTATCGAAAACCCACCCACACCTTTAATTACCTTCATTCTGATGCCTTTGCCCCTATGAAACATAAATTAGCTGCTTTTAATAGCCTTATCCACAGAGCCTTCAGCATTCCGTTATCTTTAAAGAATAGGGAAAAGGAATTCAACGTCATACTGAACATCGCAAAAAATCTCAATTACAACAGCTATACAATAAAAAAACTAATAAATAAACATGCTTTTAAAAATAAAATCAGAAACACAACCCACTTAATACCTTCCAATCCTGATAAAGATAAAAAATTCATTAAATTAATATACTCCCCTAAAATAGAAACCCATTTTAACAAATTCTTTAAAAAATACAATTTAACACCAGCCTTTTATTCAAATTCTAAATTGAAGCAATTACGTGGTAACACTTTCAAAAAACCAGAAGAACTAGACCAATCAGGCATTTATTCCATTAGCTGTTGTAATTGTGATAAAATATATATAGGTCAAACACAACGTAATATACAAATCAGATATAAAGAACACATCACACATGCAAAAAATCTCAATCCAGAAAAATCTGCTGTAGCTAACCATATTTACGAAACAGGTCACAAAATCACAATAAATAATATAAAATTAATGAAACAATCCTCCAGTTATCAATTAAACATGCTAGAGGCTATCGAAATGAAAAAACATGAAAATAATTTATTAAATTTTGATGTAAGCCCGCTACAAAATGTACTCCTAGAATTTATCCCTTCACCTTAATCCGGGTTTTTTTTCCATAATACCTCGTTCCAAGTACCGCCGTTAAATCGTTTTTCCCTGTAATTACCGCACTGTACCCTCACTATAATCTGCATAATTGTTTAGTATATAAGCCCAATAATTTTAGTTTTGTATTTAGTATTAAAACATTGATAATGGTCACTTTGTGTCCGAAATATATATCTGTTAATTTAAATAAAATTGTGAAGAAAGGTTTTTAGTGCTTTTTAATTAAGCACTATAAGAAGCTTTGTCATGCTTTCAAGGAATAATTTTTTTGAAAATATCAAGGGAAAAATAGTATACATTGCATAGAAGGTCTATCGAATATAGATGTCGTTATATCATTGGTGTTTGTGTTTTTTTTTTTTTTTTTTTTTTTTTTTTTGATGCAAGGAGAGGAAATCCATCATGGGACGCCCTTTTAGTAGGGCAGTGTCGGACTCCTACCGACTAAAACCTCTCCTCCGGGGATCTATCTGGGAGGGACTGGTTCAATGCCATTGGATTTTCCCAGTCAAGGACATAAGCGAGGAAATCGCTAGATGAAATTAGTCTATATTACCGATCGTCCTGCGTAACGCTCTCCTCGAAGGGGAGCAGCGTCACCGAGCGGTTCACGGTGGCTCATTGGGAATTCTGGTCTAATTGAGTACCAATTAGAACATTTCGGGGCCTTCGATGTTTTGCATCGAAATCGTATTTTGGAAAAGTGATCCCAGAGGGGGGATCATTGTCAAGCTTATCGTAGAAGGCTACTGCAGTCTCTCGGATAAACTCCATCACACTCGGTGTGGATGTTTCTCGATGGATTTGAGTGTTCCGCATGTAAGGCGGAGCATTGAGAACTCTTCGTAATGCAACGTTCTGATGACGTTGAAGTCTCGCGATCTGAGTGGGCCTGCAGTAGCCCCATACGGGTGCAGCGTAAGTCAGCTGTGGCCTGATGACCATTTTGTAGAATTTAACCCTGGACTTATGGGCTAACTTGGATTTTTTGTTTATCAAAGGCCACAGCTTTGACAGGGTCGCTTTTGCCTTTTGAAGGACGTGTGAGATTGTTTTTGACCATCTTAGGTGTTGGTCGAAGATTAGACCGAGGTATTTAACCTCGTCTCGGATTGGAATTAATGAGTCCCCAAAGGAGAATTCTGGGGAGTCAATAACTCGATGTTTATTTTTGCTGAAGTGTACAGAGACACTTTTATCAGCGTTTATCGCAAGCCGCCACTTGTCGGCCCATTCCTCGTAGGAGTCTAGGGCTTTCTGGAGAGTGGTCTCCAAGTGGGCGGTAGAGCGCCCTCTGTACAGAAGGGCAGTGTCGTCAGCATACTGAGCGATCATGACCGGAGCCAGATTCGGTATGTCGCTAGTATAGATATTATACAGGGCCGGAGAGAGGGCAGAGCCCTGAGGAACACCTGCTAATATCGGACGCTGAGTGGAAAACTTGGAATTTACCTTAGTACAGAACTTCCTGTTACGAAGGAAGTCGTACAATATCCTTATTAGGTATTCCGGGTAATCGAGCCCTATCATTTTATAGATAAGGCCGTCATGCCAGACTCTGTCAAACGCCTTTGAGACGTCAAGGAATACTGCAGCAGTGTCTCTTTTGATGGCAAAGCCCTCAGAGATGTATTCGGTCACCCTCAGAAGCTGATGAGTGGTAGACAGGCCAGCTCTGAAGCCGACCTGTGAATCTGGAATAATTTTGTGGTCTTCAGTGAAGACCGAAAGACGAGCTAGCAGGACCTTTTCGAGGAGTTTGCCTAGGGCACTAAGCAAACTGATTGGGCGATAATTTTGGGGAAAGGTTGGTGATTTTCCTACCTTGAGAATGCTGACCACAGAGGCCAGCTTCCATGCTGATGGAAATACACCCAATCGCATCGAGGCATTAATGATGTCGAGAAGAGCAGTTCTACCCTTTTGGCCGAGATTTTTCACCATTAAGGTGGAAATTCCGTCAAATCCGGGGGCTTTCCGATTTTTGGGCCGTTTTATCAGACCATCGAGTTCTTCCGGGGTGGCTGGTTCACAGTTCCACGCCCGGTCTGAGTTAAAAATGTAGGATCGGACGGATCTTTTGACTTCGTCGAAGAAGTCATCGTCGTCGCCAGGGTTTAGCGTGAATTGCCGCTCCAGGGAGTCGGCGAAAGCTTCTGCTTTGTCAGAATCGGAAAAGGCGAGTCCTCTCTCGCCGTGTAACGCGTGGCTACAAGGTTTACCTCTCTTGAGTCTTTTGAAAAACCCCCACATAGAATGTGGGTACTCATTGAACGATTCGAGTCGCTTTTCCCAGCGCTCATTACGCAGGTCGCGTAATTTGTCTCTCACCCGGCGAGCGAGTTGATTGGCTTCCGTACGGAAGGATGGATCTCGGGTATTTTGCCATCTGCGGCGAGCGAGCTTTCTGTCCCGGATGAGAGCCTTGAGCTCAGGGGGAATATAGAGAGGATCAACCTGTGAGGATGTCCTGCTAGATGTAGACTCTTCGTGAGCCTTGAGGATGACCGAGGAGAGCCTAGAGACGGCTGCGTCGAGGTCAAGTGTCGAGTTGATGACAGGAAGGGGAGAGATAGAATTTTCCACCTTCGTCTTGTAATTAGGCCAATTTGTTGTTTTAATCTCTCGAGTCGGGCTAGGTGCTCCGACAGCTATGTCTAAAAAGACAGGATTATGGTCGGAGCTGAGTTCATCTGAAGACCAGATGTCGTGGTCCCAATCGACATTCGAGAGAACGGCTATGTCAAGCACATCAGGCAGGACGTTAGAGTCTCTGTGGAAAAAAGTAGGACTTACTGGGCCGACGGCCCTGATATTCAAGTTCGAGTTGTTGATGAACTGTCTGAGGATTCTACCATTACGGTTAGTAAGTCTGCTGTTCCATTCAGGACTTTTGGAGTTTAAATCGCCCGCCAAGATGGTTGGCATGTTGTCGTTAAAGACAAGATTTAGGTCATCATGTGTTATTATATGAGATGGCGAATGGTATGCCGAAACGATTTTTAAGTGTCCGTGTTCTGTATTCAGAACAATTGCAGTAGCATTTAGACTCGATAAATTATCGAGCGGGAGCTGTGAGTGGTCTAGCCCCCTCTTAATGAAGATGGCGGTACCGCCATGACTTGGGTCGATGTCATTGACCTGTAGGTAAGTGGTATAACCTACGACTCTGGGCCTCAGGCGCAGGCCGAGACGAGTTTCGTTCACCAGCATGATATGAATATCATTCTCCTGAACGAAAAGTTCGAGCTCGTCAGTACGTTCTCGAAGCCCATTCGCATTCCAGAAAGCAATACGAAGGAAGTCTAAGTGGTTTGTCAAGTCCGGTATTTGTGCAGCCATTTGGGATTGTCAAATGGAAGAAACTGCACTGGCCATTTAGTTGGCCGGAGCGAACGCTGCAGTAACAGCGAAAGCGATGGTAGCCCGTTCGGCGTCGGTATGCACCGTTGCCAGGAGCTTTCTGAGGAGCTCTTTTTGCTCGTCGGGAGTTCGGGCAGCGGGCTGTGAGCCCGGAAGAGCCGGAAAGTCTTCAGGTGAAGAAGTGAATTGGGCGTATGATACGCCATCACGTCTTTGGGCGTTGGAAGCCCTTGAGGTCCTCTGAGAGGCCTGAGAGGGCTTGTTACGCCTGGAGTTTGCGAACATGGGGCAGCCACGATAGCTGGCCGGGTGTTCGCCGTCGCAATTACCACATCGAGGAGTGGTTTCTGGAGTGATAGTGCACTCGGACGTGTGGTGATTTCCTGCGCATTTGACGCAGACGAACTTAGCCCTGCAGTAACGTTGGGCATGACCAATTTTCTGGCATCGATGGCATTGATTAATGCCTTTAGATTTAAGTTTCGGTTCGACTTTCACCGTAATCCCGTTGATGCGGATAATGTGGAATATCCTTTTACCCGCATCGGATTTCTGTACGTTAACGTACATCATTTTTAGGGTATTGCCGTTACGGCCTGTCATGCGGTGAATTTCGATCACCGGAATACTGTCTGCGATAAGAATATCGCGAAGCTCGTCAGTTGTCATGTCGAGGGGGATGTTACGCATGACGACTTTGAGGGTTTTTTCCTCTTCGGTAGGAAAACTATGGTATTCGATATTCTGGTTGTCGAAAAACGCTGTCACCTTCCGGAAATCGGTCGGTGTAGCGGTCTGGATACGAATACCCAGAGGAATAAGTTGTGCTCTAACAACACTAACTCCTATCGAGGTGAGGTGGCTAGCAATAGCGGACCAGTTGGACTGGGACCGCATGACGATGTGAGGCGGGCGTTTTACGGCCGGTGCCTGAGGGGTAGCTTGCTGCGAAGGAGCAGCAGGAGACGAGTTGCTGGCTGTAGGCGCAGCGGATGAAGTATTTCCCGATGTAGACGGGGAAATATTCGAAGACGAACTGGGTTTTGGGGGAACCGTCGCGGATTTACCGGCGGGAACCGATGAGGGAGGACTTTTTGCGGCGGAATTTGCGCCGGAGGCTTTCTTTGCCGGTAATTTACCGGCAGATGAGGCCGGCTTTTTGCCGGCGTGACTTTGCTCGTTCGAGCTGGTAGGGGGGGCCGGGCGCTTAGACGCCTGGGAACGCTCCTTTTTCTGGGCGTATTTGGGTGTCATCCACCCATCGGAGTTGTCCGAGGTTTGAGAAGCACTGGGCTTCGACTCAGTCAATGTGGTTGCGACGGAAGCACTGGGCTTCGACGCGGTCGAGTTCGGTAGAATTGCGACGGAAGCACTGGGCTTCGACGCGGTCATATCGGGTTGTTGTCGGGCGGATAGCTCTTTGAAAGCTCTAAGTTCTGCCATTAGACGGCTAACGTCGTTTTGGAGCGATAGGACGTGCTCCTTATATAGCTCGACCTGACGGTCTCGCTTGTCTAGCTCCGCTTGATAGTGTGCGGGGTCAATCGGACTTTTTAAGTCCGAATAGACGTCTATAGTGGGGTCGCCCACGTCCATCTCCATGATGGACGTGGTATATTAACGATTTAACTAATAAAAGTTTGGAAAAGCTCGGTCACACGAATGTGCAAGAGAGAGATAGCTTGGACGGACGGACGCAGGAATGCGTCTGTACGCGGCAGCAGTTCGCTCTCGTCAGCGTTACCGACTGAATAAGGTGTTTGTGTTAAAGTTGGTTAAGAATTTAAATATGCGGCGAAGGGGACCGGAAAGCATACTTACCTGGCGAAGGGGTTACCGTGATCAACAAGGCGGTTCCCCCAGGGCGAGGCCCTTCCATTGCACTACTGTGGATAACTCGGGCGCGTAATTTTTGGTAGTCGGGACTGCGTACGCGCTGTCCCGGTATAATTAAAACATAACTAAAATCGTTAAAATTAATCCCTATTCTCATTATCAGAGAAAGAGACAATTGTTCAATGAACAGGTGGGGAACTAGACATTTGCCCACTTTTCTTGATGGTGTTTTTTATCACAATTTATGTTATATTGAAATAATTGTGAATTAACTTTTAGTTATATATTTATTTCGTAAAGTTAATGGGCCTGTTTCATTAATAGGAGGGTAAAAATAGGAAGCCTCCGTCAGTCCTACATATTTGTTTAAAACTAAATTACAAACACTGTTCTTATACAGGGTGGACCAAAAGTCCGTTTAAATTTGAATCGGTAGCTGCGACGAACAGCGTCGGTGGGGTGGGGCGGAGGGTTTACGATGCGCAAGAGCGGCCATTGGGAATTCAGTACTATGGTGTCGTTCAGCTATAAAGAAAGTGCGTTCTGTGTACGAGACTACTACCGCAACAACGATTCTTTTACTCTAGCGCAACGAACATTTTGCGCTCATTACAACATACGGCGTAAAAGTGAAGCTCCATTGATTCAATTGATTCGAAAATGGGTACAGAAATTCGAGGAGACAGCTTCAACAATGAAACAATCACGATCCGGCCGACCTAGAACATCAAGATATCCCGAAAACGTCGAGCGTCGACTCTACTCGGAAGCGCTCTAACGCCTCAGGTGTGCCCAGAACATCTTTGATTCGTATTCTCCACAAAGATTTATATTTACATCCGTATAAAATCCAAATGGTACAGGAATTAAAGCCTCAAGATCATGCTCACAGGCTCCAATTTGCAAACGAAATGTTAGAGAGGTTCACCAGCTTTACCAACATGTTTTTCTCAGACGAAGCTCACTTTCATCTAAATGGGCATATGAATAGGCAAAATTGAAGCATCAAAAACCTCTGCATTCCCCCAAGGTTACTGTATAGGCAGCGTTGTCAGCGAGAGGCATTATTGGTCCATACTTTTTTTAAGATCGCCGAAGAAATGCTGTTACAGTGAATGCAGGGCGGTATATTGCCATGCTACAGAACTTTTTTTCATCAGCGCTACAGGATTTCGATGGTTTTAATCAACGATCGTGGTTTCAGCAAGATGGGGCAACATGCCACACTTCCAATGACTCATTAATTGCTGTTTGCGAAATTTTTGGACAAAAAGTGATATCCAAAAGAGGTGCCATTAACTGGCCACCTCGTAGCCCGGAATTATCCCCACTGGACTTCTTTCTTTGGGGATACCTTAAAAGTAAAGTTTTCAACAGCAACCCAGTGTTCCTAGAGGAATTAAAGAAAAATATTCGAGAGGAAATCCAAACATTTCACGAAACACTTGTGAGGCCGTCATTAAAAATTTCCGCTCCAGGTTGCAGCAGTGTCAAAATAGTCAAGGATCACATATGGATAATGTAATTAAAAAAAATAAAATCCGCATTTGTGTACTTTAATAATAAATAGAAAGTTTTTATCTCACTTAACTAGTTTCTTTTAAATCATCATTTGAAATGTAAACGAACTTTTGGTCCACCCTGTATTATTTTCTTTTGATTTATCACGGTGTTTGTAATTGATGTTTTAATCTAAAATAATCACCAATAAGAGTTTAACTGTAAGAATTATTTTTTCTGGTATGTAAAAATTAATACAACTCAAAACGTAATTTTATTATATTTCTTCATTATTTTATATTTTTTAGTATTTTTTTTTAATAAACTTAAATTCGTTGATAGTCCTTAAAAAATTGTTTAAAAATTGGAATTAAAGGAATTAGAATTTTATTATTTATAAAGAAAACAATTAAAATTTTCCAGGAAATAAACAATTTTAAAACTTTCAATTTTCTAAAAAATGAAAATTCCGCCATTCTCTTTAATATTTTTTTTAAATCTTTTTTTTTTTTAATAAGCTGTTTAAAATTGAAAAAGCGATTATTATTTTCGTTTAAAATAGGTGAATTTTTTTAGAAAAAAGGACAATTTAAATTTTTGTTTAAAAATATAAAACTTTTTCAAACTTTAAGTCTATTAAGATGAACCGGTTTATAACTTTAAAATAGATATATATTAACTAGAAATAATTGAAAGTTTGTAACTAAACAATTCAAATTTGCTAAAAAAACACAGAGATCATGTCTTAAGACCAAAGATAGACTTTACCATTTTATTTCTTAGTGTGTTTACGTTGGCATTCAACTATATACAGGGTGTCCCGTTAATGCGGAGAAATGGCTGGACCATAGATTCCTGTGGTCAAAATATGATGATTTAACACAACTTATCAATATGCCGGAATTTGTCTTCAAAGTTTCAAAATTTTTATTTTATAAGGTAATTATTAACAATTAATTTCATTTAAATCGAGTAAAGCGTTTAAAAGAAATAAAATATTTTGAAGTTGTGTTAAATCATCATATTTTGACCCCAGGAATATATGGTCCAGCCATTTCCCCACATTAACGAGACACCCTGTATTTCTATAATTGCCTCAATAAAGATTGTTATTGTTTCTTTCGTATTTAGAAAGATTCAAAAATCGTTAAAAAAATTGTAAAAAATGTAACCTACAATTAACAAATAAAAAGTTAAAGGTAGATCAAACAGTTGAGCGTAGATAAAATAGCAAGTGTTGGCGGTAGATGTAATCATTTGTTCTTGTATTATAATTTGTACTTTTATTATCATTTCCTGTGAGGTGTTTGTGGTAAAATAAGATTGTCTCCATTTTGTATATTCCATACATCGTTAACATATTATTGCTTTTAAAAACCCCTCGACATGATTGTTTGTAATTAAGATTTAAAATAACCCTTATAGCTTTTTTGAAGAATAAATATTTTTTGGGCATTCGGTTTATTTCCCCAAAAGATTATTCCATAGCGCATGACGGTATCGAAAATTGCTGTATATGCGGTCTTTACAACCGTTTTCTGTAGGTTTGTGTTAATCGTTAATTCGTTGAGGTAGGTCAAAGATGCGATTGCTCAATTTATTATTGATTGATGCGGGTCATGAATACGTTTAATCGATTGAGTCGGATAAGAACAAAAACAAAGAAAATTTTTAAATAGAAATTTTAATTTCAAACAATCGAAACTTTACTAAAGATTCCTAAAAAATAAAATTTATGTTTAAATTTTACAAAAAAAAACAATATTTTCAGGAAACAAATATTTAAAGAGATAAATTGTAAATAAATTTTTAAATAGTTAAAAAGTCAATTATAACCAGCTGAAAGTAAAAAACAAAAATTTGAGTACAGTTCAAATTTTACAAAAAAATATGAATATATAGCGAAGAGATGAAAGAGACCGTTTAAAATTTATGATAAGCGGTGTTACGATGCTCTGGTATAATATTAACCACTTTCGTCGGTCGTCCTTGAAGGAGTGCAGATCTGCCTAATAATTTTTACCATCTGGTAATTAGGATGCATTCTTTCTAAGAGAAAACCTGTTTCTGCACCGAGGGGTGCGGGCGTGTGACACTATTTTTTGTAAACATATATTATATGACTCACTATTTAGAAGTGACAGCACTTTCTTAAAGGATAGACATCAGTTCGACCGTCAAGATGGATTCCCTGGAGCGGGCGAGGGTATCCGTTTACACGTCCAGTTCACTGTAGTACGGCATGGGGTTTCTCTCCAGAAGGACATCAATTGGCCCACCGGTACGGGTGGGGGTGTCTGGTTTATGGTGGCACAGCGCAAGCAAAATTTTTTTCGAATAATTACTTGCCTAAATTGAAAAAGTATTTTCAACAGATAATAAAGGTTATATGAAACTGGCTTCATTTATTTATTTTATTCGATAAGTGTTAAACTATAAAATTTAAAAAATAATAATTGTTTATTTTTTCATAAATATTTTTTTTTATATATTGAGGCCGTGTCTGGTATACTTCCAATATTTATAAAAATTTGATTTAATGCTTTTAATTGATGACAATAAATATTTCATCTATTCAATTCCTTCCTAAAAATTGCAATGGTAATATCTAATGTGTTTCTGTTAAATAATCATATATTTTGTTTTGTTTTTCTAGGGAAAATACTATGATGCCCACATCAACATTAGTTTGTGGACCTTTTTGAACCAATCAATACCGTTACACTAGTTACACTCCTGTTGGCAGATGGCGCCAGAGTGTTCTTGTTGGCGTTAGAGTATACGTATGCGTTTAAAACACCTCGAAGACGACGTCTAGGTATCGCTTCTCGGCCTATGGCTAAGATCAAAGTGTAGTATCTGTTCTTATCAGCTTAATTGCTGAGGAAAGATGTGCACGATTTTAGTCCATCACCCCGGGGCTGGGACAGCCCGTCTGCCGTGACTGGAGATCGCTCTGGCACAAACACATCCAATGAAGGATTACAGTTTTTCGCAACTGGCCTGAAAGGATATTCTATTTACTGCTTACTTGGCAACCCCCTGGCTGGGGCGGTTCCGGTGGCGGTAGATGGGTCCCAATAACGCCTCGGGGGGCCGAGGAGGAAACACATCTGTTCTTATCAGCTTAATTGCTGAGGAGGGGATGTGCACGATTTTGGCCATCACCCGGGGCTGGGACAGCCCGTCTGCCGTGACTGGACGCCGCTCCAGCACAAACACATCCAATTAAGGATTACAGTTTTTCGCAACTGACCTGAAAGGATACCTATTTGCTGCTTACTAGGCAACCCCCCCTCGCTGGGGCGGTTTCCAGTGGCGGCGGATGGGTCCCATTAAGCCCCGGGGGCCGGGAAGTAAACTTATCTGTTCTTATCAGCTTAATTGCTGAGGAAAGATGTGCACGATTTTAGTCCATCACCCCGGGGCTGGAACAGCACGTCTGCCGTGACTGGAGATCGCTCTGGCACAAACACATCCAATGAAGGATTACAGTTTTTCGCAACTGGCCTGAAAGGATATTCTATTTACTGCTTACTTGGCAACCTCCCAGCTGGGGCGGTTCCGGTGGCGGTAGATGGGTACCAATAACGCCTCGGGGGGCCGAGGAGGAAACAGCTTAATTTAACAAATTAAGTATTGAAATTTCTAGTGCAGTGTTAATGATAATAATTAATGAGAGAAATAAATCTCTATGAGCTTCTGCACTAATGTTTTACATAATAATGATGTAAAAACTCCAGCTAACAGTTAAAACAACTACTCCCCGTACTAAAGCACCGCCAGGCATTGAATGATATAACTGTTAGCTGTCGTTACATGTCTAAAATTATATTTAGCACTATGTAACAATTTTGTGGTGTTATCGTTTTTTAACCGAGTCTCGAAAAGTGTTATGTAATGACTATCTGCAGGCACGTGTTTCGCTGTATCACAGCTCATCAGTGCAGCTATGTCATAATTACGTGCGTCCTTCCTGTTGGAAGGCCGCCACGAGAATGAATCAATTCCATTTAGAATTGAAACATTGCCGATGTTCGATTTATTTCTCTCATTAATTATTATCATTAACACTGCACTAGAAATTTCAATACTTAATTTGTATATTTAAATGCCAAGAGCGGGCTTTTTTTGTCTGTGGTGATATCGTTTTTTAAACGGGCCTCGAAAATCGAAGATCGGCAATGTTTCAATTCTAAATGGAATTGATTCATTCTCGTGGCGGCCTTTCAACAGGAAGGACGCACGTAATTATGACATAGCTGCACTGATGAGCTGTGATACAGCGAAACACGTGTCTGCAGATAGTCATTACATAACACTTTTCGAGACTCGGTTAAAAAACGATAACACCACAAAATTGTTACATAGTGCTAAATATAATTTTAGACATGTAACGACAGCTAACAGTTATATCATTCAATGCCTGGCGGTGCTTTAGTACGGGGAGTAGTTGTTTTAACTGTTAGCTGGAGTTTTTACATCATTATTATGTAAAACATTAGTGCAGAAGCTCATAGAGATTTATTTCTCTCATTAATTATTAGCTTAATTTAAATTCGCGCGAGTGCTGTAATACGTGTTGTGTCATATTTTAATTCATGATCATAGTGCCGTTCAAACCCTGTGTGTAGTGGTAAAATTATAAGTGCCGTTCAAAATTTCGTGCTTAGTGCAAGCAAGCTTGAAATTCGAACCCGTGTTTTCAACTAGCGACATCCAGAGCCATTCCTCGGAAACCCTGTTACGTGTAACGTGTATTACGAGGAATCATCGTAGACAACCCAATTCACCACCGTTAATCGGATCAGCTGGGGCCAGCCATCTTTGATGCCTGTCAAGTTGCACCTCATGGAAATAAACAAAGTGAATAAAAGTGTGTGAGCCAATAAATTATTACTTTTATCAAGAGCAGAGCCTGGACCTCATACAAAAACGATGGAGGTAATGACGAGGTATGAGATAAAATATCCACTCCCGCTTGAATTCACCTGCACGCTTTGCAATCTTCGCCCTCCACGAACGTATAAGAGCCACTCAGATCTAAACAATCATCTGCGAAGGGTGCATAACCATGAACTCTACTTCACATGTGCACTCTGCGACGATAAACCGGGCACTATAAAGAAGGTGAAAGCACACCAGAAGGTAACGCACTCTGAGGATGAGGTGAGTGAGTTTAGCAGTAGCCAGCCACCGCTGTCCCTAACCCCACGCAGGATAACCCGGAGGCCAGTATGTGCTACCCAAAATACACCAGCAAATAATGTAGTCGAACATAACACACTTGAATATTGCTCGTCCACACAACCATCAACTAGTTTAGACAGTTCACGAGCAGAAACTCACTCACCACCACAACAAGACGCTGACCAAGGACCCACACATCTCACACACACACAACCTACATCCGGCGAACCAGTGCAACTAATCACACATTCATCAACATACACACCACCCCAAAGTGCACCTGCATCACCGCTTACACTAGCCCCAGCTACACCTGCATCACCGCGCACACTTTCCCCAGCTACACCTGCATCACCATTTGCACCAACCCCAGCTGCATCTCCATCACCTTCCGTACCTGTTATCCACACATCCCATGAGCCCACGCACCTACTTAATATATCTGAATCACTGCAAACGTTTAATACTACATTTATTTCTATAGAAAACGACGCCTTGGGTCCACCTCCTCACCCAGTCGCAGAAGCCCCTTATGCAGAAACCCACAGCACCAGTTATCAAGTTCCAACACAGCCTGCACATGCACGCAAACCCACAGATGACCAGGCTAAGTGGATAACACTTATCAAGCAGTGCTCAACTAGGGAGGAAATAAATGCAGTCGTTAATCAACTAATGAGCGAGTGGGCACATGAGTCAAATAACAGGGACAACCACAAGAAGACCTCTCACCGTAATAAGAAAACCACACACAGGAGAGAAAGGTACGATGGAAATGAAGCGTCCACAATTCAAAAACTATATAGGACGAAGAAGAAGAAGGCATACCAGCAAATCACCCAAGGCACCGCAAACTACTGTACTATCGAAGATGACATCTTAACCAACCACTTCAAGAATATATGCCAGAATAATGTGGATACTAGTAACTGCTACGACCTTCTCCCCAGTGCCCCAGCGGATAAACTCACTGACCCATTCAGCGAAAATGAAATAACAAGTCGTCTAAACAAAATGGCGAACACCGCCCCAGGAAAAGATGGCATTAAATACAGCTCCATCAAAAAGCACGAACCTGGATGCCACGTACTAACGGCACTGTACAACAGAATTTTAGCCCAGAATATTGTTTCAACAGCGTGGAAAACGTCACAAATAATTCTCATCCACAAAAAAGGCCAACTGATGATCCAGGCAACTGGAGACCGATATCGCTCTGCAGCACAATTTATAAGCTTTTTGCTTCCGTTCTTGCTGGTAGAATATCAGAGTGGGAACAGGACAACGGCATAATCTCGCCGTGCCAGCAAGGATTTGGCAAAGGAGAAGGTTGCTTTGAGCACAACTTTGTGCTGCAGAGTGTAATTGATCAAACTAGAAGAAAGCAAAAGCGTGCCGTCATTGCTTGGCTAGACCTTGCAAACGCTTTCACATCAGTGCCTTACAACCACCTATTTAAAACTATAAGATCAGTTGGACTACCAGACTCCCTCTGCTAACTGCTAGATGATATGCATACTGACAATACTGCCATCATTCGCTGCAGTACAGGAGTCAAACAAGGTTGTCCTCTTAGCCCAGTACTATTTAACCTGGCAATTGAGCCAGTCATCTGTAGCATAACAACGCTGAACAAAGGATTTACCATCCATGGTGAATTAATTAACGTACTTGCTTGATGACTTGGTACTAATTACATCAAACGAAGAGGACATGCACCAAGCTCTGGAGGAAGCGGGGAAGATGGCAAACAAGTGTGGCCTTTCTTTTAAACCCACTAAATGTGCTGCACTTGACCTTGACTGTCGGAAGAGGAGGCTTATCAACAATACCTCGTATAAAATCTAAGGCGAGGCCATGCAGGTTCTCCAAGAAGGAGATGAATATGTACATCTTGGAGTACCTACAGGTTATCATGTAGACTCAACGCCATACAACACAATAAAAAAGATGACTGATAACCTAGCCAAACTAGACCAGAGCCTACTTTCCCCGTGGCAAAAGATTGATGCCTTGAATACATTTATACTACCACAAATAGCCTTTATCCTTCGAGGCACACATGTACAAAAGAACGCTCTGAAAGCATTTGACAAACTCCAGAGCAAATGTCTGAAGAGATCGCTAAACCTACCACAACGTGCCAGCACAGAAGGAATGTACCTCAGTAACCATCAAGGAGGTACTGATGCCATCCCCTTGTGCACATGGACGGACCTTGCTGCCGTGATCCAAGGTTTTAGAATGTTACATACTCGAGACACCAGAGTAAATGAAATCGCCTGGGGCCAACTTAGGGAAGTCAGCCGAAGAAGACTTCTATGAGAGCCGAGTATGGATGACGTCGCTAAATTTCTTTCAGGTGACCTAGAGAACGAGTTTGGCCGAGACGGTGGTGATATCAGATCACTCTGGACCCGAGTTCGGATCGCCTCCCGCAGACTGACGAGTTCCCTTGGTCTCAGATGGATTTGGCAACCCATTCATAACCAACTCTGCCTCCGTGTTGGAAAGGAGAACCACGTCATTGTCCCACCTACAGATCAAGGAAAAAAGGTAGCAGAAAAAACGCTGAAAGGAGCATTCCGGTCCGGCCTAGCTGCAAGACTTTGCAGAAAAAAAGACCAGGGAAAAGTGTTTCATTGCACTTCACTTTGGTCAGCAAGTAACCACTATATGCGAACGGGCTTTGCTACCCGTTTTTGTGATTGGCGTTTTATCCACCGTGCCAGACTGTGGTAAGTCTGACGAAACGCTCCCTCACGTCCTTAATCACTGCCAGACGCACTCGGCCGCCTGGCAGAGGAGACACAACAGCGTCCAAGATCGCCTCATTAACGCCCTTCCTAAAGGTTCGGGACGAATTAAAATTAACAATAAAGTCGACGGTATCTCCACGAACCTCCGTCCAGACATCACCACCTGTGATGAAGCACAGAAGGTGATTAGTATTATAGACGTGGCGATCCCGTTCGAAAATGGTCAAAATGCATTGCAAATCAGCGCGCATGGGAAGAGAAGAAAGTACCAGGTTCTTGTCGACGAACTAAAAGAGAAAGGCTTCACCGTCTCGTTTTATCCCTTCCAGATAGGAGCCTGGGACCCTGTGTTAACGGTGGACGCGGAAGACGTCCTCGTGACGGACTGGCAAGGAAGTAGCACCGACGGTACTTTCTGGAACCAACACGCACTGGAGGCGGCCCAGGGGTCCCTGGCGAGGCTCACCATCGATTAGCAGCCGCAGGCTTCGATTAAACAGTTTCCCGTCGGTGATACTTGCTTGGGCTTCCACGCCACGTCAACGTATGGGCACCGGCTAGCTGTGAAAACAGCGTAAAAGAACAAGAGAAAGTGTGTAAATTAAACATAGGGCCGGAGAAGAAGAAAATATATTACAAAAGAAAAGACATAGAATAGACATAGAAAAGTATACAATATATACAAGAAGGACAAGAGGCTTGAATCGGCAAAGCCGACCAGGCTGACCACCGCTGTTGATGGCAGACGATTGGTAAAGAGCGATGGCCGGAGCCTGGTTTTATATGGTGGTCTTCGGTGACGCGGCTTTGTTTGGGTCACGTAGGCCCCGCAATTCCGGGAACAGGTAATGATCCTCTTCGCCGAAAAAGGGCCCGACTTATTGTTCCGCACTGGCAGCTGCACATTTTGGAAAATTATCTCGTTTGGATTATTTCAATAATGCGGAATTTATGCAAATTATTATTAGGAGCAATGGGTAGCTCGTAAAATGGATTAAAATATAATTACGCATTTGTTACCACGTTCAGGTAAACTGAACGCCGGTAACAAACGGCCCCGGAAAACGAGATAATTTTGAAAAAGACATGAAATGAAAATAATAGCTGCCAGTGGACGTCTTCGGTGTTGTTGTCGTTTTGGTGTTAATTGCTGATAGGCATAACTGCTCCCGATGACGCTGCAGACCCTTCCGTGGTTGAGATGCAGGGAGATTCGGACATCCTACATCGGATCTGGCGTCGTAGTAGGCAACACTGGCTTTGTGTGGAGATCCTCCCGAAATTAAGGTGTGAGGGGATTCGGTCGTCCCACACCGGATCTCGGCATCCCTGGATGGCTTGTGGCATCCTTGAGGGCTGCGATGTCTGGTCCGGCCGGGGATGGGCTGACATCCTGGGTGCACTGGCACGGCGCGAACCAAGACAGTTATGTTGTTCCAGTCAAGTAGGGCCTGCACGTCGAACGTCGACGATGTATATGGGGCGGCTTGAGCTGGAACCTGGTGAACCAGTCCTTGTGGCGGCCACGGCATCGAGCGCGGGGCGGCTGGAGCTGGTGTGTCGTCAGTCAATCCGTCGGAGCTGCCGTTGTTGTGGTGAAGCACGAGGCGGTTGGATTGAAGCTGACAGTGGTGGTTGTAGCCAGTGTGCTGAAGGTCGAATCGGGTTGACGTCATTTTTGGTGGTCTGCCTCTTGCCCTGCGATTACTGGAAGGCGGCCCCGGGTGACTCGGAATCACGGTTAATTTACAAAAGATGAAAAATAGTAAAAGAAATTAGAGCATGAGTCAGGGGGTGAGTTTTACTCGGCCACTAGTTGGGAGCCAAATGTTAACGGTGGACGCGGAAGACGTCCTCGTGACGGACTGGCAAGGAAGTAGCACCGACGGTACTTTCTGGAACCAACACGCACTGGAGGCGGCCCAGGGGTCCCTGGCGAGGCTCACCATCGATTAGCAGCCGCAGGCTTCGATTAAACAGTTTCCCGTCGGTGATACTTGCTTGGGCCTTCCACGCCACGTCAACGTATGGGCACCGGCTAGCTGTGAAAACAGAGTAAAAGAACAAGAGAAAGTGTGTAAATTAAACATAGGGCCGGAGAAGAAGAAAATATATTACAAAAGAAAAGACATAGAATAGACATAGAAAAATATACAATATATACAAGGAGGACAAGAGGCTTGAATCGGCAAAGCCGACCAGGCTGACCACCGCTGCTGATGGCAGACGATTGGTAAAGAGGGATGGCCGGAGCCTGGTTTTATATGGTGGTCTTCGGTGACGCGGCTTTGTTTGGGTCACGTAGGCCCCGCAATTCCGGGAACAGGTAATGATCCTCTTCGCCGAAAAAGGGCCCGACTTATTGTTCCGCACTGGCAGCTGCACATTTTGGAAAATTATCTCGTTTGGATTATTTCAATAATGCGGAATTTATGCAAGTTATTATTAGGAGCAATGGGTAGCTCGTAAAATGGATTAAAATATAATTACGCATTTGTTACCACGTTCAGGTAAACTGAACGCCGGTAACACCTGCCAACGAAGATGCCCTGAGAGCGCTAAAGATCCCTCGCCGATACTCCTCTGTTTGGGCCGCGCGGAACTTAGTACGGCTCTGTGCGGAGGGCGAGTGCGTATTTTCTAAGAAGGGAAGAGGGCGCTTTCGACGACCAGGGGACTCGGCGTAGGAATGCAAAATGGAAGACACAGAACAATAGTCGCGTAAACATTTCATTTGTAAAGTTTCCTTGTAATATACTATTTCGTAAAACTATTAAACGAATTTTTATGGACAACCTCAACCCATACAATTGGTGGAACTAGTGTCGAAGCACAGTCAGATTGAATATTGTTCAATCACTTAACATTTTGGTCCTTCTCCCGCATCAACGTGTATGGATTGAAGAAGTACCGCCCGGAACCCCAAGTACGAGGATTCACAGGCAACGGAAAGTGGGAGCGCCAGCCGACTCGCTGAAGACGTCGACTTTGCTCGTTCCGTTTGGAAACTACAAGTTATAAGGTCAGATCCTTTTATTTCCATTTCCCATTTTTTATATTGTCTCTATTTGTGTCAATTTTAATTAATTACAAAAATGGCGAAATTGCGATCACTAGTACGTAAACGCGGCATGATAAAGTCTAATCTTACAATGTTTGAAAATTATTTAGAAAAAGATGATAGTGAAATTAATATGCGTCAACTCCAAATACGCGTAAATAAAATTAACGGTTTGTTAGATGAATTTATGGAAATACATTCGGAAATTGAGGAAATTCAAAATGAAGCTCAATCGGGTGATAATGACGGTGAGGGTGAAATTGAAAAGGAAGATTTTTTGGCTGAGTTAAGTAAATTTGAAATCGCTTATTACAACGCAATTGGTCGCGCGGAAAATATATTAGAAAAACGTGTTCCTGTCGTCCAGGCAGTAACAAATAATTCAAATTCTGTAAACAATGAATTAAATTTGCCAAAAATTATCATTCCAAAATTTTCGGGTGAATATGATAAATGGTTGCCGTTTTACAACACATTCAAATCGATGGTTCACGATCGATTTGAATTGAGCGGTGTAGAGAAATATCATCACTTGTTGTCGGCCCTAGAAGGTGACGCGGCGGATATTGTTGCGACATCTGAAATTTCGGCGGAAAGTTATAGTGAAGCTTGGGAGTCACTTAATAACATTTATAACAATAAACGAAAACTCGCGCAAGAGCATCTAAGTGCAATATTTAAATTACCACGCGCGGAAAAGGAATCGGCGCAAGAACTCGAAAAAATATTACGTAGCGTTGAAAAACACGTCCGAGCATTAAAAATCCTGGGTCGCCCCGTAGACCACTGGGACGACTTCCTAGTGCACGCAATACGCTCTAAAATTGACGATAACACCAAAAAAGAATGGGATCGAACCCTTTCGCGTGACTCATTTCCTACTTTAAAAGAATGTATTGCGTTCATTAGAGAAAAATGTCATACTATGGAATCGGCTCCAAAGGTTGAAATTAAATTAAATACCTCAAAAGGTAATAATCAATTATCATGTCCTCAATGTAAAAAGGCTCACGTGCTTGGTAAATGTGAAGATTTTAAAAAATTGTCGGTGGACGATCGGTTTAAAAAGGTTGAAAATGCTTACGGGGCTTGCGTTTACTTGCGTATCAAAAATACAGAAAATTCAAAATTTAAATCGCAATTATTGTGCGCAAAGTCGCGAGTAGCACCTCTAAAGCGGCAGACAATTCCCAGATTGGAGTTGTGTGGTGCGCTGTTATTGGCGGAACTGGTAAACAAAATTCGGGAATCATTAACAATTAAAATTCACAAATTTCACTATTACACCGATTCAAATATTGTATTAGGATGGTTAAAATCGGAAAATATGCAATGGAAGGTATTTATAACCAATCGCGTAACAAAAATTCGTGAATTATCCTCACCAATTGATTGGCATTGGATTAAGTCGGCCGATAATCCAGCAGACATTGTGTCAAGGGGTATGTTACCCAGCCAACTAATGCAATCAAGTCTGTGGTGGGAGGGGCCAGTCTTCCTAAAATCAGAATCAATTGTTATTTTTGACCCGCCAACAATAAATATTCAAGAAATGCCGGATAAACAAATTAAAACAACATGTCTCATAAACATAATTAAATTGGACATTTTTCAAAATTGTTCAAGTTTAACAAAATTGCATAACACCGTTGCATATGTTCTACGATTTAGCTTCAATTGCAAAAATAAAACACAACGTCGCTATGGTCCATTGACAGCATTTGAAATTAATAATGCAAAAAAGGCAATAATCAAGATTGTCCAATTAGAAGAGTTTGGAAATGAAATATCTAACTTAATTGTCAATAAAACACTTAGCAATAAAAGCAAATTAATATCTCTAAATCCATTCCTTGATAACGAGGGCATTCTACGAGTAGGTGGAAGAATTCTCAATGCTCAAATTGAATATAATCAAAAGCATCCGATCATATTACCACCAAAACATAGATATTCGGTTTTATTATATTTACAATTACATAAGGATAATTTTCATGCTGGTGTAAATACCACATTAGCTGCGGTGCGACAGACATACTGGCCTCTTGCTGCTAAAAGCGGCATCAAAAATATCATAAACAAATGTGTAATTTGTCGTCGCAATAAACCAACGCAGCACAATCAATTAATGGGTAATTTACCAAGCACGCGGGTTCAGGTATAAAGGCCTTTTACTAATTGCGGTGTGGATTTTTGCGGCCCGTTTTTAATAAGGGACAAACCGCGGGGTGCAAAATCGGTCAAATGTTATGCAGCTATTTTTATTTGTTTTGCCACTAAGGCTGTTCACATCGAAGTGTTTAGTAATTTGAGTAGTTGTGCTTTTATCGCTGCGATGCGCCGATTTATTTCCCGCCGTGGTAAAATTTTGAACATATATTCCGACAATGGCACTAATTTTGTCGGTGCGAGCAAAGAGCTTAAAACACTATACGATTATTTCAATGAAGATGAGCACAAAAGTATTGTTAACCGTGAATTCGCAGGTGATGGTATTTCTTGGCATTTTATTCCGCCAAGATCTCCGCATTTTGGGGGGTTGTGGGAGGCAGCCGTTAAATCAGCCAAATATCATTTACGTCGCGTAGTAGGTGAAACTATTTTAAATTTTGAAGAGTTAACAACACTCATGACACAAATAGAGGCAATATTAAATTCCAGACCTCTTACCCCAATTTCTACTGACCCAACCGATATGTCCTTTTTAACACCTGGCCATTTTTTAATTGGTGATGCATTAACATCACTGCCGGAGGAAAATTTGACTAATATCAAAATAAATAGACTTTCCCGTTGGCAACACCTGCAATACATGCAGCAACATTTTTGGAGACGCTGGTCAAGGGAATACTTGTCTCAATTACGCTCCAAATGGAGAATATCAAAGGAGGAAGTACGGCGAGGTCAGCTGGTTATCATCCGTGATGACAACACACCATCGATGAAGTGGAGAATGGGAAGAATTTTGCGTCTACATCCAGGTGCAGATGGAGTGGTACGAGCAGTGACGCTCAAAACAATGCAAGGACTAGTGAAACGTGCTACATCCCGTATTTGTGTGTTACCGATAGACATTACCGAAGGCAAATCAGAGACTATTCATTCGTCGAGATAAGTGTACTGGTAGAAAATTGTCAGTGCTTAGTTTATTTCCATGTACACATGTTAATCAGATTAGTTATTACGCGATATATCATGTTTGTGTGCTATGTTTAGGGTTCTCTTGTTGAAAGACCTACTTCTTTCAAGGCCGGGAGTATGTTTGGGCCGCGCGGAACTTAGTACGGCTCTGTGCGGAGGGCGAGTGCGTATTTTCTAAGAAGGGAAGAGGGCGCTTTCGACGACCAGGGGACTCGGCGTAGGAATGCAAAATGGAAGACACAGAACAATAGTCGCGTAAACATTTCATTTGTAAAGTTTCCTTGTAATATACTATTTCGTAAAACTATTAAACGAATTTTTATGGACAACTTCAACCCATACAATTGGTGGAACTAGTGTCGAAGCACAGTCAGATTGAATATTGTTCAATCACTTAACATCCTCATTAATGAGGAAACTAATGGTTTCCGATACCATCAGGTGGAGCCGGGACATCTACGTTGAACACCTGTCTGGGAAACGCCAATATGTATGAGGCAGTTACATCGAAATGTGCAATATTAATACTTTTAGATTGTGATTTATCATTTGCAATGTACGTTCCATGCAATAATGAATTATACTATATACTTTATATGTATCTTTATACTATATTTTCTTGTGCAAAATTGTTATTTTTAATTATTTTTCTAATAAATGTTTTAAATCTGTTCTTATCAGCTTAATATCTGATACGACGCGCATGCGGGTCCAGTATATTAAACTGATTTTTGGAAATGGGTTGCTCCACTTCTACCGCGGGTTGGCCCGGCATTGCAGTGCCGCCGGGATCGCCCCACATAATTTAAAAACAAACAAAATCATTAAAGAATAATTAAAAGAACCAATGTATCACTTGGGTGCAAAAAGCAGAAACAATCGTTATTTAAAATAGAAGTGTCTTTGTTGTCACTACAGGAATTAGCTGTAACGAGGAAATGTCTTCGAGTTTTATGTTCTTCAAGGGGACCTGAAACTGGGTTTTATTAAAATTTATTAATTTAGTGTCCGTGGCACTTATAAAAACTGGGCCAGCATTAAAAGTTTCTTGGGGTGGTAACTTTTGTGTTTTTGAGAACACTATGCTGTTCTGGTTTGTGAAAATGAAAAGATAACTCGGTTTAAAAGCACACGTTTATTTTCGCCAAAAACTCAACCGTTACACTTCTGTTACAGGAATCTATATTACCGTCTCGGTGCTACCAACCCAATAAAGAAAAACTAACTAAATTCAAATACTACAATACTTTCCCTTTTTTCTTTAATACATATAATGACTAATACAGGCCTAATTTACTATTTAAACAAATCAATCTTGGTTTAGGGAGTGCTTTTGTCATAATATCCGCTACTTGTTCTTCTGTTGGCACATATTGGACATTAAGCACACCTTCTAACACCTTTTCTCTAATAAAAAAGTACTTTATCATTATATGCTTGGTGCGATGATGATTCTCAGGATTATGACAGAGACGAATCGTTGCTTGATTGTCTATCTGGAGAACTGGCACTTGTTTCGGACAACCCATGTCCTGGAACAATCTTGACAACCAAATAACCTCTTTGACCGCCTCATTTGCTGCTACTAAAGTTTATACCGAAATCAATTGTCCCTGCTACGTACCGAAACACTCTTTTAAGTCTTGTTACGTCTTGTGTACTCGGGGAATCTAAAGTTCTTGACAAGACACTCACACTGTACGCTAAGTCTGGTCTTGTGCCTACCATTAAATACATTAAAGCACCTACAGCTTCACGGTATGGGAAGTTGTGATTCTTGTCTTCGTTTTCTGGAACATCACACTTCAAAATTGGTGTTGATACAGGCTTACATTCACTAAAATTGAATCGTTCTAGTAATTTTCTGGCATAAGCTTCTTGTGAGATTTTTATTTAATGAATCAATTTCTTCTCTCATTGCTTTCTTCCAATGTATACTGTCTTCGTTTTTGAGTGCATCATCAAAACTTTCAGGGGTGCTTACTTGAAAAATTACCTCTTCGCCGAATAAAACATAGTCATCTAATTTAGCTGGTTTAGATAACTCTGTTCGGTTTCGCAAACTTCTTGTGAGTTGTGGAAATGTATCTTCTTCTTCATTTTCACTCTCTGAATGATCTTCATTATTTTCTGATTCACTACAACTCTCATTGTCTTCGTTTACGTCAGGTATTTCTTCCTCAGACTGCTTTCCCTGATTTTGAACTTCTAAGGGTAACTTTACAAATTCACAGTCGGTCATTTTTTCTTCTTCAAAGAGCACATCTCTACTTAGAATAATTTTTCGTTCTTCTTTTAACCAAATACGATAGCGTTCATCACCATCGTAGCCTATTAGGTACCCTTTAATTGCCTTTTTATCTAGTTTCCTTCGTCTCTGGTCAGGAATGTGTGCGTAACATGTTGAGCCAATAACTCTCAAATGTTTGATTCTTGGCTTCTTTCCTATCCATACTTGGTAAGGACTTTTTCCTTCTACACTAGATTTACCAGTTCTATTTAGGATATAAAGAGACGTAGCCACAAATTCCGCCCACATTTCTTCAGGAAAAACAATTTCACTGTTTGAATACCTAAATGTACGTGCCATTTCAACTATAGTTCTAAAATCTCTTTCGCAAATTGCATTTTGCTGTGGAGTGTATGGAGCTGTCAACCTCTGGGTGACCCCCTCCGAGCTCAAAATGTCTCTTATAATTTTGTTGTCCATCTCACCACCATTATCGCTAATGATCTCTTTTATGGTGTGGCCCAACTGTTTGGCGTGTTTTAGAACTAATTTTAATTTATCTTTTACTTCTGATTTCTCTGACATCAGGTAACCATACCTAAACTTAGTGTAGCTATCTTTAAACACAACTACATACTTCATTTTTGAAAATGATTCTGGAAAAGGTCCACAGACATCTGCTGAAATGAGCTCACCTGGTTTAGTCGACTTTTCTCTATGCCCAAACGGCAATCTGTGGGCTTTACCATAAATGCATGGCTCGCATGTTTGCTTTTCCATACTAGGAACCTTTATGTTTAGCTCTTGCTGCATTTTTGACTGAACATGCCTCTTGTCTTGATGTCCCCACCGCTCGTGGTATAATTGAAGTTGATCAATTACGTTTATACTAACTGGCGGTAACGATACAATATTTGCCTCAAACAGGGTGCCTCCAAGTTTTCTAGACCCAGACAACAATAACTTTCCCTGGTTTGTAAGCCAGTACTTCGTTGCTGTTGACTCAAAGATACTTTCTTGATTTCTCTCTTGTGCAGCTAAAACAGAAAACAAGTTTCTACACAATTTTGGTACATACCAAACTTCGTTGAGTAGAAACTCTTTCCCACCAGGAACAGTCTTGATTTTGACAGTCCCTTTTCCTATCGCTGGTAGGATCTCTGTTCCTGCGGATTTAATTCCAGATGGATTGTCAAACTTTTTGAAATCAAGAAAATACTTGTCAGTATTTGTTACGTGCTTTGTTGCATCATTGTCTATATACCAAGTTGTTGAGCTAAACGTCTCTGCTGACATACCCACTGCGTCGATAACCAGACCTCGACTGCATCGGCTTTTGATGCCTCTTGTGGTTTCTTTGGTTTGCCGTCAGCTTTCCATTTGTGACAGTTTCTGACCCAATGACCCGTCTTCTTGCAGTAATTACATACACTATTTTTGTACTTAAAATTACTCTGCTTTTTCGAATCAGCTACAAATGCTTCTTGCGAATTAGAACTTTGATTTTGTTGCTTCTTAAAATTTCTTTCAAATGAGCTCAGTTGGACAGTTAAATTATCAAAAGTTTTATTCGCGTCGTCTTTTAATAACATCCAACTTGATTTGAAATTGTTGTAGCATTCTGGCAAAATGTTTAGTATTTTGCATACTATCAACAATTCTGGAAGCTCATTTTCATTTTTAGCTTTCAAACCATTATTCAATTCATTCTAGAGTGACTTTAGTTTAGCAATATGCATGGTGACATCTTCGCTGCTATTCCAGTTGAATCTGAAAAAATCTGTGCAGATTTTAAACAGCTGGTGTCTGGAGGATGCCTCGTACAATTTTCTCAATGCATTCCATGCGTTAAAAGCTGTGTCTTGGTCCATTATTTTCTGGTAGACGGCATCAGTCACTGACGATGCAATCATGGATTTTGCGTAACTATTCGCTTTTCTAAACATATTGGACTTACGTGTATATTCTTTGATCATCGCTTCTGAGGGTGCTGCTTCTTCTATAGGCTCTGGCTTGACTAACTTGCCATCTATAACCTCTAAAGCGCCCTCGTGATAATCTAGCAAGTCCCTTATCTTTCTCTTCCAGACAGGCCAATCTAGCTCACCTGCCAAAGGTTTAATTTGCTTGTAGAAGTCCATTTTCACGTGTTCAGCACTCTCTTCTGCCTCAACACCGGTTCACAAACTTCTTTAACCTCCAACACTGGTAGACTGTCTGTATTTTCACAATCACAGTCTTCTCGACGTATTCTCACTTGTGCGATACTGGTCCCATAACCTTTTGTGTTTTTGAGAACACTATGCTGTTCTGGTTTGTGAAAATGAAAAGATAACTCGGTTTAAAAGCACACGTTTATTTTCGCCAAAAACTCAACCGTTACACTTCTGTTACAGGAATCTATATTACCGTCTCGGTGCTACCAACCCAATAAAGAAAAACTAACTAAATTCAAATACTACAATAGTAACACATAGTCATTGTTTTTTTTAGTGTGTACTGGTTGGGCCTAAGAGGAACACTCCACGGATTTGCTCTTCTCTTCTTTATTAAGACAGCTAATCTTCAGAATTTGATCCGTGTTAAAAATGGCAAGAAGCTGGTTGGTGTCACTCTTTCCAGATGATTTTGGGTTAGCACTAATTGAGTGTATTTGCAGCCTTCATTTTTTCCATAGTTTATAAGATGCTTCTCACAAACAGGACCATAATTTTCCAATAATTTTTCGGGGCATTGGTACTGCTTGGTACCAGCAAGAAACAAGTCACGTAGAGTTCTCACGTGATTATCAAAAATTGATTTTAATAAAACAAATTATCTTGGGATAATTGTTCTATATTCAAATTCGCAAGTTGGAGCGTCTCTTTGATTATACAATGAACTGTTATACTATTTTCAAAATCCAATATATTTTCCGGTTTGAGTTCGAACAGTAATTTTCCGTCATAATGTTTGGAGATTCTCAATCATTCTAAATATAGATTTTGAGGACTAATGATAGACGAATTCGGTACTCTCAATTTACAGAATGTTAAGGAATTTCAAATGTTTTGTAATATATTTTTTCAATTTGGTGGTCAATTTCTTGATTTAATATTGCCTATAATTCTAAGATTCTAGATCTTAGAGTATGTTGATTATGACTAATGTCTTGAATAGTATCATTAAAGTGTTTAATTAAATTTGTACTTTGGCTTTATCCGAAATCTAGTTGGTTTTGAAGACTTTCTTGATTTGAATTTAAATGAGAAAGGATTTAATTAATTCTTGTATTATCATTGGAATCCATATTTCCAGTTATAGTTTTAATAATTGTACCCAATCGATTGATAAGACCTCTCTCAATTCTTTTTGATGAAACGTACATTTGTATCGTTGTTATTTTGTCGAAAATATCGTTTCGTGAAAAATTAAGTAGATAATTATAATTTTTAATATCGTTATTAAATGTGGAAATATTAGTAATCATTTCATTTAGACATTCATATTAATTGTTAAGTGTACCAATTTCTCCATAGAGCTGTTTTAATTCATAATGATACGTAAATGTATGCTTAGACATTTCCAATCGTGCAGGACCTAAATTTATCCGTAACAATCCGACGTTGTGTGTTATGTTCCGGAATTCAAATCCACAGGTTACAGGGACGATGAGGAACCTATAATAGATTGATTTGTTTTAGGATTTCATAAATAAAGTTTGATTTGAATATCGGAATTTTTGAGTATATAATTAATCATTGGTTTTACAATTTTATAATCTAATTGATCGATACCGATTAGTTTAGGGATTGGCAAATTTTTAATATTATGACCAATACAGTATTCTTTTAGATTTATAACCGTTTTAAATAAACTATGCAGTGTAGGTTTATTAAAATATTTTTCTTTAGTAACTAAATAAATTAGGTTCCGGTTGTTTTCTATTAAATAACTTAAGAAATAAAGTTTTGAATTTTGGTCATGTAATTTTACCGAATCTTAATTTAATTTAAGTGCTTGGACCACAGATTCTTGGGGCCAAAATCTTATGATTAAACGCAAAATATCTATATCCAAAAATTTACGGTTAAGCCGGCATTTGTCTTCAAAATTCCAAAAAATGTTAATTCCTTTGTTTATAACAATTGAACGATTTATTTTATTTGAATAAAATTTATTATTAATAACTGTCATAATAAAATAAATCCTTTCAGTTATTATGACCAATATTGATTGACAGGAAGTACAGTAGTACCACCACTTGAAAACTAAAATATTTTTTTATTGGTGCATCCTATAAAATCTAAAAAAATAGTACTTGAAACAGCATTTAATTTCAAAACTTTTTTGTCTCTTATTAATATTTGATTTTTATATCATATATCGGCTTTTGCACAAAAAAAATAAAATATGAATATAGTATGCTTATTATGCACTCATTAATAAGTAAATCAAATTACTCAATTGAATAAAAATTAATTATTAGCAATTAATAAAATAAATCAGAACAACATCTAATACTTTTCAAACAACTTACATTGCAAAATCCTAATACAAGCAAAATATCTGTTTGATCCAAATATGAATATTTTTAAATTATAATAAATTTAAAAATTAATTATTAAAAGACACTCAGTAATTATTATTATACATGATTTACATTATTTAAACAAAGATGGCCACCAAAAACATATATTTTCCATTCGATGGAAAACCAGATTTCGGTTTTATTAGATAAAAAAATATATATTTTATTTTTTTGTGGGAAAACAAGATATCAAATATTATTAAGAGACAAATTTAAATTTAATGGTCTCTCAAGTAATATTTTTTTTAGATTTTATATAAATAAAAAAAACGTTTTTAAGTGGTGGTACTACTGTTTTCTATACTTCCCTTCAATCACTAATGTTCATAATAACTTAAATGATGTATTATATTATGGTAGTTATTAATAATAAATTTCATTCAAATCGAATAAAGGATTAATTTGTTATAAACAAGAAAACATTTTTGGAACTTTGAAGACAAATTCCGGATTAACCGTAAACTTTTGGATATTGATAAGTTGTGTTAAATTATCATTACCTCAGGAATCTATGGTCCAGCCATTTCCCCACATTAATATAATATAATCTGTAAATTAAATAAAAGTGTGAAGAAAGATTTTTAGTGCTTTATTAATCAATTAAATAAGTATATTAAAAAAAAATTAGTAATAAAAAGGAGTCACAGTAGTGGTTACAGGTGAGTTTGTGTCATGCACCACCGACAAATGCAATGACGAACAGAACAAGTCTATATTTCAAGACGACATCTGGGTTTATGCGCGACCGTGCTCGAGGCTACGGATTGGCCATCTGTGTGAAGAGGGTTTTACCTGAACCACTTCGGACTCCCTGACGTTGCTTCTTCTCTAAATGTATTTAAGCTTACTACTGAAAGCTTAGAGTGCAGAAAAAACATGATTTAAAACAATTTTCTACCTTTATATGTAATTTGTTTCCAATACGCTTCTACATTTTGCTTAAAATAATTATACTAATGGTAAACGTATGTTTACAGATGCATTTTTATTGAGAAAAATAATAAAAATTAACAAATGTGTCATTGTAACGGCAACTAAACTCAATTAAAATTTTTGCGAGGCGGTGTTCTGTTTCTTCTTTTAAGTATTGAAAAAATAATGTTTGAATATGAAGATCATATTCACACATTATTGTGGAAGGAATGTTCCTTTGTCCAAAGAAAATAGAGAAAAGGAGTTCAACATCATTATTAATATTGCGAAAAGCCTCAATTACAATCTTCATACAATTAAAAAAATTATTAATAAACACGCGATTAAAAATAAACCTAGGTTTACAACTAGCCTTACACCATCTAATCATAACAAAGATAAAAAATACGTCAAATTAATTTATTCCCCAAAAACTGAGTCGCATTTCAATAAATTATATAAAAAATTACACCTAACTCCTGCGTATTATTCAAACACAAAATTGAGACAATTATTAGGAACCACCTTTACTAAAACAAATGAATTGGAACAATCGGGAATTTATTCAATTAACTGTAACAATTGTGACAAAATATACGTAGGTCAAACACAGCGAAATTTACAAATTAGATTTAAAGAACACTTAACACACGCAGAAAATTTAAATAATGAAAAATCCGCGGTAGCTAACCATATAATAGAAACAGGGCATCAAATCACAATAAATAATATTGAATTAGGGGCAGAAAGACCACTGGTCTATAGCCCAGACGGACTAACACCACATTAATTGTCTTTGTTATGTATATATAAATGTAAAAATGTAATTGTCCGAATAAAGATCACTGTTATTATTTTAATATTAAATTACTCAAGCAGTCCTACAATTATCAATTAAACATGTTAGAGGCAATACAAATGAAAAAACATGAAAGAAGATTAATGAATTTCGATTTAAGTCCATTACAAAACGTATTATTAGAATTTATCCTCCCACCTTAATCCGCTTTTTTTTCCCTAATACCTTTTTCCAAATACCGTCCATAATTTACATTTTTTGGAAATTACCCTACCACCCTTCTAACTTATTTACATAATTTGTGTGTATAAATATTGTTTAATTTTAGTTTTGTACTTAGTATTAAACCATTGACAATGGTCACTTTGTGTCCGAAATATATATTTGGTATTTCAAATAAACTATGTGAAGAAAGGTTTTTAGTGCTTTATTTTATAATCATCTATTGAAATTAAGGGCCTACTAAACGCAGCACTGAGAAGACCATATACAAGAACAAACTCACAACCACAAACTAGTGGAAATGAATGCTATCACAAATAAAGAAGTTTAGATTAGAAAATATTAAAAGAATTACAATAATCGGTGAAGTTCACGAGTTCTAAATTTGATGAGTTAGAAAAAACAACAAAACCTAAAAACACTTCAAAAAAAATATTAAAAAAACATTGATAGATTAGAACAAAGAGTTTAAACCATAAAAAATCAAATTAAAATAATGGAGAAAGAGAAGATCTAAACTAATTTAATAATTACTGACGTACAGACACAAATTAAAAACGAAATAACAGCAGAAGTTAAAGTGTTTAAAAACATAAATGTAAAATTATAATAAAATGATATTATCAGCGAAAACTATTATGAAAAGTGTTCTATTATAATGGAAATTAAATCAAACGAAGAAAAATTATATATTAGCAGAAAGGAAAGCCTTAGGATCTATAAACATAAATTAATACCATTACGGTATCTAATACATGCATTACTTCTACCATTCAGTTTCTTTGTTCTAATTAGGTTTTTACCTATGCATACTGTTCTAATAGCTGCTTTATTTATTTATTAGTAAACGGGTAATCCCAATAATACACAATTAGGAACAAAAACTAACATACAAATTAAATTAAATTTAAAACGCAAGAAAATAAATTAACAAAAATTAAAATCTAAATCAATGTTTCTTAAAATCGAACGAAACGTAATAAAATTATTTATAAATAAATCTAAATTATTCCTAACACAAACTACATTAGCAATACGCATTAATCTTGATATAGGGCTATTATAACTAAAATTTGACCTGTGCATTCTATCCCTAAATATCTTGAAAAGTCTAGTATGACTACCTCGAACTTCGATGCCAAAAATCAAGTAAAGTTAATAATGAAGCGCGAACAATTTGATCAGAGATTATTTTATACAATAAACATAAATCAGCAAAATTTCTGCGAGAACGCAACTTACAAATTTTAAGATCAGACATTAATTGTGTATAATTGACAGAGGCATACGGTATATTTGATTTAATGGCAATCATTCTTAAAAATCTTGTTTGTACTCTCTCAAGAAAATCTATTAAATACCTTTGATGCGGTTTCCATATACTAGAGGCATATTACAGATGGGACCGCACAAAAGCGCAATACAAAAGTTTTAAGGTGTAAGCATTAAATTCCGTGCCTATTCTCCGAATAAATCCCAACATTTTCGTCGCTCTATTAACAATTGACTTAATGTGTTTACTGAATGATGCATTTTTATCGAAAAGAATCCCCAAATCATATATAGCCTCAACTCTCACCAAATTGGTATTGTTAATTTTGTAATTGTTTTGCATTACATTTCTGCTTCTTGAGAAGATTAACGTTTTGCATTTATCTAAATTTAATGCTAATTTATTTTCAATGCACCAACTAAATATGGAGTCAATATCTTGTATAAACTGAGAGTCTTCAATTGAGCTAACTTTGCGAAAAAGCTTTAGATCATCAGCATTTAAAAGAAATTTACAATGCCTAATTACAATTGGTAAGTCTTTAATAAATAATAAAAACAAATACCCCTGATGTAACACTAATTAACCTAGATGTTCAATTACCAATTCTCACCATTTGAAATCGTTCAGTCAAAAAACTTCTTAACCATCCTACAACTCCGTCATTAAAACCCAGCAAACTAAACTTTTCCAGTAAAATTGTATGATTTACTCTGTCGAAAGACTTGGAAAAGTCAGTATATAGAGAGTCAATTTGAACCCCATCTTCCAAGGCATTCAATAGATAAGATTGGTATAAAATGAAATTAGTACTGGAAGACCTACCATGGAAAAAAACATGTTGTTCCTCAACAATAATATTTTTTGTGGCCCATTTCTACTGCCTAGCCAAGATACTATCCAAGAGATTAGGGATTGCAGATTGTATAGATACTCCTCTATAGTTCTTAACTTCATTCCGACTACTGTTTTTATGAATTGGAGTAATATAACTGGTTTTCCAGATTTGTGGACAAGTGTACATACAGTTTTTGAAGAATATATTAGAAATATTGTCTGGCCCAGCCCTCAAGCTCGGTTTAGTATAATTAATTTCATTAAATACATCCATAAAATTAATAGAGAACGAAAATGTTGAATCAGCGTAATTACTTAAGTTTAAATTGCCACGGATAGACTCCAAGTCAATGTCATCATTATTATCGTATACACTAGAAAAGAAGTCGGCAAAATGATCGGAAGCTTGCTGTTGGTTATTACAAGAAACATTATTAAAAGACATATTTAATATCGTTGGTGCGCCGTAGGTCATGCACAAATTTCCAGAAGTATTTATTTCAATTAATTTAATTAATATACGTGTTATAAATGCTTTTGCTTAAATAGTAACATCTGCGACGCAAATCTGAGAATAAAATATAATCGGTTTGTGTGCTTGTATTTGCAATGAGCGGCTATTTTCTATTATTAGAAGTATTAAAGTCCTTGTACCATTTAGGGAATTTTTGGTTGGGCGTTTTTTTGCGGGACATATTGATTAATAACTTGATGCAATATAGAGTAGAAGACATTAACTGCAGATTCAATATTAATGCATGACTCAAACAATTTCACCCAATCTACACAATTAATAAAGAAATTAATATCATAAAAATGTGCATTCTTGAAATCATAATAATAATATTTACAAATTCAGTTAAATCTTTTAGAGATAAATCCACGCAATAACTTAAGTCATGATTTTTATTATCAGAAAACAAATCAATAGAAGAAGTATAAGAACAATTACTTCGGCTAAATAATAAATCTAAGAATACACCATTGGAATTTGATATCATTACTACTAACTTGCCTTAAATTGAGAAAACCGTAACTTTTGATTAAACTAAGTGCACGTTCACTCGATGTTGATGATTGTCTCACCCCCAAATTGTCGTTACACCATGTATCCGAAGGCAAATTATAATCACCACAAATTACCGCGTTTTCTATCACAATGCCTTCAAAAAATACTTCAACACACTGAGCGTGGTTGTCATACACGTCGGGAGATGAATTAGGTGGAATATATGCCGCTCCAATGATAACATGTTTAACATTTATACTTAATTTAATAAATACAGGTTCGTATTGAAAAGATGCACTAGCGAGTTGAGTTGCTATGAATTTCTTCTTGACTAGAATTAATACGCCACCTCCTCTGGATTTTAAAGAATTCGCGAATGATCTATCGGCGCGAAACACATTGTAATCAGGAAGGCGAATTTCGCCATCGCTAATTTTATCCGAAAGCCAAGACTCGATGATTACGATAATGTAGTAATTTAATGAAACTACTCTTATTGCAAAGTCCGAAAGCTATCCAGTAAATCCTCCAACGTTGTGAAAATATATATTTAGGCTTTTCAGTTTTTTAAACCAGAATCTTGTTTTACTTTTACGATTTTGGGGTAACCATTTAAGTAATGAATTGTGATATCCAACTCACCAGCCTGCTTACGATTCTCTAGTTCATTTCTTAGGTTCTTCAGCTTCTTACTTTAAATCAGAACGAATATTAACTCTACCGTCGTATTTGCAATTTTTAAAAACATCAAGAACTGCCTTTCTGTTAGAAAATACAACCTTGGTGGGTCTCGGTTTATCAGAATTAAATGCTCTTGTTTTCTCTCGCCTGCCACTGATTTATTTGATTCCGGTATGTCAAAAATGATTACGTTATTCAACCTTCTTTGACGCTAATAAAATTCTTTATAAAAATGATCATCTACTGAAGATGTTCTCTTTTGTAATTTTATTATTTCTTGATTCATTTCTTTTTGTTTTATTTTTCAAAAGTAACAAGGCGAATGTTAATTTTTTAATTTCGGATGATAGTAATTTTAATAAAGCTGTTTTAAAGTTATTTAAATGCCCAATTAAAACTTTATGAATAACTGATTCCAATGCCTGTGTATTGCAATTTCCAAATTCTTCCTCTCTTGATTTTCTTTCCTCTTCGCCTGCACTGCAACGGATGTACCGTCACTTGTCGCCCTCGGATTTTTTCGCTTCTGCTAAATAATAGTTCCAATATTTAGTCGCTATCCCAGTGCAATCCATATGATACCAATTAGGACACTTTCCACATTTTATTGCACCCGCCTTAATTTGGCCCGGCGCGGAACAAATACATTGCATTTAACACATTTCATTTTAAAAAGTAAATATTTATATTTATTCCCGAGAAAGAACAAAAAAAAAACACTGACACATGGATTCGATTGTGTCTGGTTTTTACAGTCTTTTTATTCGCGGAAAGTCGAATGTCACTTGATAATGTCTGTAATTTGTAGAACTTATTGGCTAATAACTCCAAAAACGTAGACTAATTAGCCAAATAATTAACATAGTTGCACTAAGCACTTATTTTCACGTAATTGGTGACAAAAACTAGAATAGTAATAAGACTATATACCACGAAAAAAAATCAGTATAGACACAGGGCATTAACATACACGTACGATGCGATCGAAATTCAAATTTTAACAGCATGAAAGATGTAATCATTTTTTGAAACTGAAGAGTTACTTTTTAAAATCATTATAGCACCCTCGTAAGACTTTCACATACCATAAATTGTGTCGTATAGGCCTGCTATTTATTTAAAATTTTCCCAATATTATCAGTTTGAAGGTTTTTACGCTCTTTTAGAATATAATTAATCTTTGTTGAGTCATGACTGATAATTAATCAACATTAAAAGAAGAAGATTTCTCTAAATTATACAATATAGTTTTAATAATTTGTTCAGAAAATTTGTTCAGCTGTGTTATTCGTGATTCTAAACTATCGAATCAGCTGACAATACTGATTTTTATTTCCCTAATAGGTTGAACTGTTCGAGTATTAATTTATACACAGCTTCAATTGTTACGGGGCTAGAATTACAATTAAGACATATCCATTTATTCTTTTATGTAATAATTTTATTAAAATTAACTTCACTCAAACCACTATATTTTCATGTTTTAAGCATTTTTCAGTACATTTAATATATGGAGTATTCGGTGTTACCCCTCGGTCACAAATACCGCAAGTGATAACCATTATTTAAGAACGGATTGACGAGGCACTTAGTTGAAAATTCATATTATATCTAATAATTATTAATTAGATTATTTAAGATATAACATACATAATTTTAAAAAAATGTGTTAAAATAGTATTAATTAATGCGGACACACATTTCAAACTATGGAGTCGATTATAGTGACTTATAAAAAACACACAAGAAGAGTAGACAACTGTTGGGTAAAAAATGTAAACAAAGGGGAAAACAATTAGTTGCCTTAAATCTTGGTTACAAATATTTGATTTACAAACTGGTTTAAATACCAATTTAATTCATAAATTTAATATAAAAATTAAATCAATGCAGACCTATGAAAACCAAAGTGTGTACCATTTTCTATCGATCTATGGCTTGCTATGGTTCTTTTCTGCTACCTTTCTTAAAATAATACGCAAGTTCTCTGGAACTGGAGTTAATAATATAATAAAGTTTCTAAAGAAACTTATTGTAAAGGTACTTGTTGTTCTTCAATGTGATTTTGTTTATATTTATATTATTAAGACCGACGATCCCGGAACAAAGCAAACCCATTTCCAAAAATCATTGTAATATAGTGGACCCGCATGCATGTTCCTTATTGTCCAGACGAAGGGCTGCTGCCCATATGGCGGAAAGTTGTCATTCTTAAAGGATAGACATCAGTTCGACCGTCAAGATGGCTTCCCTGGAGCGGGTGAGGGTATGCGTTTACACGTCCAGTTCACTGTAGTACGGCACGGGGTTTCTCTCCAGAAGGACATCAATTGGCGGGTGGGGGTGTCTGGTTTATGGCGGCACAGCGCAAGCAAAATTTTTTTCGAATAATTACTTGCCTAAATTGAAAAAGTATATTCAACAGATAATAAAGGCTATATGAAACTGGCATCATTTATTTATTTTATTCAGTAAGTATTAAACTATAAAATTTAAAAAATAATAATTGTTTATTTCTTCATAAATATTTTTTTTATATATTGAGGCCATTCATATACTTCCATTATTTATCAAAATTTGATTTAATTCTTATAATTGTTGACAATTAATATTTCATCTATTCAATTCCTTCCTAAACATTGCAATGGCAATATCTAATGTGTTTCGGTTAAATAATCATATATTTTGTTTTGTTTTTATAGGGAAAGTACTACGATGCCCACATCAAGATTAGTTTGTGGACCTCTTTGAACCAATCACTACCGTTACACTAGTTACACTCCTCTTGGCAGATGGCGCCAGAGTGTTCTTGTTGGTGTTAGAGTATACGTATGCGTTTAAAACACCTTGAAGACGACGTCTAGGTATCGCTTCCCGGCCTATGGCTAAGATCAAAGTGTAGTATCTGTTCTTATCAGCTTAATTGCTGAGGAAAGAATGTGCACGATTTTAGTCCATCACCCCGGGGCTGGGACAGCCCGTCTGCCGTGACTGGACGCCGCTCCAGCACAAACACATCCAATTAAGGATTACAGTTTTTCGCAACTGACCTAAAAGGATATCTATTTGCTGTTACTTGGCAACCCCCCCTCGCTGGGGCGGTTTCCAGTGGCGGCGGATGGGTCCCATTAAGCCCCGGGGGCCGGGGAGTAAACTTATCTGTTCTTATCAGCTTAATTGCTGAGGGAAGGATGTGCACGATTTTGGCCATCACCCGGGGCTGGGACAGCCCGTCTGCCGTGACTGGACGCCGCTCCAGCACAAACACATCCAATTAAGGATTACAGTTTTTCGCAACTGACCTGAAAGGATATCTATTTGCTGTTACTTGGCAACCCCCCCTCGCTGGGGCGGTTTCCAGTGGCGGCGGATGGGTCCCATTAAGCCCCGGGGGCCGGGGAGTAAACTTATCTGTTCTTATCAGCTTAATATCTGATACGACCCGCATGCGGGTCCAGTATATTAAACTGATTTTTGGAAATGGGTTGAAGTTCGGGGCTTGCTCCACTTCTACCGCGGGTTGGCCCACATAATTTAAACACAAACAAAATCTTGTTTAAAAAACCAATGTAACACTTGGGTGCTTTAGAAACTTTATTTTTGTTTTCGACCCCCTCCTAAAGATTTACATTATTCCTTGTAAAATTGTCTGTTCTGCGCAACTGCCAATAATGTATTAGTTTTCATAAAAGTGCGCAAGTGAAAGAAAACAGACCACTGACAGGACGCGCAGCCCTTATGGGGTAGAATTCGTGGAAACAACCACAACCCTCAACCCAGAAGAAGGGCAACGACAGGTCAGTCCAAGACATCAGAGAAGAAACTCGCGACTTTTTAATTTGTTACAATTGTATATTTGAGAGGCAATATATTTATCAAAACGCGAATACTATTTATTAATATATGGTTCTTCGAATATTTTAATCTGAAATAGTAACACTCAGAATAGATAGAAGGTGACGTTTGAAATCCTCCTCCGCTATAGGAACTAATTAGAGCGTTAATAACCTTAAAGTAGGTTTACTCAAACAACTCTATTAGTTTGTAACAGAAGGTTAGTCACGTTACGGATTTCTAATTTACAGATTTTCCATGCATACATATTATCCATTTTTCTTGTACAGTAATACTTATGTTTTGTAGATTATAATTGCTACCATATTATTATTTTGTGATTGATGACCCGTTATTCGCTCACAAATATTTTTATATGTATCTTGAGTGTTCTAATTGCAACTGTTAGCTATTAACTGGTTCAAGAAAAGGTTAATAATTTGTTTTCTTTATTATTCGTACAGGTTTATTTGTAGGGTATATAAGTGCTTTAATGTAAATTATTATTTTCGATGATACTCAACACAAATTGCACAAGTGAATTGAAAATTATCGGTAACAATTTGCATAAATTCGACAAACAAAGTCGTATTACTTGGCAGTAAGCCCGAGCCTATTGGTGATAAATATTAGTCAATGGGTTACTAAATTAGTTTTACCTGTTATTCGATGTTATGGTATTCCTGTCATTTTCTTCATGTGATTACTAGCAAAACTTGCAAAATGCGCTCTTGAAATAAATCTTAATAATTGGATATCATTTAGCATTATTCCAAATTTGGCTAAGCTGACTGTTAATACCACAATGCATTGGCCGACATGCCAAGTATTGAAAAATGCTGCTGGGTAGCAAGGTACTTCTGCTGAATCGTTCAAATCAACTAAAAAATAGTATATGTAAGAAATAATAAAATATAATAATTATTTGAGTTTTATTATTATTAGAAAATGTTTGAATGTCTAAAATTCGAATAATTTCTTTAAATTATTGTTTCCCTGTCAACAACAGCTACAGACCGGTATCGACCTATTTAATTCTCATCGCATTGTTCAGGTTTTAGCCATATTTATTATTTACGCGTATTTCTTATTCATATTTCTTGAATTGTCCTTGTCTAAATTTTGTAATTTTGTTGTATTCCATTACACTATTTTTAAATTTATAAATTTTGCTTTTGATGTTTTTCTTTTGTGCTATTATTAATACCAATAGGATTATAGATATGTAGAATATCTTTAGTACAGCTATTAAAAATGTAAAGAGAAGAGAAAAGTAATAAATGACGCGCTTACAGAACCAAGGAAAGGCAATGGGAAAATTTGATAAAACCAATGGAGAAAAACGCAATAGAAAATCCAAAGTTCTTCTATACAATGCTTACGGGAGAGAGGGAAGGGAAAGGACAAAACAAGCAAGACAGAATATTGAGAGAAAATTTAGAAATAATAGAACGATGGCATTTTTTAAAACTTATTAACTACACAAAATAATGAAAATGGACAAGAGACAAGGATAATTCGAAAACAGAAACGGGGAAGATTAAAGAAGAGGAATTACTTGAAAGTATAAGGGAACTGAAAGCACCAGGATGAGATCAAATCACTGCAGAAATAGTGAAGTTTAAGATACATATAGAAAAAGAAATGTTACTAGATTCTCAACAAAGTATTGGTGACCTACAAATTACCAAAATACTAGTAAATAGCATTAATCGTAGCGATTTATATAAAAAAAATGAGATGCTCTAATTACAGAGGAATAACATTAATAAGCATTGAAATGAAAATACTAGAAAAGAAAATTAACAAGAGAATCACAACTTTAATAGACCAAACATTAGATGAAGCATAAAACGATTCTAGGAGAGGAAGATCTACGCAGGATAACATATTCACAATAACACAAATCACAGAGAAAAGGATTAGAAGATATGAAAACACATACATGGGATTCATAGATTTTGGAAAGGTGTTCGACATGATACCAAGAAAAAAACTATAGACAATACTCCAACAGAGAAATAAAAGACAAATTGATTTATTTAATACAGAATATATGCATAAACAAAAGTAATGCAGTAATATATAAAATATAACGGACTAAGACAAGAATTTAACTCTATATTATTCAATATATACATAGATGATAAAATTAAGAGCGCGAAAACAGGAATTATTAAGACAAAACTAGGATACAAAAACATGCAATGAAATCAATGATTATAATATATACGGAAGTGAGACGTGAAATCTAACGAAGAGAGATAAAAGTAAACTACTGGCAGTAGAAGTGAGTGAAGCAAGTAACGAGAAGAGACAGAATAAGGAATACAGAAATACGGAACGAATTGGAAATAGAAGCAATAAGTTTATAGAAGAGAGAGAACTTAGCTGGCGGGAACACTAAATAAGAATGAAACGCTCCAATCAAACAAAACAGATATGGAAAGCAAGAACGTAAGAGGAAGGGGAAGGAGAAAAAAAGGGAGACAAAGACAAGAATGGTAAATTATCTATTCTATTCTCCGTATGTTATGTTTATTTTACTTTTTACATTCTCAACGATATTACAATGTTATTTTAAAAGCTTTTTTTTCTAAAAAGTTTAATTTTATTTTCACCAAAATTTCAATTATACAAATTAAATATTAAATATCTAGTGCAGTATTAATAATGATAAAATTAATTTCAATGGTTTTTGGAAAAAAATACATTGTTTTTAACTCATTGCAAAAGCATGTGTAGACTTCTTAGAAAGTCGTTTGGTAAATTTTAATTGCCTTTTAGGTTATCTTATTTGAGATTTTTTTTTATTTTACAAATTTACATCTGTTTTTTTAATCATTTTTATTTTGCTATATTTCCAACATGCTTTCATTTAAATTTTATTTTTTTGTACAATAAGGAAAAACTGCTTAGAGCAAATTGCTAGTGATAGAAAGTTTTCAAGTATTATCAACAAATTTTCAATTGGTTTGTTTCGGAAGATTAAAACTTGTTTTTACAATTTTAAAACGGCATTTTTATATTTTCTGTTTTTAATTGATGATTTTATAACTATTATAAAACAAATTTTAATATTTGATTTTTAAGGTTTAGATTTTAATAGCAAAATTTCAATTGTTTTGTCAAAATAACAATTTTAGGCACAGTTCAAAATGTTTTGTATTAAAAATTTAAACTGTTCGCTAATTTTAAAATGTTTTTAATGTTTTAAGCTCTTTACAGCAAATTTTTAACGATAATTTAAATTAGTTATGAATTTAATTTAAGACAAATGCTCAAATTCTATTACACCGTTACTTAAAATATGTAATTTATATGATAGTTACAACGATACAATAAGAAAAAATATTTACTGTACAATTACAAATATAGATCACATTTGTGCATAATTGCGTCGTAATATTCTTGTAGCTCTATTATTTTCAAAATTATTCTGATTCCCCGGACGGAATCAAACATTAAATAAGTATATTTTCAAAACATGTAGTAATAAAAAGGAGTCACAGTAGTGGTTACAGGTGGGTTTGTGTCATGCACCAGGGCGAAATGCAATGACGAACAGAACAAGTCTGTATTTCATCTCCGGTTTATGCGCGACCGTGCTCGAGGCTACGGATTGGCTATCTCCTTTCCTTTTCAAGGGGTTTTTACCTGAACCACTTCGGACTCCCTGCCGTTGTTCCTTCTCTAAATGTATTTAAGTAGAGAACCGAAACTGTAGTGTGTTAAAAAACTTAATTAAAAGCAAATTTCTACCTTTATATAAAATTTGTTTTCAATACGCTTCTACATTTTGCTTAAAATAATTGTATTAATGGTAAATATATGTTTAAATATGCATTTTTATTGTAAAAAATAATTAAAATTAACGGATGTGTCATTGTAACGGCAACTAATCTCAATTAAGAAGTTAATTTTTCTTAAGGTATCGTATCTTTAAACCTTTAAAATGAAACTTTAAGCGATTATTAGTGTATTGGTGGTTTGCAGTTACCGGAAATACTATTAAGTATAGAAAACAATGGGTTAGTATGATCTTGCTAATGTTGTCCGGAATTAATATGTTGTGTTATTTTTTTTAGTGCTGTTGATTCACGATGTGGTTTTAAAAAATGGTGTTACCGTGGGCAAGAATCCAACGTTATATGCGTCCGAAGTTAATGATCCCAGATGAACTACACCGGTAGATGTACCATTTGTAATTTCAAACAGTAAAATATACAACAATACAATATAGCTCTCCCCAAACGAGAGGAGAAAAACTGCATATTTAAATAACTATGTGTTATTTGTAGAACACTCACCTGTTTTATCTTATTACGAGGCCATGAAGATTCGCCCGACTTCATGGCCTCGTGATAATGATGATTGATGGCGTGCAATGCATGCAGAGTTGGAATAATTGAACGCAAACAACACCTGGTACTTGGTTGATTTGCCATATGACAAGAAAGTAATAGGAAACCGTTGGGTCTTGCGAGTGAAGACTAAAGCCAATGGTTCGATCAAAAGATTCAAAGAGAAAGGCTACGCTCAAAAGCATGCCGTGGTTTGCTGCGACACCGTCAGGACAATTTTGAGCTTCCGAACAACTTCAGCTTATACAATTTGATGTAAAGACAGCGTTTCTATATGACAGTCTTGCTGAAGAAGTGTTTTGTTTTTGATATTGACAAATCTAAAAATTTAATGTTACTATTTTGTTCTTTTTCTACTGTGAACTTGATGTTGGGGTGTATTTGATTAATTTCGTTCAAATATTGATGTATCTACTGTCTGTTCCTTTAAAACCTGAAATGATATCGTCTACGTATCTGTACCAGAATTTAACATGTTTTTTGTGGATTCTAAATTAAATATTTTTTGTGTGATATCATGCATAAATATTTCGGCTAACAGAGGACTTAGGGGTGACCCCATTGCTACACCTTCTTGTTGTTGGTAAAAACGGTTTTTGAATGAGAAGTAATTATAGTTTAGGATTATTTCTACTAAGTTCAAAAATTCTTTTTGAATTTTTGATTGAGTGAGGATCTTTAAATCTGTTAACTCCCTAAAAAGATTATTTAGTTTTACACATATATTGTAGGCTGGTGAATTTACATATGCTACCACGGGTCTAATAGGTTTATCTGGTTTATGCAATTTAATTGTTCCATATAATCTAGGGCAAGATGGGTTCATTGGAATGATTTTGTATTGTTCTTTTTGTGAGAAGATGCCTTTACTGTCGTATATTGCTGATTTTAAGTGTTTGATTAATAAAATAAAAAAAATATTTAATTTATAATCCACCAAAAAACATGTTAAATTCTGGTACAGATACGTAGACGATATCATTTCAGGTTTTAAAGGAACAGACAGACAGATACAGCAATATTTGAACGAAATTAATCAAATACACCCGAACATCAAGTTCGCAGTAGAAAAAGAACATTAAATTTTTAGATTTGTCAATATCAAAAACAGAAGAAAATACATTTGAATTTGAAATATACCGAAAACTAACATACACTGACACACTAATACCGAAAAAATCCAGACACCCTTTTAAACATAAAATGGCCGCGTTTAACGCCATGATTTTTCCTGCAAATAACATCCCGTTAAACGACAACGCTTACAAAAAAGAAATGGAAATAATAAAAACACTAGCAACCAATAATGCCTACGATAAAAGCATAATAGATAAACTAAATAATAAGCAACAATATGCCAATACTAAAAATGAAAATCAAATATTTAAATCACTGACTTTTTTCGGAGAAATAACAAACAAAACTAAAAACATTCTTAAAAAACTTAACATTAGCGTAGCTTTAAAACCCCCTACCAAAATATGTAATATAATATTTAATAGTAAAACCCCTATAAATAAGTTGGAAAAATCAGGCATTTATAAATAAACATATCGGACAGTCTGGTCAAAATTTTAACACTAGATTAAAAGAACATCTAAGCTCATATAACAACGCAAATGACAAATCAACATTTGCAAGGCATTTACGCGAAAATAACCATACTTATAACAATGATGTAATCCAGGTAATCGACTTTGCCGCAAAGGGATTAAAAATGGATTTATTAGAGGCCCTGGAAATTTTCAAAGTAAAAGGTAATCCGGACATCCCACTCATCAAGGACCAGACTGACCTGATATATACCTCTCTGTTTAATGCCGTAAAATAATATAAATTGTGCAACAAATGTAATTTTAAGTATTAGTTTGGTAATGACCAGCTGAATTGTGTCGAAACTATAGTCACTGAAATAATAAAGTATGTGATATAAACAAAGTTTATTTTATTTTATTTAAAGTTATAAAATATGTATCACAAAGTGAAAGCCTCTACAATCAAATATTTAATATATGTTGTTATTTTTAGGGTGTATTTCATAGTTATCGTTTTTACTAATAAACTCTAAAGATTTATAATACTCTTACTATTGTTAGCTATCTATTTTCGATGCATTATCCTGCTCATGAACTTTTTAAAATTAATGGATTAAAAACCATTTTAGTTACTTACTTAATTATATATTATTTTTATTGTCAACAATGAAAAACTCTAAATATTTTATATTCACATTTAAATATAAATAGTAGTATTCAGTAAACAAACTTATTGATTTTTGATTGCCGTACATATCTGAGTAAGTTATTTATATTTCATTATATTTATTTTAGTAAACGTTTTTATTTATGTTTAGAATCAATTTTATAATAAAGCTGTACTGAAGAGATTGAAATATCGAAACACGTGTCTACAGATGGTTATAAAATTGAGTATTGAATTATTTAATTGCTTTTGCTAATTTATTTTTAATTACATCAACCTAAATTCATTTCTTGTTCCAAATTACCATAGTATAGTCACTCGCAAACTATTTTAACGTACATTCAATCATTTTTAGTTCATTTTACAGAAAGAAATACGTTCAAACTAGTGTTGCTTTGATAGCCTTGCTATTTTGTAACACGCAAATTACTTTTGTATTATTCAATGTCTGTCGAAGTATTAGCTAGAGAAGTAGTTGTTTCAAAAGTGATTTGTTCATGTAGTCTTAATAAGACTCATTTGTTGTAGATTTTACGAAAATATATTCATTGATAAATACTCAACATTGTATAGACTAATTTTTCAAACTAAAATGTGTGGTGTAGGGGCTCGGAGTTGTAATAACTCGAAGAATAACGATGAGGGTTTAACAAATGCTTACTTTATTTATCTGTTCTTTGCTAAGTTTTAAATATTAATGATAATATTTACAAATGTAGAAAAATAAGAAATTTGTGTAAATGACACACACACAAATACACAAATGACACATGGCGGAAGGATCACGTGGTTAATAGCCAAAATACGACGACTACTACTACTACTAAAAAATCTCTGGTGGGACGTGGGGAACTAATCTCGGATTAATTCATTCGCGAGCCCCGAAACATTGATTTGGAAGCCGTACACGAAAAAACTGTTATTCGAAAAACAATAAACTTTATTTACACTATTTATAATGTTAATTCAAGACAAACGATTGTGCAAACCAAGCTCTGAGACTGAGTGCTGCAGGTGGTTTTGTTTTAACACGTCGGTGCGCCTTCATTTTGGTGGGGTGAAAGTGATAAGGGCGTCGATTGGTCAAACGGTAAACATGGATGTCTTGCTGAGTTTTTACAACACTCAGCCCCCTTTGTTTAGAATGCCAACAAAAATGCTATAAGAAATAAAATTATCGTTCCCAGGAAACGCACACACATTAAAACTAGTAGAATTGCGTTGTACAAATTATAAAATAACAAATGAAAAGGGCTAAATATAATAATCGCATTTTATGCCCAAACAAATTCGTTAGAGGTGCGAAGATCGTGTCCCATTTTTACCCGTTTGTTCTTTGTTGTCCGGACGAAGGTCTGCCGTTCAGATGATGGATATTCGTCCGTCTTTCAGCGACAGCGGTTTCTTCCAGGAAAGACACAAGTTTGACCGTCGAGATAGACCCCCTGGAGCGGGCAAAGGTATCCGTTTACACGTCCGGCTCATTGAGGTACGGCAACGGGGGTTTCTTTCCGGAAGGACATCAGTTGGCCCACTGGTACGGGAGAGTGTGTCTGGTTTATGGTGGCGCAGGCAACAAATTTTAGGAATAGTTGCATGCTTAAACCGAACAAATATATTCAGCAGATAATAATAATAAAATTCATTATTGTGTCGGTTGCCGTACATTTCAGAGTAAGTTTTTAATTTTTTCATTTTATTAATTAAGTAAATGTTTATTTTGCATTTAAAATCAATTTTATAATAAAACTGTAGTGAAGAGATGGAAAAATCAAAACACGTGTCTGCAGATGATTATAAACTTGAATGCTAGATTATTTAATTGCTTTTGCTATTTCAATTTAATGAAATCAGTTTAAATTCAATTTTTGTTCATAACTTTTCGTGTTAAATTTACTTTCAAACAGTCTAAAGTACATTTTATCATTTATTAGTTTTTTTTATTCAACAGAAATAATTTCCTTCAAATTAGTGTTGCTTTGATAGATGTACTATTTGTAACAGGTAAATTACTTTTGTATCATTCAATATCTGGCGAAGTATTAGCTAGAGAAGTAGTTGTTGCAACAAGTAATTTGTTTCGTAGCCTTAGTAAGACTCATTGTTTTCAATTTTTAAACTATTTATAGCTTCAATTATTTATTTTATTTGATAAGTATTAACAAATAAATATGTTTAGCTTTAAAATTTAAAAAAATAATAATTATCGCAATGACAGTATTGACAGTATCAAATGTATTTCTGTTAAATAATCATATATTTTATTTGTTTTTTTATAGGGAAAGAACTATGATGACCAAATCAACATTAGGTTTTAGACCTCTTTGAACCAATCAATATCGTTACACTAGTTACACTCCTCTTGGCAGATGGCGCCAGAGTATTCTTGTAGGTATTAGAGTATACCTATGCGTTTAAAACACCTCGAAGACGACGTCTAGGTATCGCTTCTCGGCCTATGGCTAAGATCAAAGTGTAGTATCTGTTCTTATCAGCTTAATTGCTGAGGAAGGAATGTGCACGATTTTAGTCCATCACCCCGGGGCTGGGACAGCCCGTCTGCCGTGACTGGAGACCGCTCTGGCACAAACACATCCAACGAAGGATTACAGTTTTTCGCAACTGGCCTGAAAGGATATTCTATTTACTGCTTACTTGGCAACCCCCCGGCTGGGGCGGTTCCGGTGGCGGTAGATGGGTCCCAATAACGCCTCAGGGGGCCGAAGAGGAAACACATCTGTTCTTATCAGCTTAATATCTGATACGACCCGCATGCGGGTCCAGTATATTAAACTGATTTTTGGAAATGGGTTGAAGTTCCGCTTGCTCCACTTCTACCGCGGGTTGGCCCGGCATTGCAGTGCCGCCGGGATCGGCCCACATAATTTAAACACAAACAAAATCATGTTAAAAGAACACCGAGCAAGGAAGAAGGTAGCGGAAAAAACACAAAGCACCACCACCGAACCAAATCCTAACACAAAGAAGCCCGTCAACTACCACTAAGCCCCAATTAAACTCCGAGAGAGTATATATTCTATATTATATTATAGCAGAAGCGACAATTACCACTGACTAACCATACACCTGACCTCCTACACATACACAACCCCAGATAAGTCTCCGCAGCAAAGTTACACAACTCCTCATTCATCCTACATAGTAAACAATACAACAACTGATCCCAATACTCCACCAGTACCACTAGTTAACACCTCATACATAAACTGAATCAAACATTAGCAGAATATAGAGAAATCCCTCTGATCAACAAATTGAATGGATCTGACTAATTGAAAATTACAATTCAGGCTCAGATATTAACAATGCTATTCATCACATTCAATTAAACTGGTCATATAACCCAAATTCCTCTAATATCAATAGACTTTCAAACACCAATATTAATAATAACAGACAAACTTCACGATTGAGAACTAAGGGTAGAGAACGATATGATGGTAATGTAGCTTCCAAAATACAAAAGCTATACAGAGGCAAGGAAAAGAAACTATAAGTAATGTAAATACAGAAAACAAGATCTTATTTATACCGTGTTAAACAAAGGTGAGAACATGAGGTTGGTTTGTTCGTTAATTATGGGGCTGTCATGATTATCTTTTTGTTTGTAGATTTCGAGGGTTTCGAGTACGTCAATTTTAATACCCTTGTCCGAGTGATAAGAATTTGAAGTATATCTTCGTCAAAAGTACGCCGGTTTTGATAAGGTGATTAGCGAATATTGAATCTTCTTCTTTCAAACGAAACGACGTTAAACGTTCTTTTAATCTAACATTAAAACTACGACTTGTCTGCCCTATGTAAATCGAATGGTGTTACATATTTTACTGTACGGTTGTAAGGCTACATTAATGTCTAGTTTGTTTTGGATATTGCGAATTTTAAGGCTAATATCTCGAAAATATGTTAATGATTTAAAGAATTTTCTTTCCGGTTCTGGTATCGTTATGTTGACGATATCCTAACGGGATTTGTGGGCTCAGATAGACAAATTAATCAATTTTTACAATTTTTAAACACAATTCACACTAATATAAAATTTACCCATGAAACTGAGCATAATAGAAACATTAAATACTTAGATCTTTTAATTTCCATACACAACGAAAAATTCAATTTATAAATATACAGAAAGCCCACATTTACAGATTCAGTTATACCAGCAAATTCAAGACATCCAATTAAACATAAACAAGCAGCATTCAATTCGATGATCCACAGAGCTTTCACCTTACCTTTATCGCAAGAGGCTTTAAAACAGGAAATTAATACAGTTTACAGGATTGGTAATAATAACGGTTATACAAACAAAACAATAGACAACTTAATAAAAACCCGCCAAAACAAAAATATTCATAAAATGTATGCAATTAACATTCCACAAAGAAAATTCTTTAAATCATTAACATATTTTGGAAATTTCTGATTAAATACTTGAGTGCTTGAAGATTATTATTATTATTAGTGGTTAAAAATATATCCTTTCTTCAACGGTTTTATTATTAACTACATGTACATTTCGACCCCAAAGAGTTCATTATCAATAGTATATTGACATAACAAAATAAATATAAAAGTCAAAAAATGTTGGGCGACTTAATTAAAATGTTTAATTAAATAGAAAAAAAAAATATATTTGAAAAAATCGTGGTGGGTTTAAAAGTTACGTTTGGGAAAATTTAAAATTGGTATAATTTCAAGTAATGGGTTATCTAAAGGACTAAGATCAAAATTGAATAAATAATTTTTATGTTTTTTCATTTCATTTGCTTCCAACATATTTAATCTATTATCGGTGGAATGTTTTAATAATTTAGTGTTTTCTACTGAAAACTTGTGGCCCGTAGAGAAAGTGTGATATGCTAATGCTGATTTTTCAATATGTTGATTTTTTGTGTGATATGTGTGTTCTTTAAAACGAGTTAATAAATTTCTTTGGGTTTGTCCAATATAAATTTTATCACAATGAGAACATTTAATTGAATAAATTCCAGATTTTTCCAGATAACTTATTTTATAAAAGTGTTGCCTAACATAATTTTAACTGAGTGGTTGTGTAATATGCAGGGGTAATGTTAAATTGAATAAATAGTTTGTTAAATTTTATGTGAATGTTAATTAATTTTACCTACGAATTAGAAATTGATAATAAATTACTGTTTTTAGATTTAATAATTTCCAGAAAAAATAACAAATTAGATTTTAACATATATCGCAAACCTACACACACTTTTAATTACATTCACTCGAATTCAGCCAGCCCTACAAAACATAAACTCGCCTCCTTTAATAGTATGATTTATAGAGCAGTTAATTTACCATTATCGGAATCTAATAGGAAGGCTGAATTCTATCTTATTTTTAAAATTGCTACTTCCCTTAATTATAATATAAATTCAATTAAAAAGATTATTATTATAAAAATATTTTTAAGACTTTAACTACACAAAATAATGTCAACGGACAAGAGATAGGAAACAATGACACGGATATTGCGAAAACAGAAACTGGGAAAAATAAAGAAGAGGAATTACTTGAAAGGTAAGCGAACTGAAAATGGGGAAAGCACGAGGACGCGATCTAATCACTGCAGAAACGGTGAAGTTCAAGGGACCTAAAAGAAAAGAAACGTTACCAAAGATCCTCAACAAAGTATGATTGATCTACAAAATACCAGTAAGGGGCATTAATCGTAGCGATTTATAAAAAAGGAGATAGAACGGAATGCTCTAATTACAGAGATATAACATTAATAAGCATTGAAATTAAAATACTAGAAAAGATTAACAAGAGAATCTTAATAGACCAAACGATTCTAGAAGAGCAAGATCGGCGCAGGACAATATATTCACAATAAAATAAATCACAGCGAAAACAATTAGAAGCAATTAAAACCCATACCTAGGATTTATAAGACTTGGAAAGGCGTTCGACATTATATTACGAAATAAACTGTAAACAATAGACAAAGAGATAAATAGAAGACAAGTTGATCAATTTAATACAGAATATATTCAATTTCTAATGCTGGTTTTTCATTTTTATTTAACTTTGTAGAATTGTTTTACTTTCATCTTATTCATGGCTACCCATTTTTTATTTATAATAAAACTTAAAATGACTATAACTCACTCATTTTTAGAAATAACTATGTCGTATGCCATATTGGATTAAAGAGAAAAAAAATACCTTTTGAATGAGGTCACAGCCAACTATGGTTTCCATTTAAAAAAAAGTAAGTTTGCGTCATATCTCGGAAAATAATGGCGATATAAATTTTCTGATTATTTTTTTATTAATCTGCATAAAATTATCTAAAACTTTGTCCTTAACAGTTTTTTTTCTATCTGTTATAATAACCGAGATATATTGATTTGAAAAAATTTACCCTTTTTACTTTTTTCAAAATACCTAGATACCCTTGAATTTTTTGAAAACTTTGAAAGTGGAATTTTATTCGTCACGTAAATCTACACTTCTTTCCTCATTTAACCGTTTCTCTATCTCTTATAGTTTCCAAGATCCCCATAGAGAACATCGAAAAAAACTCACCCTGTATATTTTTAAATAGTTAGAACAACAATTATAATCAGCTGAAAAGTAAAAATAAAAATAATTACACTTGAAATTTTACATAAAAAATATCAATATATACCGAACCAATAAAGAAAAGACAAATATTTGTCATCTACCTGATGAAGCCCCTGTGTGGCGAAACAATTGTTGTAGAACAATAAAACGATTTTTTGAAACCTTACATTACGTCAATGTTTTATTAAAAAACAATGTCCTCTTAATCTAATAAAGTTATGTAATTAAAACACGATAACTTGGTTTTGCCACTATATTTAAAAAAAAAATACACAGTGACTATAGTTTCGATTATAGGCTTAAAAGTTTCGACTATAAGCTAGTAATTATCAATCTAAAAGTTTAGTTTGAAAATGACTAACTTATAGTCGAAACTGTAGTTAATGTGTATTTTTTAATATGGTAGTACAACAAAGTTATCGTGTTTCAATTACAACTCATTCAAGAAATAAACGACCATACCATCAAATCTCTAATGGAGTTTGTTGGCTGTTGTAAATATTATCTCAACACTATTAAAATTTTTATTGCTATATTTGACATTAAACAATATATGTTGTTTTTTAACTTTAAATAAAATAAAATAAACTTTGTTTATATCACACACTTTATTATTTCAGTGACTATAGTTTGGACACAATTCAGCTAGTCATTATCAAACTAATACTTAAAATTACATTTGTTGCACAATTTATATTATTTTACGGCATTAAACAGAGAGGTATATATCAGGTCAGTCTGGTCGTTGATGAGTGGGATGTCCGGATTACCTTTTACTTTGAAAATTTCCAGGGCCTCTAATAAATCCATATTTAATCCCCTTGCGGCAAAGTGGATTACCTGGATTACATTATTATTATAAGTATGGTTATTTTCGCGTAAATGCCTTGCAAATATTGATTTGTCATTTGCGTTGTTATATGAGCTTAGATGTTCTTTTAATCTAGTGTTAAAATTTTGATCAGACTGTCCGATATATACTCCTTGACAGCTACATGTTATTTTATAAATGCCTGATTTTTCCAACTTATTTATAGGGGTTTTACTATTAAATATTATATTACATATTTTGGTAGGGGGTTTTAAAGCTACGCTAATGTTAAGTTTTTTAAGAATGTTTTTAGTTTTGTTTATTATTTCTCCGAAAAAAGTCAGTGATTTAAATATTTGATTTTCATTTTTAGTATTGGCATATATGTATTTTTTTGCTGCTTTAAGTTGTTGCTTATTATTTAGTTTATCTATTATGCTTTTATTGTAGCCATTATTGGTTGCTAGTGTTTTTATTATTTCCATTTCTTTTTTGTAAGCGTTGTCGTTTAACGGGATGTTATTTGCACGAGAAATCATGGCGTTAAACGCGGCCATTTTATGTTTAAAAGGGTGTCTGGATTTTTTCGGTATTAGTGTGTCAGTTTATGTTAGTTTTCGGTATATTTCAAATTCAAATGTATTTTCTTTTGTTTTTGATATTGACAAATCTAAAAATTTAATGTTACTATTTTGTTCTTTTTCTACTGTGAACTTGATGTTGGGGTGTATTTGATTAATTTCGTTCAAATATTGCTGTATCTGTCTGTCTGTTCCTTTAAAACCTGAAATGATATCGTCTACGTATCTGTACCAGAATTTAACATATTTTTTTGTGGATTCTAAATTAAATATTTTTTGTGTGATATCATGCATAAATATTTCGGCTAACAGAGGACTTAGGGGTGAGCCCATTGCTACACCATCTTGTTGTTGATAAAAACGGTTCTCAAATGAAAAGTAATAATAGTTTAAAATTATTTCTACTAAGTTCAAAAATTCTTGAATTATGACCGAGTTGACATTGCATTTTTGTAAATGTTGTTTTACTAGTTTTATACATTCGGATGGTGGTATATTTGTGAACATATTTGTTACATCAAATGATACTAACTTTATATTATTGTCTAGTTTAATTTTACCTAGTTGTTTTGTGAGTTCTACTGAATTTTTGATTGAGTGTGGATCTTTAAAATCGGTCAACTTCCTAAAGAGGTTATTAAGTTTTATACATAAATTGTAGGCTGGTGAATTTACATATGCTACCACAGGTCTTATAGGTTTTTCTGGTTTATGCAATTTAATTGTTCCATATAATCTAGGGCAAGATGGGTTCATTGGAATGATTTTGTATTGTTCTTTTTGTGAGAAAATGCTGTTACTGTCGTGTATTGCTGATTTTAGGTGTTTGACTAATTTATTAGTTGGGTCCTTTTTGAGTTCTATTATATTGCCATTATTAATGAATTGTTCTACTTTTTCTATATAGTCTGGTTTTGTTATAATTACGGTGGAATTACCTTTATCTGCTTTGGTTACGATTAAATTGTCAATTTTTACTTTACGTTGAATGTTTTTAATTAGTTTTGAATCTATAGAGTTTACTTGTGCCTGTTTAATTAATTTTGCAATTTTTTCTTTGCTTAATTCACTATCACTGACATTTTTTAGAGCAATTTCTGTTTCTACTATTAGCGTTTCTTTAAAGTTTGTACAATTAATATGGGGGGAGTATTTGGGGCCTAATTCTAATAGCGCAGTTTCCTAATTAGAAAATTCGGAATTAGTGAGGTTTATAACTCTAGGATAAAACGTGCTTTTTGTGGTGCACATATTAGGTTTACAATTACCGGATTGTTCCTGTTGTAGTTTTTCAATTTTCTTCTTCTGGGTCTGGTATTTCTTGTATGTTATGGTACTCACTTTGCTTCTTACGTAGTCGTCGAAAAGATCAAATTCCACTGGGTGTAAGTCATGTAGTAGTTCTGTGTGCAGCACCTTCAGGTATGTAAGTATGATATCCCGTCTTCGGAACCAGAATTTTGATTCTTCTTTTATCCATAATTTTTCTGCTGCTGTTTTGGATTTTCTTCCGGCTACGGTGTTGGTATTTGTCTTGACTTGTACATATTTGGGTAATATATTGAGTTTTAGACATTCTTGATTAAATCTGATATTTTGTATTGCTTGTTTGTGCTTCAAACGTAACTTCATGTATATTTTAGCCTTTTCTGCTACACTAGCGTTGATTAAATACTTGATTGTAGAGGCTTTAACTTTGTGATACATATTTTATAACTTTAAATAAAGTAGAATAAACTTTGTTAATATCACACACTTTATTATTCTTAGTGACTATAGTTTCGACACAATTCAGCTGGTCATTATCAAACTAATACTTAAAATTACATTTGTTGCACATCTATATATTATTATACGGCATTAAACAGAGAGGTATATATATGGTCGCTGATGAGTGGGATGTCCGGATTACGTTTTACTTTGAAAATTTCCAGGGCCTCTAATAGATCCATCTTTAATCCCTTTTCGGCAAAATGGATTACCTGGATTACATCGCTATTATATGTGTGGTTGTTTTCGCGTAAATGTCTTGAAAATGTTGATTTGTCATTTGCGTTTCTGTACGAGCTTATATGTTCATTTAATCTAATTCTAAAATTAACACAATCCCACAAATTCAAAACACGACAACTTACACACCACAACCACAAATGACAACGAACATAACGAACAACAAATCCGAAAATCCGTTCGAAATCATAATGCAAATAAAACAATTTATTGAATCGCTCTCATTAGACTTCAATAAACTTAAATTAATAATCACAAATGCCTTACAAAAAATACAACAAGCCGAAACATCTTCGGATAAATTCTTTATTGTATTCGAGGCCGTATGCGCTTTCTTCGGGTAATGGCTAACACAAATAATAGTAGTAGATGCATGAAAATATTAACATTTAACTGTAATGGGATAAAAAAACAGAAAACAGAACTAACCAACTTTCTTAACCAACACAACATAGACATAGCCCTATTCCAGGAGACTAACCTTAGGAACTGTGAAGTATTTCAAGTGCCCAACTACAAAACATACACACACAACACACGCGAAATAACGCACACAAACAGACAATTTGGAGGAACTGCTGTGCTTATTAAAAAATCAATCCCACACAAACAACTCCCGCCCATCGAATCAGTGATGGAGAACACCCGAATCCAAATCTGCAACAATAATAACAAACTTACAATAATTAGCATTTACAAACCCCCCAACAAAACTTTAAACGACACCACACTAAAAAATTTCCTGACCGTCCCCGGGCAAGTAATCGCCGCAGGAGATTATAACGCCCACCATACCTCGTGGAAACATAACAAAAACAACCATGCCGGCAACGCGATCGTAAGATTCGCGGAAAAATACAACAATATACACATCACAACACCTAATGATGCCACTCACACATACACATACAACGACATAAACATGAACAACATACTCGACTTTGCTATACACAAGGACATTGACATTACGAACTGCTACACAATACCTGGACTTAATTCGGACCACGTACCTGTTGTTTTCACAATCAATGTGAACGAAGGAAAGAAGGAAAATACCACACAACAGACAAAATACACACAAAAAAATACGGACTGGACATTGTTCAACAAGCTGACGGAAAACACAGAACACATCAAAAGACCGACAAACACAGACGAAATCGACGAGACAGCCTCACAAATAATTACCCTAATCAAAAATTCATTAAATCAAAGTGTACATAAACACACACAAACTCACACCCATCAAAAACCTCTCCCTCCCCACATAATTGACTTGATCAAGGAAAAAAACAAACTATTCAAACAGTTTTTACAAACCCGTGACCCCCAAATCAAAACAGAAAAAACTCGAGTACAAAACTTAATTGAGATTTTAGCTAACACGGAGAACCATAATCCTTGGAAAATTCCAAGGATTATGATTAAAGATAAAATCAACATCCCAATCCTCAAATCCAACAACATCCTCGCCAATACAGACACTGAAAAAGCAAACATGCTGGCAAACACCTATCACAATACTTTCACACCCAACCCGCTTAATCCCAACACTATTTTAACAGTTAAAAACTCACTTGAAAACATAGAACTCACGACAGTAAATCCAGACAGTGAAGTCACAACAGACGAAATAATAGGCATCATTAGGGGTTTAAAACATAAAAAATCGCCAGGTATCCATAACATACCGAATGTTGCGTTAAAAAACCTAAATATTAACCTAATTAAAAAAATAGCCGAACTTTTTTCCGCGATCTTACAACTTTCGCACTACCCCGATATATTCAAACTCTCGATAATCATACCCATACCCAAAAAGAAAAAAGATCCCGAAAACCCAAATAATTACAGACCAATTAACCTCCTCCCAACCATCAGCAAACTACTAGAAAAAATTATTCAGAACAAAATAACACAACATCTAGATGATAACGCAATAACAATCCCCCAACAATTTGGATTCCGTACTGAACACTCCACAGCACAGCAGCTCCTTCGTGTCACTGACACAATAAATCACAACACAAACATTAAAAAACACACAGCAATGGCCACTCTCGATATTGAGAAAGCATTCGACACCGTTAGGCACGACGTTATACTCCACAGGCTGCATGAAATTAACCTCCCTGTAGAACTAATCAAACTAATAAAATCTTATCTTACTAACCGTAAATACAAAGTTAGAATTAACAACACGCACTCAGAACCAAAAACACAACTCTGCGGGGTACCCCAAGGTAGCGCGCTAGGCCCCACCCTATTTAACATTTTTATTAATAAAATTCCCATCTCAGACGACCCGCGAGTTATCACAGCACTTTTTGCTGATGATACCGCCATCCTCGCTTCATCCAAAAATCCCACCCTTGCAATCCAACTCCTCCAAGACTCGCTAGACCGAATCACCTATTTCTTTGAGAAATGGGGGCTGAAAATCAACACACAAAAAACAGAAGCAATAACGTTCCAATACAAAAAACGCACAAACACACATTTCCCTAACTTAGAAGCCATTCACATTGGGCCACTGCGTGGCGCGTCGGAGACGCGCTGCAGGTGACAAAGGCTGTAAGTAAATGGTGGTATTCACACGTAGCCACGCCACAGAAAAACGCTGGCCACAGACGGTTCTAGCAGTTCGTTCCGCCGCGAGTGGCGGCCACAAAAAGTGGCGCGTCGGCTGGCAAAGCATAGAATCAAATGGGTGCATTCACACACACGCGCGTTTTTTAGTGGCCGCTACAGACGCGCGTCGTGGTTGCGTTAGACGCGCCACTACGGGCCACTTTTATGAAAATAAAATGAAATTGTGATGTGGCCATCGTAGTACGTTTCCTTTATTTTACTCGAAAACTATTAGGTTTACGCAAAAAAGCTATTCTTAATAATTTGTCCACTTTTAAATTCTCTGTAATTAGTTATAATATAAGTTTCATGTAACTCGTATCGTTTATTAGTAATTGGCTAAAAACGTCAAAGTTTTTAATTTTTAATATTTTTCTCGAAAGATAAGTATTTTGTGAAAAATATGTTTTAATAAAACTTATCCAATGTCTCATTCTCTTTAACTTTTGTTTGAAAAGTTTTGTAATATTTTTCATATTAAAGAAAATTTGGAAAAAAAACAAAAAACGGCCTCGAGTAAACATCCACTTCCGGTTTTTGAATGTTCATCAAAATTTTTTCAGTTCCAGTATTTCACGATTAAACCTTAAGTTTAAAGTTTCATCTCAATCGTATCATTCGTTTTTAAGATACAGCGCCCACAGACATTTTCATGCACGAAAACAATACTTCCCCTATATAGGGAAAATATAGGGAAAGTAAAAATATAAAAATCTTTTTATTCTACGTTCATACAAACTCATAACTGTTAATTTTGTCATACGCACACGTGTAATTATACAAATATTAATTTTCTATTAATGGTGAATAGATATATAAGTGCAACGAAGTATTTTATTTTCGCTCATTATTTATCTGCATCCGTAATAAGTGATGAAGTTCGAACCAGCGAAATATTAAAAAAGATCACGCTAAACTACAATACAATGGCATCGTCGATAAACCATTTCAATACTGAAAATTTCATTAATAAAATTAAAGAGCTGCCTTCAGCCTGCAGCGCTTCTACGCGCGTTAGTCGTGCGTTAGAAGCGCTGCTAACGGACCACTAACCATAGAAAATATACATATACTATAGAAGCGTCTCTACCGTACTATGGTCTGTGACTGCTGCCTGGCCATCTCTGGGTCAATTCGCCAACTAAATGCTATTTAAATGGGCCAGGCGGGAATTACGATTATTGAAATAAATGTTTATTTTCTAATTATTTTTTTTTAATGTGACAATGTATAGTCAAATATTTATTTTCAGATGAAAAATTTGAAAATAAATATTTGAAAACATAGACACATTAAAAATATTATTGGAATAAAAATTGAAACAAAATGATAATGAAAAAGAAGTAGCATACTAACCTGAATACTGTAAAAAGAAAAAAAATGAAGACTGGTAAGGTCAAAAATAATAATACAACATTACTTAATATGTTCTATATTATTCATTAATCAATCAAGAGTTTATAATGTATGAAACTTGGGTGGTGATTACTTCTTCATTATATACCTATAAAAAATAAAAACATTAAAATTTCAAAAATTGCAATTGTTTTTTAAACTCTTTTCCAACCCACCCAGAAGGTAGATTTTTTTGGTTCATTTTTTTTACTGTGGTTTCCCCAGTACGCCTAAATCCACATTTAACATAAAAAATGAAACATTTATTTCCTTTAAATTATAGTGGATACTGTAAGTTTACTTTTTATTTAGTTATTTTTCTTTTCTCATACTGCAATGCCTGATTAAAAATGAGATCTGTTTTTCTTTTAACTATTCAGTGATCATTATTTTTCAATATATTATTCATATTCAACACATTGCACCAATTAAAAGTACAAAGTTTGCAGAAATTATAAATAATTTTATTAATAATAACATCGCACATTAATTTGTATTATTCAATGTCTGTCGAAGTATTAGCTAGAGAAGTAGTTGTTCCAAATGAATTTGTTTTGTAGCCTTAGTAAGACTCATTGTTATAGATTCACGAAATGTTTTCGTATTTTTAAATTTATTAATAATAACATCTGTATGATCACAATGTTCACAAATGAAAGGTTTATGTTTCTTAATGGTTTGTAGTGTATATTAAAACTATTGTTAAGATGGCAAATTGTGGGAAATAATTCTTAAAAAAATAGGAATTAAGTCTTATAAAAGTGGGTGTACATTATTTTAATTTAGCAGAAAGGCTATCTCTGAATTCATTTTCTACTCAAAAATTATGACATTCAGTAAGTTCTGTTGAATTTTGACATAATATGGATTCTTTACATGTTATACAATTATAATAATTACCCAACTTTTTACTAATAAATCTACTAATATATCCCACAGCATTTCTGACATATTTTCATAAGAGTCAAGACATTTTCTGAGAGTACACTGTTTTCTTTTCAGTATTACAAGCTTTCTTTTTAAATGTGCACCTCTTTGATACATTTTCCTAGCCTTTGGTGTTAGATTAATAGTTGCTCCCATTCACTTTAATAAAAGTGGTGTTCATTGTAAATCATGTTTGTTAACAGTAAGATTTATATCAAGTTGTGCATTATTTAATGATACATTATCGTGATGTGGATCTGGTATTTCAATTAAAGCGAACTGTTGATTCTCTTTACTTTATATATTTATGGGTAAAAACAATGTGAGCACAGCTGAGGTTAATACCGTATTATTAGAAAAATGAATATGACAAACTTTTCTTTTAGCACAAATTTCATCGGGTGTCATGGTAATTAATTCCGAATTATCACATGCTTCTACCCATAACTTAAATCTTTCCATATCCTTATTTGGTTTAGGAAAACTATACCTACTTGAAGTTTTATCTTCACAGTTCTGAACCATACACCTACGATATCTTACCATTTTGATAATATACGCTTGCTAATAAACAAGTGTATGACTAACAAAGAAAAGAAAATGACTTACCTTTCTACAGCCAGATGACAGTCAATATCGACGAAAATTGCAATCAGAACACCCAATAAACGTTTTAAAATATTTTATAGCGAATATTGGGCTAATGATAGTAAAATAATGCTAATCTAACAATTATAACCTACAAAACGTAAACATAACTCTACAAGAACAGTGGATAATGTAGGGAACGCTTGGGACATCTGCATTTTTGGTCGTTAACGCCATCTTCGGGGTCGTTCGCCAACTAATGTCCTGTTATAAACAACTCCGTATGAGTGAAACGGCCCTGCCACTAACGCACCACTAACGCGCCAATAACGCGCGTTAGTGGTCCGTTAGCAGCGCTTCTAAAAGTGGCCCGGTCAGAATGCAGCCTTAATCCACAACAATCACCCCATCCCCTGGCGTAGCGCAATTAAGTACCTTGGGGTAAATATAGACGAAAAACTAACATACAACAACCCAGTGGCGTATTCAGGGGGGGTAATTGGGTAATTACCCCCCCTAAGAATTATTTATTCGCTTATTTTGTTTATTCTTAAAAATTACTAATATTTCAAACAAACAAGTTAACTGTTGGTAATTCTAGTCAGCGATCTATGACAGTGCATTTTTCCATGTACACAAATTAAAATTATCTGCGCAAGCACCGTTAGAAAAGTGATGACTTCCTTTGCACGGGGGGTTCCCCTTTCTAATAATACCCGACATATATTGATACTATTCGCCTCTTTGGTATCGTAAATCGTTACATTGTTTTACATTAAAAGAGCGCGATTCACATTTCTTAGTTTAATTTATAATATTTCTTGTCTTACTTGGTTTAAATGTAAAAGACAGAAACCGAAACTGTTTACACGTCGCATGTAAATCCTAAATTTTTAGTGATTGCTGATAAATTACCAATTTATTATAATTCGATCAATTATACATAAGGTATTTTTTTGATTTTAGGAATAGTATATGCATTATTTTAAATTAATTTATTCCTGATTTTTGTTGTAATTAAATTAGTAAATGAAAATTGATAATCTACGTTGGATTCATTTGTTCAGAAAATTAAAAAAACACGATTTTTCAACAAATAAAGATCGATCTATGTCAACAGTCAATTTAAATCATCCATCTACATCTTCATTGACATTTAGCAGTAGAAATCTTCACTAGGTTGTTCCCATCATGAGAAAAAGAAGCATACAACATGTACATATAGTAATGTTGAAATTTACATTCATATAGTTAAATTTAGTAATGTTAATCAAATTGAGAAATTTCGAATTTTAAATTGTAAAAGATACTTTTGTTTTACCCTATTCTGTACATAAAAAGGAGGAAGGATATTAAATATTACTGGTCTGGAAAACATTTTAGACAATTTAATTGGTTAATCTTTTATAATCATTTAAACAGATTCTTTTGCAAATATTGCTTCTTTTTTACAAAATTTGGTGGGTTGCACCAACAAGTGCCATTGCAAAAATAAGTATCTCAGACAGTATCTCAATATTCTAAATTATCAGGTAAAAATGTTGTGTTATAAAAATATTACCATAAAAATTCAATTGTTTATGCGAAATTATTTTATAAAATCACGAGATATAAGAAATAAATTAAATATGGAAAGACTTCGACAAATTGAAGAAAATAGACATAGATTAAAACCAATAATCAAAAGTATCATATTTAGGGGAAACAAAATATTCCCTTACGAGATCATCGTGCTGCTGGTTCTCTCTTAAATACAAAATCTATTACAAACGAGGGCAATTTTTGTGAAATTCTACATTTCGAATTGCATCTGGTGACAACTTTAAAAAATCATTTGGAAAACCATTAAACATATTTCACAAATGTCTCTTGAAATACAGTGACTTTGAGTAAATAGAATAAATAAAATGAATCTTGCTCTAATAACTTTATAAATAACACTATTGATGTTTTATCCAATAAGGGGAAAAATACTGCCACATCTTTTAAACAATTTATAATGATGCAGTCAATATTTTAAACGAATTTCAAATTTAAATGACAAAACCGCGAATTACCAAATGCCAGAGGAATAGACCAAACATGGATAAACCTATTATAGCAGATTATTTTTATTTATCTTTTTCCCTTTTATCCATTATGGGTGTCAGACTTATTTTCTACAATATGTCTCAGTTAATTTCTTTTACACTTCTTTACCACTGTTGCGTAGCTTGTGCTATTTTCTTATTTCTTTCCATTCTATTCCTTTTCTTTCCGCTGCTTGATGCTTGATGTACTTGCTCGTTCCAACCCTTGGTCTTCCTAATTCCCTCTATCTTTCTTAGGTATCTCATTTCCATTGCATTGGTTTTTTTGTTATTACTCTCTGTGGTTACTCACGATTCACTACTATAGTCCATCCGTTGGATCTTCCGTCCTACGTCACAAACTATCGCTTCAAAAAACTAAAGTTTTACAGTGCGTTCTTTTTCTAACGCATTTGGTTTACTTTATCCGACTGAATGTTTTTGTGTCGTTTCTCGAAGCGATATTTTGTGACGTAGGACGGAACATCCAACGGATGGACTATATATAGCAGTTAATGTATTTTCTATACTTCTGTTTTTATTGTCTTTGCAATCTCTTTTTTCTCTAAGAATGTTTTCTTTATTGTGTTGTAGATCATTCCTGCTTTGCCTAGTTTTTCATCTTTTTCTGATTCTATCTTCCCTGTTTCCTCTATTGTTGATCCCAGGTATTTAACCCTATTTTGCGATTGCTCTCTTTTGATGATATTATATTTATCTTTCCAGCTCTTTTTTGAATATTTCCAGGTTTTCTTCTGAATCTACTATTAATGTTATGTCGTCGGCAAACATTAATACATATTTGCATTTTTAATAGTTTTTAATATTGCTATACCCTATCTTTGTGCTTTCGGCTCTTTGTTTGCTATTTCTTATTGCTTCGTCATTAAGTGATGCAAATAGTAACGGGGTTAATATACATCCTTGTCTCAGTCCTGTTTTGGTCTTGAACTCCTCTGATTATTTATTTCCTATTCCTACTTTATTTTTGTTATTTCTTTATTATATTTATAATGCTTTTTTTATCCTTCTTGTCTCGAGTATATGCCATATGTCCTCTCTTCTTACGTAATACGCTTTTTTAGGTTGATGAAGCATATGTGTAAATCTTTTTCCTTTTTAATCATCTTTTCTGTTAATTGTCTCATTATGTATATTAAATATTGTTTGCTTCTATTTTTCTGAATCCGTGTTGTTCTTCTCCCAGCTGTTGATCTAATTTTCCTCTTATTCTTGCTTCTATTAACCTAGTAAAAATTTTCCCTGGTTTGATTGTGAGTGTAATACCTCTGTAGTTATCATATATTTTTGTGTCTCCTTTTTGTGTATGGATATTATAATTCCCTTGTTCCATTCCTCGGGTATCTTGTGATTTTTGATAATGTCATTTACTATTTCCAAGAATTCTTCCTTCCCCTTTCCCCATATATTTCATTATTTCGGCTGTGATGTCATCTATACCTGGAGATTTTCCTAGTATTATTTTTTTGATTGCTGCCTCCAGTTCTTCGATTCTTATTTCGTTGATTCCTCCATTTATTTCACCTTCTATATCTCCGTGCTGGTCTGTTTTGGTTATTTCATTAAAGAATTCTTTCCATCTTTCTAATATTTTCTTTTCTTCTGTTATTATATTTACGTTTTTATCTTTTATATTTGGCTGGGTTAATGTATTTTAATTGTTCATTTGTTTAATAGTGCTGTTAAACATCTTTTTGTTTTCTGTGAACGTTTCTTTCAGTTTCTTAACGAACTGCTCCCAGGATTGCTTTTTTGTTATCTTGAATTTTTGATCCACATTTTTATTTGCTATTATATATCTTCTATAATCTTATTCTTTCCTTGTTTCCTTGTTTAAGTTTTCCAATTCTCTTCTTTTGTTTTTACAAATTGTTTTACCTCTTCTGACTATCACCTGTTTTTCTTCCTCTGTTTGTTTGATATAGTGATTGTTTCACATCTTTCTTGGGCTGCTTCACTTATGATTTCTTTGATCTTTTTCTTTTCTCCTTCTATTTTGTCTTTTTCTCTATTTTTGATTGGTATTTATTCCTAGTTTCTTTCTTTTCAATTTTTGGCTTTATGTGTTTTTTTATTATTGTTTTCGACTTCGTATACTTCAAGTTTTCAGCTTCTGTGTTAATTTATATTTTTACCAAGTAGTGGTCGCTCCCTATTTCAGCTTGTCTTATTACTTTAACATCTTTCACCTTTTCCATTCTTCTGCGTCTATTAAGGAGTAGTCTTTTATTTCTCTTTTCTTGGTCTAACTTCTCTAGTGTGTTTATGTATGTATTTGAATTTTGTGTTTGTCACAATGAGGTTGTTTGCTATACATAATTCTATAATTGTTTTTCCATTTTCGTTTCTGTTCTCATCTCCATACTTTCCCCTGTATATTTTTTGCTCTCTCTCTTCTTTTAGTTCTTTGTCATTTCTCTCATGGAGTCTTTAAACATGCTCTTTAATTCCTCCATTATCACATCGTTCTTAGATATATTTAGATTTTCCTTCTCCGTGAGTTTTTTTTTCTGTTTTCGACTCCCTTTGTTTTATTTTTGTATCCTGTTGTTATGACAATGTTTTGTTTCACTGCTTCGTTTTTCTATCTTTTTCTATTCTCCATTGCTAATTTGGAATCCTTGGAATCCATAATTAGGGCTGTCGATATCTCTTTCTCTTTTTGTACTCATTTGTTTCTTTATTTCCCACTTCCTTTTAGTTTTATATATTTTAACACTACTTATTTACTTTTTTATGGACTTTTGCATGTACGTGGTTAGCTGTTTTAAGTTCCTCTGAACTGAACAGAGGATTATTATCGAATTAATATATATTTACCTCTCCTGAATAATATTATTACAGATCTGCAATACAGATTTAATAAAGACACGATGAATTTGTTCAAATTTAACACAACAATACCTAGTGTTTTATTGATAACAAACTGGCGAAGATTTAGATGTCACTTCAAAATCTGTTGCAACATATTTAAATAAAATTTTACCTGAAAACGTAACATGTGCAATAGCAATTAATTTTGGAAATTACAATGGCAAAAGAAAAAGAAAATCAAAGAACAATTACCAGAAAATGCTTTAGATGTATACAGAAAATATGACCCGAATATTTACTGAACATAAAAATAATTTTACAAATATTATGTACTCTTCCTGTTAGCGTTCCTTCTGCAGAAAGAAGTTTTTCTGCACTGAAAAGATTCAAATGGTGGCTGCGAGCCACTATGTCTCAAAAAAGTCTAACCGAGTTAGCTGTATTATCAGATATAATGTCCCAAGGGCAATGATAATCCGCGATAATTTTGACTACCCGAAAGTGTGTTGCTTAGTAATTACTTAAAGCAACACACTTGAGGGAACTAGTCAAAATTATCGTGTATTTATCATTGCCCGAGGGGCATTCGGTAAGATAAGTTCTTGAATAACTTACAAAATATTAAAAGTTATTTATTATATAAACAATTTTGAAAGAACAATGATTAAGCGTGTAAGTTGGTACCTCTGGCGTATCGCTCCGTCTTTTGTCATAATTTGGCGGTTATGTTTTAATTCGTATTTCCTAACCTCACAAAAATACTCGAACGGCCTCCGTAAGTATTCACTTTTAACCGTGTTTTCTAGTGTCGTTTTTTCTATTAACTAGTTGGTTCATCACATTCTATACCGAAGCGTGATTCGGACGGACCTGATTATACATTGACAGATCGATTGTATTTTTTAACTCAAGGGCAACTGCGGATATGGTATAAATGTCAACTTGACAGCCGGGAGATTATCGATAATTTCCCTAGGGAGCTTTTCAGTTCTCGGTGACATTGCCGCCTTAATTTTGAATAGCATGCGGCGTTTGTCAAAAATGAACGAATCTGATTGGTTGCTCATTAATGAAAGAACTTATCATTGATATATGGATATTAATATTGACAATATTATTAAAAAGCAAAGAAAATCGTTTTTTTTTAATAAATTTAGTTACAAAAATCTGTTTCAAATTTTACAAAATATATTATTATGATTTTATATGTGCTATATTTATTTCGGGTGTGATATTATTTTGTTTATATTTAAAAATAATAGAATTATATTTTATTTATTTATGGAATAAAAAAATATTTTCATTTTTTCAAATTACCCCCCCTAAGCCAGTTGACTGGAAACGCCCTTGTTAGCTATCACTTAAATTTGTTTACATTTAATACTTATTGAGGCCCCTGTTCAGGCCTAGTTTAACGACGTTTACATCCGGAATATCATAGGTGTGATTCCTATGAAGCGTTCGTCTGTATTATCTGAATAATGAGATGGTCTATTATATCTACTTATTTATAAACGAATCCATTGTAAATTGGTAATTTGTACTAATATTTATTAATAATAAAAGTCATTATATTGTATCATATTATGAAGATTTTAAACAATTATGTTGTCAAAAGACACGAAGAAAATATTGTAATTCAAATATAATCTATAAATGATGGATACAGATTTTTACGAAAATTCTCTATATTAGGACATTAATTTAATATCAACGTGAAATTTTTATTAAATGTTTTTTAAATGTTTAAGAAAATGCTCCAAATAAGCATCAGAATCTAAAAAAGTATGAAAATAAGCATAAAAACATTTTCGAATTCGAAATTACAACGGATATATCTATTTTAAGGTCCCCCAAGACGAATCCAATCATTTTCACTTTCCTATATAGAATATATAGGAATTTTTTTTAAATTTTTGTTCACCAATTTCCACTAATTTCTGGATTTTTTTGTGTTTGTCTGTGTGTCGGTCTGTCTGTCTGTCGGTGGACGCTGTATCTCAAAAACGAACTAGAACTGAAAAGGGTGGGGTGTTTACTCCAGGCTTTTTTGTTTTTTCCCGATATTCTTGTAAATATGAAAAATATTACATAACTTTTCAAATACAGCGCCCACAGACTGTTTCACGCACGAAAACAATACTTCCCCTATATATACTATATAGAGAAAGTAATAAATATCTTTTGTTAATAAAGATTTTTCATAAACTCCATAATTTTGAAAATATTAAGTTTTTCAAAATTCAATTTATTTTCCCGATATCTTTTTAAATATAAATAATTTTACGAAAACCTATAAAGAAGTATTTTAGGACCCGACAAAATGAACATCTTTTTTTAATGAATATTTTTCATAACCTCCTTGATTTTTTTTAAAAAAAAGCAAATTTTTTATGTTCTATTTCCCGATATATTTTTAAAAATTACAAATCACAAAAAATTACAAAAACATTCAAACAAATGTTTTAGGTACCATAAAAATGAACATCTTTTGTTAATAAATCTTTATGAAACAATAATTGCAGATTATTATTAGTGCTCCCATTAGAACTATCAATGTGCATAATGAATATACAGGGTGCGCATATAAAAATTATTGAAGAAAGCACAAGAATACAAATAAAACTATTAATAATAAATTTAAAATTAAGAAAATATTTCGTGAATGTACAACAATGAGTCTTACTAAGGCTACAAAACAAATTTATTTTGAAACAACTACTTCTCTGGTTAATACCTGGATAGACATTGAATACAACTATCAAAGCAACACTAATTTGAATGAAATTATTTCTGTTGAATAAACTAATAAATACTAATTAAAACACTTTAACGTTGTTTGTATATATATATATATATATATATATATATATATATACAGGGTGAGTTTTTTTCGATGTTCTCTATGGGGATTTCGGAAACTATAAGAGATAGAGAAAAGGTTAAATGGGGAAAGAAGTGTAGATTTACGAGACGAATAAAATGCCACTTTCAAAGTTTTCAAAAAAGTCACGGGTACCTAGATATTTTGAAAAAAGTAAAAAGTGTCAATTTTTTCAAATCAATATATCTCGGTTATTATAACAGATAGAAAAAAACTGTAAAGGACAAAATTTTAGATAATTTTATGCAGATTAATAAACAACTGCAATTGTTTTACTTTCATCTTTTTCATGGCTACCCATTTTTTATTTATAATAAAATTTAAAATGACTATAACTCACTTATTTTTAGAAATAACTATGTCGTATGTCATATTGGATTAAAGAGAAAAAAATTACCTTTTGAATGAGGCTATAGCCAACTATGGTTTCCATTTAAAAAAATGTAATTTTGCATACTATCTCGGAAAATAATGGTGATAAAAATTTTCTGATTATTTTTTATGAATCTACATAAAATTATCTAAAACTTTGTCCTCTACAGTTTTTTTCTATCTGTTATAATAATCGAGATATATTGATTTGAAAAAATTGACACTTTTTACTTTTTTCAAAATATCTAGTTACCCTTGACTTTTTTGAAAACTTTGAAAGTGGAATCTTAGTCGTCTCGTAAATCTACACTTCTTTCCCCATTTAACCGTTTCTCTATCTCTTATAGTTTCCGAGATCCCCATAGAGAACATCGAAACAAACTCACCCTGTATATACAGGGTGTCCCGTTAATGCGGGGAAATGGCTGGACCATAGATTCCTGGGGTCAAAATATGATGATTTAACGCAACTTATCTATATCCAAAAATTTACGGTTAAGCCGGAATTTGGCTTCAAAGTTTCAAAATTTTTTATTTCTTTTGTTTATAACAATTGAACGCTTTATTTGATTTGAATGAAATTTATTATTAATAAGTACCATAATATCATACATCATTTCAGTTATTGTGGGCATTAGTGATTGACAGGAAGTATAAAAAACAGTAGTACCACCACTTAAAAACTAAAATATTTTTTTATTGGTGCATCCAAAAAAATCCAAAAAAATAAATTTGAAAGGGCATTGAATTTAAAAACTTTTTTGACTCTTACTAGTTTTTGATATCTTCTACGGTTTTTGCACAAAGAAATAAAATATGAATATAGTGTACTCATTATCCACTCATTAATAAGTAAATAAACTTACTCAATAGAATAAGAATTAAATAATATCAATTAATAAAATAAATCAAAACAACATCTAACACTTTTCAAACAATTTTCTTTGCAAAATCCTAATACAAACAAGATATCTGTTTGTTCCAAATATGAATAATTATGAACTTTAATAAAGTTAAAAATTAATTGTTAAAAGACACTAAATAATTATTATTATACATAATTTACAATTTTTAAAGAAAGACGGCCACGAAAAATATTTATTTTCGATTCGATGAAAAACTAGATTTTGTTTTTACTAGATAAAAAATATATATTTTATTTTTTTGTGAGAAAACCGTAAAAGATATCAAATATTATTAAGAGATAAAAAAGTTTTTAAATTAAATGGTCTTTCAAGCAGTATTTTTTTAGTTTTTATTAGATCTACCAATAAAAAAATATTTTAGTTTTCAAGTGGTGGTACTACTGTTTCTTATACTTCTTGTTAACCAATAATAATCATAATAACTGAAATGGTTTATTATATTATGGTAGTTATTAAAAATAAATTTCATTCAAATCAAATAAAGCGTTCAATTGTTATAAACAAAAGAAATAAAAAAAAATTAAACTTTGAAGCCAAATTCCGGCTTAACCGTAAATTTTTGGATATAGATAAGTTGCGTTAAATCGTCATATTTTGACCTCAGGAAACTATGGGCCAGCCATTTCCCCGCATTAACGGGACACCCTGTATATATATATAGTGGAATGTTACATAAGCGCTTTAAAAATAGGGGAGTAAATTAGGTCCAGCTGCTCATTTAAAATTGGGATTTCCAGATTAGCGCGTGCTCGGTAAACTTCCAGGGATTCCAGCAGATCCATTTTTGGGCCCTTCTTGGAAATGTGGATAGTGGAAAGTACATCCTTCCCAAAAGAATGAAACATTCCTGTGTTTGCAAAACACCTATTACAGGAATCGAAAGCGATTGTGATTGCGATTAAACGGAAAGCAGTCCACTACGACATTCCACAGGGGAAGATGGCGTTCAAGCAGGAAGTATTCCACATATCGCAGAAGAAGCAGCAGTGCCAAGGCGGCGCGCGAAATTCAAATTCTGCGAGAGCTAGTGGGGATAACGGCAACAGAAAGCAGCGAGATCAAAACGACGGCGGACAGCGCAGTCATCAACAGATGCAGAAGATTCAAGCTAACTCAAAATGTTTTGTATGTGGTAAATATGGACACATGGGAAATGTATGCAAGTATAAGAGTTATATTTGCAATGTTTGTAAAGTTAAGGGACACTTAGCTTCGGCCTGTAAAAAGAGAAATTATAAAATGCATTTTATGTCAAGTGTTGAACGGGTGCAGGATACATTGTATAATTTAAAGAATGACGTACGCTTACCCATTATGATTCCGGTAATTATCAACAATATTAAGCTAAAATTTGAACTTGATACCGGGGCGAGTTGTTCGGTTATTTCAACCAATTATAAAAATTCAAATTTTTCAGAGCTTGCATTATTTAAAACGGATAAGGTTTTATTTAATTATCAGGGAGATACCATTAAGCCGATTGGTTATATAAATGTGGAAATTGTCTATAGAAACATTTCCAATTGTCTTAATTTGTATGTAATTGAAGGAGATGGACCCCCATTATTAGGTCGCGATTTTTATTATTTATTTAATTTGTACATAAATAAATTAGAGAGCAAGGAAACAATTAATACAGATGTTTTAATGAACAGATTGTGTAAAAAATATGAAACTGTATTTTCTGATAATGTAGGATTATTTTCCAAGGGCACTATACATTTGAACGTAAAAAATAATGCAACAACTCAATTTTTTTTAAGCACGTCCTCTACCTTTCGCGTTACGAGATAAAATAGAAGATGAAATTGCGAGGTTATAGTTATTTAAGGTACAAGTGTAAAAAGTGATGCTTTATTGCACGAACTGGCGTTTAAAAACACGAGCGAGGAACGAGCGAGTTTTTTAAAGCCAGGAGTGCAATAAAGAGACTTTTTACACGTGTGCCTTACAAAATTTTATCTTCGATCGTAAAGGATTTCAAAGAATATATTCTTATGAGTAATATTTTAATGTCATTTCAATAATTTAATTAATGAAAACATATTTTACCCGCAGTGCACTAATGAAAATCTTACTTAGCAACGAGTAAACAAGTTGCACAAATGTCGGCCGCCATTATAATTTATGGAAAAAATGTTCGCTTTATTGTAATCGCTTCGACTTGCATTAAATGAAATCTTCAGAGTTCTTAAATCTGCCATTTGGTTTGTATTATATATTTTATTTATAGTTTATTAGTTATTTGTATCAATTAATAAAAATTAAGTTTTTCGTCAAAATATATTCATCTGTCAAATTTGACAATTCTGTGCAATAAAAACAGTTTGACATTACCGTGCAATAAAAACGTAAAAAAGCACTAGTGCTTTAAAAAGCTACTTTTACAATGAATAATGATGCAAAAAGCGTCTACTTTCTGTACGATCGTAGATAAATAAATTTAAATATAATTGAACCGGTAAACTATAGTCCATGGGGTACACCAATTGTTCCAATTATAAAAATAGAGGGTAGTATACGTCTATGTGGTGATTATAAAGTAACAATAAACAATGTTTTAGAAATTGATAAATACCCATTACCTAGAATTGTAGAATTATTTGTGAAATTACAAGGAGCTTGTTATTTTAGTAAATTAGATCTTTCAAATGCTTATCAGCAGGTTAAGTTAGATGAATATTCACAAATATACACCACAATTAGTACACACAAGGGTCTTTTTAAGTACACAAGACTTCCGTATGGAATTTCTTGTGCTCCTGCTAAATTCCAAAAAATTATGGAAGCATTACTCGAGGGTTTAGAAGGCGTACTTTGTTTTTTAGACGATATAGTCGTATGTGGGTCAACTGTAGATGAACATTTAAATCCTTTAGAAAAGGTTTTGAAAATATTGGGTGATTCCAATCTTACAGTAAAAAAAGAAAAGTGTAATTTTTTCAAAAGTCAATAACATATAAATTGAAATTAAAAGTGTACCAATACCCGCAGATATTAAACAATTAAAATCATTTCTGGGTTTAGTTAATTATTATAATAAATTTATTCCAAACAGTGCAAGGATTTTGGGACCTTTATATAATTTGTTGAAAAAAGATAATAGTTTTAAATGGTCGCAGGAATGTGAAAATGCTTTCAATGAAGTTAAAAATATATTATCATCAGCTAGTGTATTAACACATTTTAATCCTTGATTGCCAATAAATTTAGCGGTTGATGCGTAAAATTACGGCGTTGGTGCAGTAATATTGCACGTTTTTCCGTCAGGCGAAGAACGTCCGATTGCTTTTGCATCGCAAACATTAAGCGCTAGTCAAAAGCGTTATTCACAAATTGAAAAAGAGGCACTTGCAATAGTTTTTGGGGTAAAAAAGTTTTACCAATATTTGTTTGGGAAACAATTTACGTTAGAAACCGATCACAAACCTCTCGTAGCAATTTTCGGCCCAAAAAGGGGAATTCCTATATTATCTGCGAATCGTCTTCAGAGATGGGCGTTATTGTTATCAAATTTTAAATATGACATTCGGTATGTGAAATCTATGGATAATAAGGCAGATGCATTATCAAGATTACCTCAAAAAGAAATATTATTAGACATGGAACTAAATTCAGCACATATTAACTATATTGTAACTAATAAATTTTTGCCAATCGATTTTAAAATTATACGCGAAGAAACACGTAAGGATCCTATATTATTAAAAATTTTACATTTTATTAAAGTGGGATGGCATTCTAAAATTGAAGAAAATTCTAAACAGTTTTATTTGAAAAGAAATGAATTAACTATAGACAGTGGCTGTATTTTGTTTGGTTATAGAGTTGTTATACCATCAACATTAAGGCTAAACATTTTAAAGGAGTTACATTGTTCACATATGGGCATGGTTAAGATTAAAAGTGTTGCACGTTCATATGTTTGGTGGCCTGGTATGTGTAAGGATATTGAAAATATTGTAAAAAAAATTGTGGAAATTGTCTATTACACCGAAATAATCCGCCAAAAGCAGTATTAATACCCTGGAATTTTCTACAAAGGGTGTGGGAAAGGGTGCATGTGGATTATCTAGGACCAATTTTCAATAAATATGTTTTAGTTATTGTAGATGCATATAGTAAGTGGATTGAAGTATTTGTGGTAACAAACATAACTACAACAACTACTATTGCGATTTTGAGAACAGTTTTTGCAAGATTTGGCATACCCAGTATGTTGGTTTCGGACAATGGGAGGCAATTTATATCTGGGGAATTTCAAAATTTTTTACTTCAAAATGGAATTAAATTTAAAAGTATAGCACCCTATCATCCTGCAACAAATGGGGCTGCGGAAAATACTGTAAAGACTGTTAAACGAGCGTTATTAAAAGCCGTAGGAAAAGGAGATAAGTTTGATTGTAATGTAATATTAAATAGATTTTTATTAGACTACCGAAACGCACCGCATTCTACAACGGGCATATCACCCGCAAAATTAATGTTAGGAAGAAACTTAAGAACGAGGTTAGATTTATTAAAACCGGATAGTACAACACTTAAAACAAATGATACAGTGCGCGAAAACAATAATAGTGAAAAGGTGAATGTGCTCGAAGTTGTTAAAAATAAGCAAGGTGTTCAACGAAATAATTATGCGGGAAAACGAATTAGATTATACGATGTAAATGACTATGTTGCGGTAAGAGATTATCGATTTAAGAAACCTGCCTGGATTAAAGGAAAAATTATAAAAATTTTGGGACAACGTACATATTTAGTTTACATTCCTAGTTTGGAAAAACAATGGAGAAGACATCTTAATCAGATTATTGATTATAATTTTTCTATACATACTCCACGTGGTGTTGATAAGAAATCGGATAATGTTAATGATTTACCAATTGAAAATAATGTGGATGTAGTAAGGTCGAGTTCACGTATTCGGAATAAACCAAAACGGTTAATAGAAGAAATTTAATTTAAGTTATTTATTTTAAGAAATTAGCATTCACAATATTTTCAGGGGAAGATGATGTAATGTATTTAAAATAATGAATATGTATTTATTTCTGCGGAGACGCACGCTAGTTTTTGTGCCTCAAAATTAATTTGTAAATTTATATTAATTGTTAAAATATTTTTGAACATATAAAGTAAAATCAATAATTCTTGAATGTTGTCGGTATTTACATGGTGGTACTTTTTGATTAAAAATAAATAAATCAATAAATCAATTAGTTCAGCGTTTCTTCAATGATTTTTTCATTTACCACTTGGTGAAACATTCTGAAATAATAAAATATTAAAATTTTGTCTCCGCGCATTAAGATATTTACTCGCTAGTTAGTATTGAGTTGTTGAATGAAACTGTTGTGCCGTCGTATCGATCCTTATAGAATAAATCTTTATTTAATTATTAGTTACGTTAGTGTTTATTTCCACCACCCGGTCAAGAACGTAACAACTTCAATTTCTGGCTTTTCGAGGTTCTTCGAAACATTTTTTAAGCATGATAACGGCAATTTTCTAAAAGCAATAGAAATGATAGCTTCTTTTGATTCAGTTATGCGGGAACATATTTGCAGAATTGAATTGAAATCTGATTCTAGCCGGAAGGGTATGACTCACTATTTAGGGGATCAAATACAAAATGAAATTAATGAATTACTCGACACAGAGATAAAAAAAAATGTATTTTGGGCAATGTTAGAGAATCAAAATATTTTTCTGTCATATTAAACTGTACACCGGATGCAAGCCATACAGAACAAATAACCGTAATACTTAGATATGTTTATCTAAACAATACAGATAAAAAAGTAAAGGTATGCGAACATTTCATTGGTTTTTGTGCAGTCACCAGTTCAACTGATGTGGGTTTATTAAATTTTGTTTTGAATTTATTTTCACAATTTAACCTTGATATTCAAAATTTGCGCGAGAAAGGTTATGATAATGGTTCTAATATGCGTGGAAAACAAAATGGGTTCGTTCATAGCTCATAGTTTAAATTTAGTAGACAATGATGCAGTAAATATTACGCACCATATAATTCAAGAAATATATGTCTTCTTTTCATTAGCTACAAAAAGATGGTCGATAATTTGTAAACATTTACCAGATTTAAAATTAAAAGCTTTGAGTACTACGCGATGGTCCAGCAGGATTTACATCTGAAACTTAAAGACGATTCAAGAAATGAAGCTAACATTGAAGGTATTGATTTTGTTTGTAATCTCATTACAAATTCCTAAATTTTCCATTTTATGTTTATTAATAATAATGTTAACTTATTCATAGGCATTTGTTGGTCGTAAAGCTTATATATTGCTTTATGGCGATATTTACATTTTGCAGCTTATATTTCTACTTTTATGATCATATTGTGTCCAGAAATAAAGAGATTAAGGGAAATGTCAGCCGTTAGCCATTATACTGTTCCGGAAACGTCTTTCTGTAAGTTCGTTCATGTTTTATTTGCATGAAATAGGTAGTAACTACACCCCTTAGCCTGGGGTTGCCAACTGCTCTGTTGAGCTATTCACAATCCTTTTCTATTCCATGCGCATGTCGCTATAGCTTACCCCCGCCTAGCTTGTAAGTTTTCCAGCGGTAAAATACTTGTAAATTTTAAGAGTGTGTAAATAGACGAGTTAAACTCAACTCTATTGTGTAATTAACCACAAACCCAACTACGAATGTATCCTTAAGAACCAGGAGGAAAGTTATATTGTAGACTTTAATAGTATATTGTATAATGAGCATACAATGATACTCATTGCGCACGAATATGAAATTTGCTGCATGAGCCGAAGGCGAGTGCAGCAATTCATACGAGTGGGCAATGGTCATTGTATGCGAATTGTACACTATCCTTTTTCTACGGCCATAAATATGAATTAAAAAATACAAAAATAGATTTCTACTTATTGACATTGAACAAACTTTTATTTATCAAAAATATACGTGATATTGATACAGTTATGAAATGTTCTTGGAGATCATGTATATAATGGAACATTTACCGTAGGGTTTGATTTTTTTAACAAAACTACTCTCACTATTACTACTTAACAATTAAATTTCAACACACTCGCAATTTTATTTTGACGTGTAATTTCACGTCAAAAAAGTCAACTCAAAAATCAAATGTGTGTTATAAGTTTTATAATGTTCGTATAATATTTGCGCGTAATTGAAAAACTTAATTTTTTGAATTTAAGGAAATTCACATTCTGGTTCAATTAATATTATTAATGATATGCTATTGTAATATCCCTCTCCTGTTTAACTATTGTAGCACTAGTGCTACAACAGATATATTGTAACACTAGTGCTACAATAGATATATTGTAGCACTAGTGCTACAATGGTTGCTATGGCAATGAACCTAATAATATATACATAACATACAATGTACTACATTTCATAATCAAAAAGGAACCTACAATTATGTTATGTCATTACAGGAGTAGAAAATAGTATATTGTATAATGAGCATACAATATACTGATTGCCCACGAGTATGAAATTTGCTGCACGAGCCGAAGGCGAGTGCAGCAATTCATACGAGTGGGCAATGGTCATTGTATGCGAATTGTACACTATACTTTTTCTACGATTATACATATGAATTAAAAAATTCAAATATAGATTTCTACTAATTGACATTGAACAAATTTTTATTTATTAAAAATATACGTGATATTGATACAGTTATGAAACATTCTTGGAGATCATGTATATGATGGAAAATTTACCGTAGGGTTTAATTTTGTAACAAAACTACTCTTACTATTATTACTTACCATTATTTTGCATAAATTTCAACTCACTCGCAATTTTATTTTGGCGTTTAATTTCACGTCAGAAACGTCAACTCAAAAATCAAATTTTATAATGTTCGTATAATATTTGCGTGTAATTGATAAACGTTATTTTTTGTATTTAAGGAAATAATAATAATAATAATCTTTATTCCGTAGACCATATAGTGTACACAATATACATTTATAGTATTGGAAGCGTCAAAATAAAACTTAAAGTACTATTTCTTACATAATATCATCACATAAATTATAAAACAATTTTTCACCTGTATTAATTATAAAAAACGTTTAGTCTGATTCAATATTAATATTATTAATACTATGTTATTATAATATCCCTCTCCTGTTTAACTATTGTAGCACTAGTGCTCCAATGGAAATATTGTAACACTAGTGCTACAATATACATATTGTAGCACTAGTGCTACAATGGTTGCTATGACAATGAATATATAATATATACATAACATACAATGTACTACTTTGTATTATCAAAAAGTAACCTACAATTATGTTATTTCATTATAGGAGTAGAAAAAATAAATTGTTTGATTATTATGGCTGTTTTTTATTCACTCCCATAACTACCTAACCAAATTCAAATTCGAGAAAAATAGGATAGCGGAGGGGCGGCCCTGATAGTTTCGCACACGGGCGCTCAAGCGGCTAGCGGCGGGCCTGCATTTTAGTTACTTAATTATATATTATTTTTATTGTCAACAATGAAAAACTCTAATTATTTTATATTCACATTTAAATATAAATAGTAGTATTCAGTAAACAAACTTATTGATTTAATATAATCGTTTCCATAAAATATAACAGATGGCGCCTCGCTTATTATTTAAGAGCACTCTTTTAACGGCGAATGTAGAGTACATTTTTCATTCCGAATTTAGATTATAGATGTCAGTGTTGCAATGATATTTGTGTTGAAGTTATTTGAGAATTTAAAAACGTTTGAAAGGGGCCGGAAAAGCATACTTACCTGGCGTAGGGGTTACCGTGATCAACAAGGCGGTTCCCCCAGGGTGAGGCCCTTCCATTGCACTACGGTTGGGCTGACCCTTGCGATTATCCCTAATGTGGATAACTCGGGCGCGTAATTTTTGGTAGTCGGGACTGCGTACGCGCTGTCCCGGTATAATTCAAACATAACAAAAATCGGTAGAATTACTTACGTTTTTTCATTATCATTAAGCAGGCGGGGAACTGCACATTTTCTCACACTTCTTGCTAGTGGTTCTCTAGTATTTTTTATAACAATGTGTCACCATAATGTAGATCTTGCCCGTTATTTAGATTTATGACTTTTACGCAGGACCGATTAACACTACCTCTTGCCATTCACTTGGGAACGTTGTTTTCTCGCAAAAGATGAGTTTATAATTATAAACCAAATTTATGTTATATTGAAATAAATGTGAATTATTCATTGATAAATACTCAACATTGTATAGACTAATTTTTCAAACTAAAATGTGTGGTGTAGGGGCTCGGAGTTGTAATAACTCGAAGAATAACGATGAGTGTTTAACAAATGTTTACTTTATTTATCTGTTCTTTGCAAAGTTTTAAATATTAATGATAATATTTACAAATGTAGAAAAATAAGAAATTTGTGTAAATGACACACACACAAATACACAAATGACATGGCGGAAGGATCACGTGGTTAATAGCCAAAATACGACGACTACTACTACTACTAAAAAATCTCTGGTGGGACGCGGGGAACTAATCTCGGATTAATTCATTTGCGAGCCCTGAAACATTGATTTGGAAACCGTACACGAAAAAACTGTTATTCGAAAAACAATAAACTTTATTTACACTATTTATAATGTTAATTCAAAACAAACGATAGTGCAGACAATGTTCCGAGACTAGTGCTGCAGGTGGGTTTGTTTTATCACGTCGGTGTGCCTTCATTTTGGTCTGGTGAAAGTGATAAGGTCGTCGATTGGTCAAATGGTAAACATGGATGTCTTGCTGAGTTTTTACAGCACCCACCCTTTGTTTAGTATGCCGAAAAATATGCTATAAAAAAATTTCCGGTGATAAGAGATAAAATTATCATTTCCAGGAAACGCACACACAATAAAACTAGTGGAATTGCGTAGTACAAATTATAAAATAACAAATGAAAAGGGCTAAATATAATAATCGCATTTTATGCCCAAACAAATTCGTTAGAGGTGCGAAGATCGTGTCCCATTTTCACGCGTTTGTTCTTTGTTGTCCGGACGAAGGTCTGCCGCTGCCGTTAAGATGATGGATATTCGTCCGTCTTTCAGCGACAGAGGTTTCTTTCAGGAAAGACACAAGTTCGACCGTCGAGATAGACCCCCTGGAGCGGGCAAGGGTATCCGTTTACACGTCCGGCTCAATGAGGTACGACAGCGGGGGTTTCTTTCCGGAAGGACATCAGTTGGCCCACTGGTACCGGCGAGGGTGTCTAGTTTATGGTCGCGCAGGCAACAAATTTTACGAATAATTGCATGCTTAAACCGAACAAATATATTCAGCAGATAATAATAATAAAATTCATTATTGTCTCGGTTGCCGTACTTTCCAGAGTAAGTTTTTAATTTTTTCATTTTATTAATTAAGTAAATGCTTTATTTGTATTTAAAATCAATTTTATAATAAAACTGTACTGAAGAGATCGAAAGATCGAAACACGTGTCTGCAGTTGGTTACAAACTTAAATGCTAGATTATTTAATTGCTAGTTTAATTTAATGAAATCAGTCTAAATTCAATTTTTGTTCATAACTTTTCATGTTATATTCACTTTCAAACAGTCTAAAGTAGATTTTATCATTTATTCAACAGAAATAATTTCATTGAAGTTAGTGTTGCTTTGATAGTTGTACTATTTGTAACACGCAAATTACTTTTGTATCATTCAACATCTGTCGAGTTATTGGCCAGAGAAATAGTAGTTTCAACAAGTAATTTGTTTTGTAGTCTTACTAAGACTCATTGTTGTAGATTCACGAAATGTTTTTGTATTTTTAAATTATTAGGTAATAAAGGCTTTAATTATTTATTTTATTCGATAAGTGTAAAGAAATAAATATTTTAGCTATAAAATATTTAAAAAAAATAATTGCATATTTGTTTATATATATATTTTAAATATTGAGGCCATGCCTAGAACAATTCCAATATTTACCAAAATATGATTAAATGCCTTTAATTGATAACAATAAATATTTCATCTATTCAATTCCTTCCTAGACATCGCATTGACAATATCAAATGTATTTCTGTTAAATAATCATATATTTTATCTGTTTTTAATAGGGAAAGAACTATGATGACCACATCAACATTAGTTTGTGGACCTCTTTGAACCAATCAATACCGTTACACTAGTTACACTCCTCTTGACAGATGGCGCCAGAGTGTTCTTGTTGGAGTTAGAGTATACGTATGCGTTTAAAACACCCCGAAGACGACGTCTAGGTATCGCTTCTCGGCCTATGGCTAAGATCAAAGTGTAGTATCTGTTCTTATCAGCTTAATTGCTGAGGAAGGAATGTGCACGATTTTAGTCCATCACCCCGGGGCTGGGACAGCCCGTCTGCCGTGACTGGAGACCGCTCTGGCACAAATACATCCAATGAAGGATTACAGTTTTTCGCAACTGGCCTGAAAGGATATTCTATTTACTGCTTACTTGGCAACCCCCCTGCTGGGGCGGTTCCGGTGGCGGTAGATGGGTCCCAATAACGCCTCGGGGGGCCGAGGAGGAAACACATCTGTTCTTATCAGCTTAATATCTGATACGACCCGCATGCGGGTCCAGTATATTAAACTGATTTTTGGAAATGGGTTGAAGTTCGGGGCTTGCTCCACTTCTACCGCGGGTTGGCCCGGCATTGCAGTGCCGCCGGGATCGGCCCACATAATTTAAACACAAACAAAATCATACTAAAGAAACAATTTATCCTGCGAGTGCTGCAGAACGATATCGTGTATGGTGTTAATTAAGCGGGTAGTGCAGATAAGTTTTGAATTGATGACAGGTCTCTCAACCAGCGTCATCCAGGGCCACGCTTTGAAAACACGTTTACGCGGAACGTCTTCACCAGTGAATCATTATAGGCAACGCAATACACCACCGTTTATTAATATTCCTAAGATGGAAAATACAACCGTGATGAAATATGAAATGCCGTTCTCACTGGCTGCTGAATTTACATGTGACTTCTACAATGTTGCTATCGTACATACAAAATTAATTCAGACCGTTAACAAACACCTGAGGAGAATTTATCAATACGAACTGAACATTACATGTGCTGTATGCGATGAAAAACCAGACACTATTAAAAATGTGAAATCGCATCAAAAAGCTCTTCACATTGCAGATTACATAGAGCAATATAGCATCAGGCAACCACCTCTGTCTCTAACACCACGTAGAATAACAAAGAGGCCAGCACATGTTCACCAACCGGAAATCACACAAGCCTCTGCATATCCACTACGCAGCCCCATGACTAATAATGAACCCAACATAAATATAAAACACCAAGGTACTGACTCAATACCACTAATAACCACCAGGATGACAACATGTGTAACCACCTTGCCACTATCAAGACAGCAAAACACACATAAGTCCTCCGATAACACTGGTATGTTATCAGCTTGTAGTAAATGTTATGAAAATATGACCACACTATCAATACAAAACAAAGCACCACCACCGAACAAAATCCTAATACAAAGAAGCCCGCCACCTACCACTCAGCCCCAATTGAACTCCGAAAAAGCATATATTCTATATTATATTATAGCACAAGCGAGTGCTCTACAGCAAGCTGACAGCATCGTGCAATTATCACTGACTAACCATACACCTACAATTGACCTCCTAACACATACACAACCCTAGATAAGTCATCCGCAGCAAAGTTACACAACTCCTCATTCCTCCTACATAGTAAACAATACAACAACTGATCCCAATACTCCACCAATCTCATCACCTCACACATAAACTGAATCAAACATTAGCAGAATACAGAGAAATCCCTCCGATCAACAAATTGAATGGATCAGACTAATTTAAAATTGCAATTCAGGCCCAGATATTGATAATACTATTGATCAAATTCAATTAAACTGGTCATATTGTCGCGTGGGGGTCGTCGCGACTTCGAGATCAAAGGCAAAAGGATTACTGACTAATTATTATTAGGGAATGAAAGGTTACTTACTTGAAAACAAACTTTCCACTGAACTATTTATTACTACACTTGACTAGACGACTAGATGTTGGGGCAACCTCTTTGCTTGCAAGCTAATTCGCGACTGTCCGTCCTCAGCGGCCCCACGGATCTTCCTCGATTCCCCTAATCAGCATAAAAATTACTTATTAACAATTATCGAGGAAGTCCTTGAATTCCGCTGAGCACGGGCGTACATACTCGCGGACAGGGAGCGACATGATATTTCCTGTCTCAAATATCCCCTGTCCGCGACATTACTCCCCCTTCAGTAAATCGGTGCCCCAACGATTACACAACTATCTTAGCCTAACCTAACCTATAGTACTTAGGGTCTCTAGAGTCCACACTACACCATCACTTGTGAGTCTATCCACTCTTGATGTGTCCGAGGCTGACCTCTTGCTAGGAGACAAGTTGAGTTGGTCAAGCATCTTAGCGGGTGACTGTTTTCCGTGAGCTGCTTTGTGGAGCATTTATGGTACTGGCCTCCCAACGACTTGCCAACCTGGCCCCCTTGGTTAGAGTACAGATATGGTGCTTCATTGATGGATATTCTTCTAATTTTCCAGGTCAGGATCGTTGTACATGCTTTGTTCCTGGCTACTGCACTGCGGGGCACATTAGTTTGTCTGCGTTGCGTTGGATTTGGTTTGGGCCAGCTGCATCCATTAATGTAAGCTGCACTCTCTGCTTGCTGTCATCTTGGTGCGCCAATTGTGTTGTGACGATTCAACTTGCTCCTTTCAGATGTCGCCTCCCATCCTCCAGGTCCTTGGTATCTCGGCAGTGTGGGTAGTGTAACGGCTGCAAAAATACATATCGGCAGATTTCTTTCTTAATAAAAATAAATTGAAGTATAATACACTTTTAACTTACACCTACATTACTAATAATAATAAAATTACTCCTAAGGCTTTACTTCTAACTTTCCTAAATAACTATCCTACTTGCTATTCTATTTACCTAGTACCAATACTAAACTAAAATTATATCGAAGTACAATGATCAATTATTATTATTATGATTTCTCTATGGTGCCAATTACAACTTTATTTTTATTCTTACCCCTATTATCATTCATTTGAATTTTATTAAATCCTTCATTTACCGTATTTGTCCCTAACAAATCCCTACTGAGTCAATTTCCTCACTATAACTAATAAGTTAACTAAATTTGAGACCGTATGTTTGCGCCATATTAGCCCTAAATTCACACATGTCAACTCTCGATACAATCAACATAATAGTAATCATCATCATTTAATCATTTCTCGTTTGGATCGCCCTTAAACTGGTACCGCCTACCTAACGTCTAGCGAAAATGTGGAGTCGCTGGATCAAGTAATACGGTACGGCACCGTTAACGTACACTTAACTCCCATTTCCTACAATATTTGCAGGTACTTCGCTCCAGCAGCGACGGGATCCATCCCTGTGGTATCCTTTCATAGGCCCCAAATATTACAATTAAACTTAATACTAAACTAAAATTATTAACATAATTTTCATTTACACTCACAATCATTCTCTCGTACATCAGTATTCAATTGCATGTTGGGCCAATACTTAGCAAAAATAGGGTTTTACATTTCCGTCTCTGTTACGCGTATGTCTCGTTCTAATTCATTACTAGTAAATCTGACATTGAAACCATTGATCACGCCTCTTAAGGAGGAATGCTTTCTCTACTCCAGTCATTAAACGAGGACCATTTTGAGAATTTTTTAGTAGAAATTTTAAAAACGTCAAAATGAACGGAAAGTATTTATCACTTGGGGTGTACAGGATGTTTACAAGGATCTTGGAAAGTAATAGTGCAGGGTGGATAACTCTATTTGCAATTCGGTGGTTAAGAATATTAATGTGGACATTATTTCTGTTATGCTGACACCGAAAGGTAAAAGGTATTTAGAATTTAAAAAAATGTTTCTGTTACTCGGGCTTCAATTTCAAAATTGTGCATAATATTTTTTTTGAACTTCAGTACCTGAAGGGACAAGTTATTTATAGACTGTTTAATTTGATTGTATTGAAAATTTTTAAATGAGGTGTTAATGGATTGAATTGTTTTAGTAATTAAAAAAATAAAGGACATGTCGAAGTATGTGAATTTTTTTTGTTTTGATTTTGAGATTTTAAAAGTAAATTCGTAATGTATTCTGTCCTCATCAGACAAGGAAGAGCTGTGAGAAATTACCTGTTCTGTAGGCTCCTATTTCCAGGGTGTTAGATATATTCTTGCAGATCTTCTCCACCTCCCCTAGGACGTATGTTCCGCTTTGAACTCGAGGCCTAAAACTGCAACGTCCGCGACTCGCCATTTGCAATAGTTAATTTCACATCTCCTCTTTCCTCGAAAGCGATCCCGTCATAATTGTCTCCCTGGGTAAGGTGCCGAAGTAAAATCACCAAACATACTAATTCGTCAAGATATTGGACCATTGTACTCTATCTAAAACTAAATTTAATTAATATCTTATTCCTTATAAATGATTACCCTAGATTCCTATAAAATAAACGTATAATTAAGTAATTTAACTTATTAATTAATTACCCTTTATTGCAAATTCAATCAGATATTTTTTCATCGAATGGTTGATAGTAAGGTGCTATTCGTGAAACATGCACCACGTCTGTTTTGGCGTTCGCCGTCCGACCCATTTGAACGAGATAGTCGACCTCTCCCCTCCTCTCAAGAATTTTATAAGGGCCGAACCACTTGAGTAACAGTTTTTCACTGCGACCAACTTTCCTTACAGGTGTAAAAACTTTGACTATGTCTCCTACTTCGTACTCCCTTTCAGTGTGTTTACTATCGTACCTGACTTTTTCTTTTTGTTGTTTTGAATGAATGTTTTCCACGGCGACAGCTCTCGCGTTTAGGATTTTGTTTCGGAATTCTTCCACAGTTTCATCCGTTGTTTCTTGTAATAATTGTGCTTCGGTTGGTAGGGTAGGTTCCCTTCCATATAACAAAAAAAAAGGTGAATAATTTGTTGTTTCTTGTACTGCCGTATTGTAGGCGAATGCAATGTGCGAAATGTAGTTGCACCAGTCAGTTTGTTTGGTATTCACAAACTTGCTCAATATGTCTACGATAGTTTTATTTAGTCTCTCTGTTAGACCGTTACAATTAGGGTGATAACTCGTGGTAAGGTTACTTCTTATACCCATAATGTTCTGGAGGCTTGCAATCATTTCCGATTTAAAAACTTGACCTCTATCTGATAGAATTCTTCTTGGGCATCCATGACGACATATGATATTTTCCATCAAAAATTTGGCTACTGACCCCGCTTTACCGTCCTTTATTGCCGCGATCTCTGCGTACCTCGTTGCGTAGTCGGTTGCCACAATAATCATAGTTTTTCCCGATATGCTCCTCCTAAAGGGTCCTAGTAGGTAAATTCCGATTAAATCAAATGGTTTCCCTACTTTGATTGATTGCAGTAAGCCGAGAGGTTTCCTATTTTCCATACCTTTTCTTGCTTGACAATCTGGGCAACCGCGGACGAATTTAATTATGTCATTTCTCATGCCGTCCCAAAAATATCTTGTTGCTACTCGATTTAGTGTTTTTGTGACGCCAAAATGTCCAGCCATGGGTTCAGAATGGTTGCTATAGAGGATGTCAAATTTTAAGTGACTTGGGATACAGAGCAGGTGTTTATTTCCTGATAATGCGGAATTTTTCTTATATAATGCACCGGTATCTATCACATAATTACGAGCTCTTCTTCGCATCGCGGGCGTGCCGAGAGTATTGGAGGGATCTAATATGATATTGATTATTTCTTGTAATTTGTCATCTTGCTTTTGCTCCTTTATGATATCATCTGCACTTAATATGTTGGAAGTTCGTTTGGCATTTCCTCATCAGCTGTTGTTGCTGTTTTGACGGGATGTCTAGACAAACAGTCTGCGTTCTTGTGCGCTGTACCATTTTTATGCACAACTGTGTAATTATACTCCGACAATTTAATCGCCCACCTCGCTAGTTTTCCAGTAGGATCCCGACAATATTTTAACCAGCATAGTGCATGATGATCCGTTACTATCGTGATGTGCCGCCCATGAACTAAGTGTCTTAAGTTACCGAGACTCCAAACAACCGCCAGTGCTTCTAGTTCGGAAATAGTGTAATTTTTTTCAGCCTTTGTTAGGGTTTGGCTAATAAATGCTACTGGGTGTTTACCGTCATACTTTTCTTGCAGTAGGATTGCACCAATTCCATATCCGCAGGCGTCTGTTCTTAATTCGACATCTTTCGTTGGGTCGAAGTGAATTAAAACGGGAGCAGATGACAATGCATTTTTTAAATTATCAAACGATGTTTGTTGAGACACATCCCAAACAAAACCTCCCTTTTTTGTTGCGTTATGCAGGGGTTGAGCAATCATTGAATAATTTTGAATAAATTTCCTGTAAAAATTGCATGTACCCAAAAAACTTTGAACGTTTTTTGTGTTTGTGGGAACTGGGAATTTTTCGATTGCAGCAATTTTTTCAGGGTCAGTTTTAATTCCTTCTTCGTTAATTACAAATCCGAGTACTTTAATTTCCTTCTCCAATAAGATGCATTTAGAGGGTTTTAATTTTAAATTCGCTTGTCGGAGTCTCTCAAAAATGTTTTTTAATTTAACTATATGATCTTCAAAAGTTTCGCTAAAAACGATGATGTCATCTAAATAAATTAGTACGTCCTTCCATTTAAGTCCGTGAAAAACAATATCGGCCAACGCTTGAAATGTTGCTGGCGCGTTACATAATCCAAACGGTAGCACGTTGAATTCGTATAAGCCATTATGGGTACAAAACGCTGTCAGTTCTTTGCTTTCTTCTTTAACACCCACTTGCCAGTAACCGCTTAATAAATCCAGCGTAGAAAAATATTTGCTCTTGCCAAATGAGTTTAGGACGTCTTCTATTAATGGTAATGGGTAGTTATTTTTCTTAGTCACGGAATTTAATTTTCGGTAGTCTACGCAAAATCTCCAAGAGTTGTCTTTTTTCTTCACTAATACAACAGGCGAAGACCATGGCGATTTGCTAGGCCTTATAATATTATTTTGCAGCATTTCCTCGATTTGATTTTCAATAACCTGTTTTTCTTTGTAAGATGTCCGGTACGGTTTACATTTTATAGGTGTCGTCCCTGGGTTTAGTTCGATCTCATGTACTTGAAGGGTTGTAAAGCCTAGGTCGTCATTGTCGTCGGCGAATACGTCGGAAAATTCAGCGATTAATTCATTGACTACGCCCATTTGATTAATTGATAAGTGGCCTGTCGGTATACGTTGGTTTTCTGAGATATTTCCATTTGGATCATCCGCTAAAGTAAACACGTTGTTGATTTCATTGCCTTCTTGCAAGAATCCTATGGTGGATCCTTCCAAAAGTCTCGTATCAACGAATGCATGCGATTTTATTTTTATTTTAACAACGTTGTTTGTTGAATCTGCAATCTCAATTAACTCTAAGTTTTTAGGGTTTAAAAACTGGTAATTAGGACGCAGTGTTGTTTTTCCTGGTCTGGTGGGTAGTTTTGCAAAGCTGGTGATGCACTGCCCTGCTTCCACGATTAGTGTTTCCGTCAGCGTAGCTTTAATTTCTTGAGTAGGGTGATGATCGACGTCAATTTGCATAAGCTCTTCAATATCTCGGTTTAATTGTTCCATGTATTCATTTTGTTTGTTTACTTCTTTCTCTCTATCATTAAAAACTAATGACTTATCAACGTAATTTATCACGGCGCCATGTTTTTTAAGAAAATTATTGCCTAAAATAAGTGGTTTGGGAACATTTTTTAATACAAGGGCTGTACAGTGGGTTTTTAAATTTTCTACCGTGACTGTAAATGATGCTTCTCCTAAAGCGTGTGTAATATTGTTAACCGCCGTACGTAATAAGTGCTTGTTTGCTTTGGTTCGTTTAAATTTCCCTGCAAGTTTTTCTGATATGATGTTTTGACAAGCCCCTGTGTCGATTACAATTTCCGTTGTTATATCATTAATTTTTCCAAATGTTGTTAGTATATCTGATTTGGTGTGGTACGAATTTGCGTTGTAAAAGGCGACACTGGGCAATTTTAGTGACGCCTCTCTTCGTTTGGGTAGCCTCTGTTGTATGACTTGTTTTCGGTAAGTGGTGTAGGTGCCATACATGATCGTGCGGTGTGTCCAGGTTTCTGACATCGAAAGCAAATTGGTCTACCATCAGTGGTCCTCGAAAATTGCCGATGAGTGTTGTTTTTTCCGTTGCGCCGTGGTAATTGAAAATGCGGATTTAAAGCGTTATTTATCGGAGGGTGATTGTTGGGGTGATAATGGGAATTTTCTTTTGCATTTTGTGTTTGCGAATTATTGGTCGGAAATATGTACGGGTTATGAAAAGGGTGTGTAGGTATGCTAGCATGCGTGTTGTAGGTATGGTGGGGGACAAGGGGATCGGGTTGTTGCAGAAAAGGATTCGTATTTTGAATAAAGGGGTTGCAACCGAATGATAATCTTGCAGTTAGTGCCGCTTTCTGAATGTCGCTCATTTTTAATACTACTTCTTTTAATTTCGCTTTGGTCATACGTGACGAACGTAGCTCTACATATTTTTCTAAGTAGATGGGATGCAGTCCGGCCAAAAAATATTCGATTAATCTTTCGTCGCTGACCTGTCCTAACTCTTCGCATAATCTACTCACATCGTAGTAGTACATTTTTATATCTTCGTTAATACCCTGTTTCCGACAAGCTAATTTTAATTTAATATCACCCATTGGGTCGTCTCCCCCAAACTCTGCAATAAAAGCAGCTTTGACATCCTCCCATGTTTTATCAAAGTTTATTGGTTGTGTCCTAAATTTTGCGTACCAAAAACATGCTTCGTTTGTGAGGAAAGAGCCGAAAAAGTGAAGCCGGTATTTGTCATCCCAACCATTTGAAAACGAGGCTTGTTCAAAAAGACGAAGAAATGTTATAACGTTGTGAGTCGCGGGGTCAAATGTTGGGGGTGTTGTGAATTTCGGTTGTGCGGGCGTGAGAGAGGTAAGATTTGCGTCATAAATTGTCGAGTTGGCCATTTTTTGTGATGGTATTGTTGTATGCTCCCGGAGTTGGTTTTCACTTTTTAGAAATTCGGCGTTCGCTGTAATGTCCTGGGCTACGAATTGAGGTGGGTGGATTTTTGTCGTATTTAAATCGTCACTCGAAATAATTGATTCTGCCGACTGCGTTTCCGACATAGACCAATTGTCGATGTTTTCTTGAATAAATACGATTGGTTCTAATGGTTGACTGTAGCCCGTTTTTAAAATGGCCGATGTATTGTTATGAATTTTCTGTTCTTCGGGTACGGATTTAGTGGGCGTACGCGCGGTTTTATTACTACCGGTAAATACTTCGCCAGCGTTTGTATCAAAAATTTCGGTACTTCTGGTAGTCGGGCGAAATTCAGCGAATTCCTGATCGAATATTTGTGCTTGATAGCGAGTGTTGTAATTTGGCTTCTTTTTAGACATTTGAGTCCGAGTTAATGCACTGCATTTAATTTACACATTGTTCGCAAGGTCGCGGTTTCGTCTTACAATTATAACACTCGCTAACACTCACAGCATGCACGTATTTATTACATTTACGTTTCCTATTGCCCTTGACCTCAATTAATGAAATTCTACTTAAATTATTATTTTTCTACAACACATTAAATATTAAACTAAAATTAAACGGGTTTGGCGCCTCCACCACATGTCGCGTGGGGGTCGTCGCGACTTCGAGATCAAAGGCAAAAGGATTACTGACTAATTATTATTAGGGAATGAAAGGTTACTTACTTGAAAACAAACTTTCCACTGAACTATTTATTACTACACTTGACTAGACGACTAGATGTTGGGGCAACCTCTTTGCTTGCAAGCTAATTCGCGACTGTCCGTCCTCAGCGGCCCCACGGATCTTCCTCGATTCCCCTAATCAGCATAAAAATTACTTATTAACAATTATCGAGGAAGTCCTTGAATTCCGCTGAGCACGGGCGTACATACCCGCGGACAGGGAGCGACATGATATTTCCTGTCTCAAATATCCCCTGTCCGCGACAATATAACACAAATTTCTCTAATACCAACAGACCTTTAAACACTAACATTAATAACAGACGAACTTCACGATTGAGAACTGAGCGTAGAGAACGATACGATGGTAATGCAACTTCCAAAATCCAAAAGCTACACAGAATCAAGAAAAAGAAAGCATACTAACAAATAACACAGGGTTTTTCAAAGTACTGTACCATCGAGGAGCACACTTTAGTCAACCACTTTTAAAATGTATGCCAATCGAACGCTGAAATCACACACTGTTACGACACTCTGCCTTTTGCTCCAGCCGAGAACTTAATAACCCCATTCAGTGAAAATGAACTACCTTGTCGCTTAAACAAAATGGCCAACACTGCACCAGGAAAAGATGGGATTAAATACAGTTCCATTAAGAAACACGATCCTTGATGTTATGTACTAACGGCACTTTACAACAATATTCTTAGCCTAAACATAATTCCAGTGGCATGGAAAAAATCCCACATCCTGGAAATTGGCGACCTATTTCCCTCCGTAGCACTATTTAACTGTTTACTCATGTTTAGCTAGCAGAATATTTGAATGGGCCCAAATAAATAACATCATCTCGCAGTGCCAAAAAAGATTCGGCTAAAGAGAAAGCTGCTATGAACACAATTGCGACTTTAATTAATCACACCCGGGAAATAAAAGCGTGCTATCATTGCCTGGTTAGATCTAGAAAACGCCTTTACATCAGTCCCAAATAACTTATGTAATCTTCTAATAGACTTATACACCACAAGCAACTATCCAATGCATCACAGAAGATTCCATTTCATTCAACATCGGTGCAGGAGTGAAACCATAATTCAAGGCTTTAGAATGCTTAACACCATGGACTCCAGAGTAAACCGGATTGCGTGGAATTAACTGTTGGAAGTGATCCGTAGAAGACTCTTACAAGTGCCTACCTCTGAAGATGTTGTAAAGTTTCTATCAGGTGACCTTGAAAATGAATTTGGTCGTGATATTGGCGGTATTATGTCCCTCTGGACAGAGTCAGGAACGCCTCTCGAAATGGATTTGACAACCTGTCCATGAAGAGATATGCTTAAAGTTTGTTAAAGACATCGAAATAGTCATTGCAACCTCAGAACAAGGAGAGAAGGCAGTGGAAAAAAACCTTAAAAGGTGCTTTCCGGGCAAATCTATTTTCCAAACTTAAAAACAAGAAAGGCTATGGTAAAGTCTTTGAGTGTACCTCGCTGTGGTCTGCAAGTAACCATTCGCGGCCCACATAATTTAAACACAAATATAATTTATCTTGTATTTGATTCTTATTTTTCACTTGGTGAAACATTATGTTAATAATAGGTTGTTGAAAAAATTCACTTGGTTTGTTTCACTAAATTGTTTATTTTATATTCGACTAGTTTCGGCACTGGGCCATTATCAAGAATAATGTACAATTAATGTTACGGTTAAGTCGGAATTTGTCTTCAAAATTCCAAAAAATGTTAATTCTTTTGTTGAACGCTTTTTTAAATTATTTTATTTGAATAAAATAAAATAATAGTAGTAGTAGTAGTAGTAGTAGTAGTAGTAGTAGTAGTGTTAGGCTATCGACCATGTGGTCCTTCCGCCATGTGTCATTTGTGTATTTGTGTGTGTGTAAATGAGCTTGTTACTTTAAAGGATCGCCCCATTAACTCTAAAGCACCATTAATTGTATCCCAATGGTGAATGGTACCGGTCACCCATCCGACTACTGACCCGAATCAACGTTACTGCACGTCAGTTCGGGGCCGTAACCGATGCGCCACCACCGGCGTGTATAAAATAATATTTTATTTGAATAAAATTTATTATTAATAACTGTCATAATAAAACTCATCATTTCAGTTATTATAACCAATATTGATTGACAGGAAGTATAAAAAACAGTAGTACCACCATTTAAAAACTAAAATATTTTTTTTATTGGTGCTTCCTATAAAAACTAAAAAAATAGAACTTGAAAGAGCATTTAATTTAAAAACTTTATTTGTCTCTTATTAATATTTGATATCTTGTACGGTGTTTGCACAAAAAATAAAATATGAATATAGTATGCTTATTATGCACTCATTAATAAGTAAATCAACTTACTCAACTTAATAAAAATTAATTATTAGCAATTAATAAAATAAATCAGAACAACATCTAATACTTTTCAAACAACTTACATTGCAAAATCCTAATACAAGCAAAATATCTGTTTTATCCAAATATGAATATTTTGAAATTATAATAAAAAAGTTAAAAATTAATTATTATTATACATGATTTACATTATTTAAAGAAAGATGGCCACGAAAAACATATATTTTTGATTCAATGGAAAACTAGATTTGGGTTTTATTAGATAAAAAATATAAATTTTATTTTTTTGTGGGAAAATCGTAAAACATATCAAATATTAATAAGAGACAGAAAAGTTTTTAAATTTAATGATCTCTCAAGTAATATTTTTTTAGTTTTTATTGGATGCATAAATAAAAAAAAAAACGTTTTTAAGTGGTGGTACTACTGTTTTCTATACTTCCCTTCAATGATGTATTATATTATGGTAGTTATTAATAATAAATTTCATTCAAATCGAATAAAGGATTCATTTGTTATAAACAAAAGAAAACATTTTTGGAACTTTGAAGACAAATTCCGGATTAACCGTAAACTTTTGGATATTGATAAGTTGTGTTAAATCATCATTACCTCAGGAATCTATGGTCCAGCCATTTCCCCACATTAACGGGAGTCCCTGTATATTCATATAATCTGTAAATTAAATAAAAGTGTGAAGAAAGATTTTTTGTGCTTTATTAATCAATTAAATAAGTGTATTTTCAAAAAATTTAGTAATAAAAAGGAGTCACAGTAGTGGTTACAGGTGAGTTTGTGTCATGCACCACCGACAAATGCAATGACGAACAGAACAAGTCTATATTTCAAGACGACATCTGGGTTTATGCGCGACCGTGCTCGAGGCTACGGATTGGCTATCTGAGTGAAGAGGGTTTTACCTGAACCACTTCGGACTCCCTGACGTTGTTCCTTCTCTAAATGTATTTAAGTGGAAGACTGAAACCTTAGTATGTTGAAAAACTTCATTAAAAGCAAGTTTCTACCTTTATATAAAATTTGTTTCCAATACGCTTCTACATTCTGCTTAACATAATTGTATTAATGGTAAATATATGTTTATATATGCATTTTTATTGAATAAATAATTAAAATTAACGAATGTGTCATTGTAACGGCAACTAGTCTCAATTAAGAAGTTAATTTTTCTTAAGGTATCGTATCTTTAATCCTTTAAAATGAAACGTTAAGCGATTATTAGTGTATTGGTGGTTTGCAGTTACCGGAAATACTATTAAGTATAGAAAACAATGGGTTAGTATGATCTTCCTAATGTTGTCCGGAATTAATATGTTATGTTATTTTTTTAGTGCTGTTGATTCACGATGTGGTTTTAAAAAATGGGGTTACCGTGGGCACGAATCCAATGTTACATGCGTCCGAAGTTAATGATCCCAGATGAACTACACCGGTAGATGTACCATTTGTAATTTCAAACAGTAAAATATACAACAATACAATATAGCTCTTCCCAAACGAGAGGAAAAAACCTGCATATTTAAATAACTATGTGTTATTTGTAGAACACTCACCTGTTTTATCTTATTACGAGGCCATGAAGATTCGCCCGACTTCATGGCCTCGTGATAATGATGATTGATGGCGTGCAATGCATGGAGAGTTGGAATAATTGAACGAAAACAACACCTGGTACTTGGTTGATTTGCCATATGACAAGAAAGTAATAGGAAACCGTTGGGTCTTGCGAGTGAACACTAAAGCCAATGGTTCGATCAAAAGATTCAAAGTGAAAGGCTACGCTCAAAAGCATGCCGTGGTTTGCTGCGACACCGTCAGGACAATTTTGAGCTTCCGAACAACTTCAGCTTATACAATTTGATGTAAAGACAGCGTTTCTATATGACAGTCTTGCTGAAGAAGTGTTTTGTTTTTGATATTGACAGATCTAAAAATTTAATGTTACTATTTTGTTCTTTTTCTACTGTGAACTTGATGTTGGGGTGTATTTGACTAATTTCGTTCAAATATTGCTGTATCTGTCTGTCTGTTCCTTTAAAACCTGAAATGATATCGTCTACGTATCTGTACCAAAATTTAACATGTTTTTTTATGGATTCTAAATTAAATATTTTTTGTGTGATATCATGCATAAATATTTCGGCTAACAGAGGACTTAGGGGTGAGCCCATTGCTACACCTTCTTGTTGTTGGTAAAAACGGTTTTCGAATGAGAAGTAATTATAGTTTAGGATTATTTCTACTAAGTTCAAAAATTCTTGAATTATTACTGAGTTGACATTGCATTTTTGTAAATGTTGTTTTACTAGTTTTACACAATCGGATGGTGGTATATTCGTGAACATATTTGACACATCAAATGATACTAACTTAACATTGTTTTCCAGTTTAAATTTGCCTAGTTGTTTCGCGAGTTCTACTGAATTTTTGATTGAGTGAGGATCTTTAAAATCTTTTAACTCCCTAAAAAGTTTATTTAGTTTTACACATATATTGTAGGCTGGTGAATTTACATATGCTACCAAGGGTCTAATAGGTTTATCTGGTTTATGCAATTTAATTGTTCCATATTATCTAGGGCAAGATGGGTTCATTGGAATGATTTTGTATTGTTCTTTTTGTGAGAAGATGCCTTTACTGTCGTATATTGCTGATTTTAAGTGTTTGATTAATAAAATTTAAAAAAAATATTTAATTTATAATCCACCAAAAACATGTTAAATTCTGGTACAGATACGTAGACGATATCATTTCAGGTTTTAAAGGAACAGACAGACAGATACAGCAATATTTGAACGAAATTAATCAAATACACCCCAACATCAAGTTCACAGTAGAAAAAGAACAAAATAGTAACATTAAATTTTTAGATTTGTCAATATCAAAAACAAAAGAAAATACATTTGAATTTGAAATATACCGAAAACTAACATAAACTGACACACTAATACCGAAAAAATCCAGACACCCTCTTAAACATAAAATGGCCGCGTTTAACGCCATGATTTTTCACGCAAATAACATCCCGTTAAACGACAACACTTACAAAAAAGAAATGGAAATAATAAAAACACTAGCAACCAATAATGGCTACGATAAAATCATAATAGATAAACTAAATAATAAGCAACTACTTAATGCAGCAAAAAAATACATATATGCCAATACTAAAAATGAAAATCAAATATTTAAATCACTGACTTCTTTCGGAGAAATAACAAACAAAACTAAAAACATTCTTAAAAAACTTAACATTAGCGTAGCTTTAAAACCCCCTACCAAAGTATGGAATATAATATTTAATAGTAAAACCCCTATAAATAAGTTGGAAAAATCAGGCATTTATAAATTAACATGTAGCTGTCAAGGAGTATATATCGGACAGTCTGGTCAAAATTTTAACACTAGATTAAAAGAACATCTAAGCTCATATAACAACGCAAATGACAAATCAACATTTGCAAGGCATTTACGCGAAAATAACCATACTTATAATAATGATGTAATCCAGGTAACCCACTTTGCCGCAAAGGGATTAAAAATGGATTTATTAGAAGCCCTGGAAATTTTCAAAGTAAAAGGTAATCCGGACATCCCACTCATCAACGACCAGACTGACCTGATATATACCTCTCTGTTTAATGCCGTAAAATAATATAAATTGTGCAACAAATGTAATTTTAAGTATTAGTTTGATAATGACCAGCTGAATTGTGTTGAAACTATAGTCACTGAAATAATAAAGTGTGTGATATAAACAAAATTTATTTTATTTTATTTAAAGTTATAAAATATGTATCACAAAATGAAAGCCTCTACAATCAAATATTTAATATATGTTGTTATTTTTAAGGGTGTATTTATTAAGAAGATTCAATATTCGCTAATCACCTTATCAAAACCGGCGTACTTTTGACGAAGATATACTTCAAATTCTTCATCACTCGGACAAGGGTATTAAAATTGACGTACTCGAATCCCTCGAAATCTACAAACAAAAAGATAATCATGACAGCCCCATAATTAACGAACAAACCAACCTCATGTTCTCACCTTTGTTTAACACGGAATAAATAAGATCTTGTTTTCTGCATTTACATTACTTATAGTTTGATAATGATCATTGATCGAAACTGCAGTCACTATTTAATAAACATTGTGATATTAACTAACTAAAAGTATTTTTTATTTTTCATCTAATTAAAATATATCACGAAGTAAGTGCCTACAACCTCAATCAGTTAAAGTGTGTTCCTCGATGGTACAGTATTTTGAAAAACCCTGTGTTATTTATTCGTACGCTTTCTTTTCCTTGCCTCTGTATAGCTTCTGTATTTTGGAAGCTACATTACCATCATATCGTTCTCTACCCTTAGTTCTCAATCGTGAAGTTTGTCTGTTATTATTAGTATTGGTGTTTGAGGGTCTATTGATATTAGAGGAATTTGGGTTATATTACCAGTTTAATTGAATGTGATCAATAGCATTGTCAATATCTAGGCCTGAATTGCATTTTTCAATTAGTCAGATCCATTCAATTTGTTGATCAGAGGGCTTTCTCTGTATTCTGCCAGTGTTTGATTCAGTTTATGTACGAGGTGTTAACTAGTGGTACTTGTGAGACTGGTGGAGTATTGGGATCAGTTCTTGTATTGTTTACTATATAGTAGGAAGAAGGAGTTGTGTAACTTTGGTGCGGATCTGGGGTTGTGTATGAGTTAGGTCAATTGTAGGTGAATGGTTAGTCAGTGGTAATTTTACGATGCTGTCAGCTTGCTGCAGAGCACTCGCTTGTGCTATAATAAAGTCATCGGAGGGAATATATGCTCTTTCGGAGTTTAATTGGGACTGAGTGGTAAGAGGTGGTCTACTTTATGTTGGGATTTTGTTCGGTGGTGGTGATTTGTATTGTGTTGATAGTGTGGTCATGTGTTGATATTAATTACTACAAGCTAAAAACATACCAGTATGATTGGAGGGCTTATGTGTGTCTTGCTGCCTTTATAGTGGCAAGGTGGATACAGCCATGTTGTCATTCTGGTGGTTACTAGTGGTATTGAGTCAGTACCTTGGTGTTTTATATTTATGTTGGCTCCAATATTAGTCATGGGGCTGCGTATTGGATATGCAGAGGCTTGTGTGATTTCCGGTTGGTGAACATGTACTGGCCTCTTTGTTATTTTACGTGGTGTTAGAGACAGAGGTGGTTGCCTGGTGCTATATTGTTCCATGTAATGTGCAATGTCAAGACCTTTTTGATGCGATTTCACTTTTTTGATAGTGTCTGGTTTTTCATCGCATACAGCACATGCAAAGTTCAGTTTCTATTGATGTATTTTCCTAAGGTGTTTGTTAACGGTTTGAATTAATTTTGTATGTACGAAGACGAACATTGCAGAGGTCACGTGTAAATTCAGCAGCTAGTGAGAACGGCATTTCATATTTCATTACGGTTGTATTCTCCATCTTAGGAATATTAATAAACGGTGGTGTATTGCGTTGTCTATAATGATTCACCGCTGGAGACCTTCCGCGTAAACGTGTTTTCAAATAGTGGCTTTGGATGGTGCTGGTTGAGAGACCGGTCTCGATTTCAAAACTTATATGCACTATGCATTTGCAGGATACATTCTTTTAATATGATTTTGTTTATGTTTAAATTATGTGGGCCGATCCCGGCGGCACTGCAATGCCGGGCCAACCCGCGGTAGAAGTGGAGCAAGCCCCGAACTTCAACCCATTTCCAAAAATCAGTTTAATATACTGGACCCGCATGCGGGTCGTATCAGATATTAAGCTGATAAGAACAGATACTACACTTTGATCTTAGCCATAGGCCGAGAAGCGATACCTAGACGTCGTCTTCGAGGTGTTTTAAACGCATACGTATACTCTAACTCCAACAAGAACACTCTGGCGCCATCTGTCAAGAGGAGTGTAACTAGTGTAACGGTATTGATTGGTTCAAAGAGGTCCACAAACTAATGTTGATGTGGTCATCATAGTTCTTTCCCTATAAAAAACCAATAAAATATATTATTATTTAACAAAAATACATTTGATATTGTCATTGCGATGTTTATCATCTATTCAATGATGTAATATTTAAGCTCACCAATTAAAGGCATTTAATCATATTTTGGTAAATATTGGAAGTGTACCAAGCATAGCCTCAATATGTAAACAATATTTATAAACAAATATGCAATTATTATTATTTTTTAAATTTTATAGCTAAGCATATTTATTTGTAAATACTTATCGAATAAAATAAATAATAAGACAGATTCAATATAGCCTTTAATATGTAATAATTTTGAAATACGATAACATTTCATGAATCTACAAATAAAGAGTCTTACTAAGACTACAAAACAAATTACTTGAAACAACTACTTCTCTGCCTAATACCTCGACAGATTATGAATGATAGAAAAGTAATTTGCCTGTTACAAATAGTACAACTATCAAAGCAACACTAATTTGAATTAAATTTTTTCTATTTAATAAACTTATAAATGATAAAATGTACTTTAGACTGTTTGAATGTGAATATAACATGAAAAGTTATGAACAAAAATTGAATTTAGACTGATTGCATTAAATTACACTAGCAATTAAATAATCTAGCATTCAAGTTTGTAATCAACTGCAGACACGTGTTTCGATCTTTCGATCTCTTCAGTTTCAAAAGTGGTTTGTTCTTGTAGTCTTAATAAGACTCATTTGTTGTAGATTTTACGAAATATTTTCGTGTTTTTTCTAATTATTAGTTAATTTTCTACAACGTAAAGGACTTATATATTTTATTACTCTTCAGTACAGTTATATTATAAAATCGATGTTAAATACCAATAAAAATTATTAATTTACTAAATTAATAAAATTAAAAACTTACTCTGGAATGTATGGCAACCGACACAATAATGAATTTTATTATTATTATCTGCTGAATATATTTGTTCGGTTTAAGCATCCAATTATTCGTAAGATTTGTTGCCTGCGCTGGGCCACCATAAACCAGACACCCTCGCCGGTACCAGTGGGCCAACTGATGTCCTTCCGGAAAGAAACCCCCGTTGCCGTACCTCAATGAGCCGGACGTGTAAACGGATACCCTTGCCCGCTCCAGGGGGTCTATCTCGACGGTCGAACTTGTGTCTTTCCTGGAAGAAACCGCTGTCACTGAAAGACGGACGAATATCCATCATCTGAACGGCAGACCTTCGTCCGGACAACAAAGAACAAACGCGTAAAAATGGGACACGATCTTCGCACCTCTAACGAATTTGTTTGGGCATAAAATGCAATTATTATATTTAGCCCTTTTCATTTGTTATTTTATAATTTGTACAACGCAATTCTACTAGTTTTATTGTGTGTGCGTTTCCTGGGAACGATAATTTTATTTCTTATCGCCGGAAACTTTTTTATAGCATTTTTGTTGGCATTCTAAACAAAGGGGGCTGTGTGTTGTAAAAACTCAGCAAGACATCCATGTTTACCGTTTGACCAATCGACGCCCTTATCACTTTCACCCCACCAAAATGAAGGCACACCGACGTGTTAAAACAAAACCACTTGCAGCACTCAGTCTCAGAGCTTGGTTTGCACAATCGTTTGTCTTGAATTAACATTATAAATAGTGTAAATAAAGTTTATTGTTTTTCGAATAACAGTTTTTTCATGTACGGCTTCCAAATAAATGTTTCGGGGCTCGCGAATGAATTAATCCGATATTAGTTCCCCGCGTCCCCCAGAGATTTTTTAGTAGCAGTAGTAGTCGTCGTATTTTGGCTATTAACCACGTGATCCTTCCGCCATGTGTTATTTGTGTGTGTGTGTAAATGAGCTTGTTACATTAAAGGATCAAGCTCATTTACACAAATTTCTTATTTTTCTACATTTGTAAATATTATCATTAATATTTAAAACTTTGCAAAGAACAGATAAATAAAGTAAGCATTTGTTAAACACTCATCGTTATTCTTCGAGTTATTACAACTCCGAGCCCCTACACCACACATTTTAGTTTGAAAAATTAGTCTATACAATGCTGAGTATTTATCAATGAATAATTCACATTTATTTCAATATAACATAAATTTGGTTTATAATTATAAACTCATCTTTTGCGAGAAAACAACGTTCCCAAGTGAGTGGCAAGAGGTAGTGTTAATCGGTCCTGCGTGAAAGTCATAAATCTAAATAACGGGCAAGATCTCCATTATGGTGACACATTGTTATAAAAAACACTAGAGGATCACTATCAAGAAGTGTGAGAAAATGTGCTAGTTCCCCGCCTGCTTAATGATAATGAAAAAACGTAAGGAATTCTACCGATTTTTGTTATGTTTGAATTATACCGGGACAGCGCGTACGCAGTCCCGACTACCAAAAATTACGCGCCCGAGTTATCCACATTAGGGATAATCGCAAGGGTCAGCCCAGCCGTAGTGCAATGGAAGGGCCTCACCCTGGGGGAACCGCCTTGTTGATCACGGTAACCCCTACGCCAGGTAAGTATGCTTTTCCGGCCCCTTTCAAACGTTTTTAAATTCTCAAATAACTTCAACACAAATATAATTGCAACACTGACATCTATAATCTAAAAACGGAATGAAAAATGTACTCTACATTCGCCGTTAAAAGAGTGCTCTTAAATAATAAGCGAGGCGCCATCTGTTATATTTTATGGAAACGATTATATTAAATCAATAAGTTTGTGTACTGAATACTACTATTTATATTTAAATGTGAATATAAAATAATTAGAGTTTTTTGTTGTTGATAATAAAAATAATATATAATTAAGTAAGTAACTAAAATGCTTTTTTATCCATTAATTTTAAAAAGTTCATGGCCAGGATAATGCATCGAAAATAGGTAGCTAACAATAGTAAATGTATTTTGAATCTTAAGAGTTTATCAGTAAAAAACGATTACTATGAATGCACCCTTAAAAACAACAACATATATTGTCTAATGTCAAATAGAGCAATAAAAATTTTAATAGAATTGAAATAGCAAATATTTACAATAGCCAATAAACTTCATTAGAGATTTACGTTAACTTCTTGAATGAGTTATAGTTGAAACACGATAACTTTGTTTTACTACTATATTTAAAAAAATACACAGTGACTATAGTTTCAACCATAAGTTATTTATTATCAAACTAACTTTTTAGTTTAATAATTACTAGCTTATAGTCGAAACTATAGTCACTGTGTATTTTTTTTTTATTTCATACTGTGTCAAATTCCAATACTTTACGTCAACAGTTTCAATCCGGGAAAACACAAAAAAACGGCCGGTCCGGTAAAGTGTTACTATTGGAAACACAAAATTAATCATGGCAATAACAATTATTCAAATTTAAGAAATAATTTATTCAAAAATACATAATATATGTATAATAAAAATTAATTAATTAATTTATCAGTACAAGCTTCTTTCATAAATCTATACATTTCTTCTCGGGTTAATGTTTTAGATTGTTTCGATTCATGACCAATTGATTGTTTTTTCAGGAATGCTACCACTTTAGAAAAACGAGATATGTCAAGATTTTCATTCGCAATTAATGTTGATTTTATTATGGAATATTTCGGCCACAAAGAAGACTAAAAACATTAGTTCACAAATAAAATAATAAATGTAATCATTTAAATTCTTACCAAATCTAAAAAATAGGCCAACATAACTTCTTCCGTAATTTTCATCACATTATTTTCTGCTTTTCATTCACAAAAATGGCTGAATTATTGTATTGTTGTATATGCTACTGTCTGAAATTACAACTGGTACATCTATCGGTGTAATTCATCTGGAATCATTCACTTCGGACGCAAGTAACATTGGATTCTTGTCCATGATAACCTCATTTTTGAAAACCACGTCGTGATTCAACAACACTTCTGATACCTTAAGAGAAATTAACTTCTTAATTGAGTTTAGTTGCCGTTACAATGACATATTTGTTAATTTTAATTATTACTTTCAATAAAAATGCGTCTATAAACATATATTTACAATTAAAATAATTATTTTAAGAAGAATGTAGAAGCGTATTGTAAACAAATTTTATATAAAGGTAGAAAATTGCTTTAAATAATGTTTTTCACAGCACCAAGGTTTCAGACTTTAGCTTAAAAACATTTAGAGAGGGAACAATGTCAGGGAGTCCAAAGTGGTTCAGGTAAAACCCTCTTCACTGAGATAGCCAATCCGTAGCCTCGAGCACGGTCGCGCATATAACCACGATGTCGTCTTGAAATATAGACTTGTTCTGTTCGTCATTGCATTTGATGGTGGTGCATGACACAAACCTCCCTGTAAACCACTACTTGTGACTCCTTTTTATTACTACATGTTCTGAAAATATACTTACTTAGTGTTTGATAAATCCGGGGAATCGGAAAATTTTAAATAGTAATAAACCGACTAGAATATTTCGACGCAATTGTCAAATGTCATCTAAATTTGTAATTGTATAGTAAATATTTTTTTCTAGTCCTATAATGAAATATAGTATATTGTATAATGAGCATACAATGATACCCATTGCCCACGAGCCTTCGGCTCATGCAGCAATTCATACGAGTGGGGAATGGTCATTGTATGCGAATTGTACACTATACTTTTTCTACGATTATACATATGAATTAAAAAATTCAAATATAGATTTCTACTAATTGACATTGAACACATTTTTATTTATTAAAAATATACGTGATATTGATACAGTTATGAAACGTTCTTGGAGATCATGTATATGATGAAACATTTACCGTAGGGTTTAATTTTGTAACAAAACTACTCTTACTATTATTACTTACCATTATTTTGCGTAAATTTCAATTCACTCGCAATTTTATTTTGACGTTTAATTTCACGTCAGAAAAGTCAACTCAAAAATCAAATTTTATAATGTTCGTATAATATTTGCGTGTAATTGAAAAACATTATTTTTTGTATTTAAGGAAATAATAATAATAATAATAATCTTTATTCCTTAGACCAGGTATGGGCAACCTTTGACATGTTGAGGGCCAAACTTTAGCGTGCAAATACGTTCGCGGGCTGCCTTTAAAAGTACTTAGTGCATTTTAAAGTAGTGATAATATTTTTTGCGATAGATATTAGACATGAAATAATACGACAATGTTATTATAGTACAATTTATTAAAATTACAAAATGAAATTTAAAAAAATGGTACATTATAATTAAATCGTTAAATTTGCAATTGTTACAAACTACGAAAGTTAAATAGATCGAAATCAATGAGATACTTGAGCTTGAATTTGGGAAACTAATCCATTGATATTTGGATTAATTCCACTGACACAAAGACGTAAAGAATTTTCCAAATTATCGTCAGTCAGTCAAGAACTGTTCGCATTTATAAGTACTGCCAAACGCACAAATCAATCTTCTTGCGAATTTTCTAAGCTGCGGAAAATTGTCTTCTTTTAGGTATTTTTTGTAGAAATCGCACAACTCTACGTCTTCAAATTTGGATTTTAGGAGTGAGTTTTCTTGAATCTCGATCAACTCCATTTGTAAGTGTATTGGAGCATTTTGTACAATATATGTTGTAGGAGTAGCAAATAAACTGAAACAGTATTCCATGTTTTTGAAGTCGCAAAATCTGTTCGAAAATTGTTCCGACAGTAACTTGAGTTCTTCATTGAGTACCTAATGTAATATTTTTTTAATTGGGTTTTTTCAAAATGTCTCGCGGGCCGGATCATATCTTACAGCGGGCCGGATCCGGCCCGCGGGCCGGGGGTTGCCCATATGTGCCTTAGACCATATAGTGTACACAATATACATTTATAGAATTGGAAGCGTCAATATACAAACTTAAAGTATAATTTATTACATAATATCATCACATAAATTATAAAACAATTTTTCACTTGTATTAATTATAAAAACGTTTAGTCTGATTTAATATTAATATTATTAATACTATGTTATTGTAATATCCCTCTCCTGTTTAACTGTTGTAGCACTAGTGCTCCAATGGAAATATTGTAACACTAGTGCTACAATATATATATATATATATATATATATATATATATATATATATATATATATATATTGTAGCACTAGTGCTACAATGGTTGCTATGATAATGAATATATAATATATACATAACATACAATGTACTACATTGTATAATCAAAAAGTAACCTACAATTATGTTATTTCATTATAGGAGTAGAAAAACATAATTATAGGTTACTTTTTGACTATGATATATAGTACATTGTGTGTTATGTATATATTATATATTCATTGTCATAGCAACCATTGTAGCACTAGTGCTATTTTTAACTGCGCTGTGCCGATGAGACTTAAATAGGTCGATACCGGTCTGTAGCTAACAGGGAAACAATAATTTAAAGAAATGATTCGAATTTTAGACATTCAAACATTTTCCAATAATAATAAAGCTCTAATAATTATTATTGTATTTTATTATTTCGTACATATACTATTTTTGAGTTTTTTAGGACCATTCGGTAGAAGTACTTGTTACCCAGCAGTATTTTTCAATACATGTCGATGCATTGCGTTATTAATAGTTAGCGTGGCCAAATTTGAAATAATGCCAAATGATATCCAATTATTAAGATTTATTTCAGGAGCGCATATTGCAAGTTTTGCTACTAATCACATACGGCCATACCGTCGAATCACAAGTAAATCTAATTTAGTAACTTATTGACTAATATTTATCCCCAAAAATGCATATTTTATTAAATTAGAAAGCTACATTAAGCCAACTCTTGCAATTTTGTTTTTGTCAAAATTGAATCTTTCGATATGGTATTTCATAATTTAGGTTTGGATCCTGCTCTACCGTTTTTTGCTACATTAAACAACGAATGGAATTTAGACAAATCTGATGCTCCATTTGTTGATTTCTATATGAATGGAAGAACATTATAGCCCGCATGTACAAATTCAAGTTGTAAGTATATCGTACACCTGAGTTGTAACCCTTCTTAGATAATTAATAATATAAATTGGCAGTAAATTAAAAACTTATATTGGAATACAAATAATTTGTGCCTTTTTAAATTATTAATATAAGCGTTTCGTTACCGTAGATGAGTCTTGGATCCACAACTGCAAACCGGAGACCAAGGAATAGTCAAAGCAGTGGACTTCTCCGGGCGAAGCAGCACCGAAGAAAGCAAAGACCGTTCCATCGGTCGGAAAGGTCATGGCGACCGTTTTTTGGGATTTCCAAGGTGTGATCCTCATCGACTATCTGCAGATGGTACGAAACATAACGGGGCAATAATACAGCGATTTATTGATCCGATTTGACACAGTATTGAAGAAGAAACCGACTCATTTGCATCATAAAAAATTGCTTCTTCATCACGATAATTCACCGGCTTATTAATCCGGCATCGTCGTGTCCAAATTGAATGAATTGCGTTACGAATTAGTCTCTCATCCTCCAGGACTTTTTCCTAATCCCAAACTGAAACAATCGTTGTCAGGAAAGCATCACTTGTAAAAGTTTATTGAACTTCAAGGAGACTACATCGAAAAATAAAAATAGAAAACCACATCAATACCGTATTTTTCTTGACGATTCCGGAAACATTCCGGACGCCTTCATATGTATGTATTCTTGAGTTATACAAAGACATTATTATATTAAGAATCCGGTTAAATTCCTTTCTTCACTGTTTTTATTTAAGCACTACATTTCGAACACTATGTGCCCATTATTAATTGTTGACTAACAAATTTTTACAATGGTCATAGTAATACTGCATTTTTTACAAAAAAAGACCTGATTGCCGCGAACGTTCTACATTCTATTAGAAGAGGTGCAATTAAATCGGTATATGTCAGGATAATTTTTCGAAATAATTTGTTATAAGTGACGTCAGTCGAGAAATATTTTCTAGTAGAAAGAAAATTGGTTTAGGGCAGTTTACCGATGTAATTTGTTGCAACGATGTCAGTGGTAAGTTATTATTGCCAGTATCAACGATCGGATTTGTGATTGTAAGTGACCCCGTTCGTAATCAACCCAGCCCTTTTATACGCCTTTCTTGAACACCCTTTTCACGATTTCACATTCCTTGTTTTCGTCGCCCCGCTAATATTAAAATTAAGTGTTTATGTTATCGGTTTCTATACCTGCACCTCAAGTGTGCACGTGTCCCACTCGAAGCATCCCATGGCCATCCATCCCCATTAGTCGCGCGGCGTCTGGTTTATTTCACCCGAAACTTACCCCTTACCTTTATTTCTCGCGACAACCGGTGCCCCAATTTCGGTTGTTTAGTCTACATTTATAATGTTTCCCCTTTACGCGGATTATGAAACATTATTTATTACAATCCGTTGCACATATTTTGTTCTAAGTTTGGTAATTTTCTGGTCACTACTATAATTTAATGTCCCCTTGGAACATTACAATATGCTCTTTCGGAGTTTATTGGGGCTGAGTGTTAGGTGGTGGGCTTCTTTGTGTTGGGATTTTGTTGAGTGGTGGTGCTTTGTTTTGTGTTGATAGTGTGGTCATGTTTTCATATTGTTTACTACAAGCTAGTAACATACCAGTGTGATCGGCTCATATGTATTTTGCTGGCTTGATTGTAGCAAGGTGGACACAGCCATGTTGTCATCCTGGTATTTACTAGTGGCATTGAGTAAGTACCTTGGTGTTTTATATTTATATTGACTCCATTTTCAGTCAGGGGGCTGCGTAGTGGACATACAGAGGCTTCTGTGATTTCCGGTTGGTGAAGATGTACTGTTCTCATTGTTATTTTACGTGATGTTGGAGACAAAGGTGGTTAACTGTTGCTATATTGTTCAATGTAATCTGCCGTGTGAACAGCTTTTTGATGCGATTTCACTTTTTTAATAGAGTCTGATTTTTCTTCGCATACAGCACATATAAAGTGCAGTTCGTAGTAAGTAATGAGGTGTTTGTTAAGGTCTGAATGATTTTTGTATGTAAGAGGAGGGCGAACATTGCAGAGGTTACATGTAAGCAGCCAATGAGAACGGAATTTCATATTTCATCACGGTCGTATTCTGCACCTTAGGAATATTAATAAACGGTGGTGTATTGCGTTATCTATAATGATTCACTGGTGGAGACGTTCCGCGTAAACGTGTTTTCATAGCGTGACCTTGGATAGCGCTGGTTGAGAGACCGGTCACGATTTCAAAACTTATATGCACTACGCGCTTAATTAACACCACATCGTTCTGCTGCACTTGCAGGATACATTCTTTTAATATGATGATTTTGTTTGTGTTTAAATTATGTGGGCCGATCCCGGCGGCACTGCAATGCCGGGCCAACCCGCGGTAGAAGTGGAGCAAGCCCCGAACTTCAACCCATTTCCAAAAATCAGTTTAATATACTGGACCCGCATGCGGGTCGTATCAGATATTAAGCTGATAAGAACAGATGTGTTTCCTCCTCGGCCCCCCGAGGCGTTATGTCCCAGCCCCGGGGTGATGGGCTAAAATCGTGCACATTCTTTCCTCAGCAATTAAGCTGATAAGAACAGATACTACACTTTGATCTTAGCCATAGGCCGAGAAGCGATACCTAGACATCGTCTTCGAGGTGTTTTAAACGCATAAGTATACTCTTACGCCAACACAAATACTCTGGCGCCATCTGCCAAGGGGAGTGTAACTAGTGTGACGGTATTGATTGGTTCAAAGCGGTCCATAACCCAACGTTGATGTGGTCATCATAGTCCTTTCCCTATAAAAAACAAATAAAATATATGATTATTTAACAGAAATACATTTGATACTGTCAATACTGTCATTGCGATAATTATTTTTTTTTTTAATTTTAAAACTAAACATATTTGTTTCTTAATACTTACTTAATCAAATAATAGTTATTTAAGATACAAGTGTAAAAAGTGATGATCTATTGCACGAACTGGCGTTTAAAAACACGAGCGAGGAACGAGCGAGTTTTTTTAAAGCCTGGAGTGCAATAAAGAAACTTTTTACACGTGTGCCTTACAAAATTTTATCTTCGATCGTAAAGTATTTCAAAGAATATATTCTTATGAGTAATATTTTAATGTAATTTCAATAATTCAATTAATGAAAACATATTTTACCCGCAGTGCACTAATTTTTACTTAGAAACCAGTAAACAAGTTGCACAAATGTCGGCCGCCATTATTATTTATGGAAAAAATGTTCGTTTTATTGTAATCGCTTCGACTTGTATTAAATGAAATCTTCAGAGTTCTTAAATCTGCCATTTCGTTTGTATTATATATTTGATTTATAGTTTATTAGTTATTTGTATCAGTTAATAAAAAAATAAGTTTTTCGTCGAAAATTTGTGCTATAATATATTCATCCGTCAAATTTGACATTTCTGTGCAATAAAAATAGTTTGACATTACCGTGCAATAAAAACGTAAAAAAGCACTAGTGCTTAAAAAACCACTTTTACAATGAAAAATGATGCAAAAAGCGTCTGTACGATCGTAAATAGATAAAATAAATAATTGAAGCTATGAATAGTTTAAAAATTGAAAACAATGAGTCTTACTAAGCCTACAAAACAAAATACTGCAATAACTACTTCTCTGGCTAATACCTCGCCAGATATTGAATGATACAAAAGTAATTTGCATGTTACAAATAGTACATCTATCAAAGCAACACTAATTTGAATGAAATTATTTCTGTTGAATAAACTTATAAATGATAAAATGTACTTTTGACTGTTTGAAAGTGAATTTAACACGAAAAAAATTGAATTTAAACTGATTTCATTAAAATGAAATAGCAAAAGCAATTAAATAATTTAGCATTCAAGTTTATAATCATCTACAGACACGTGTTTTGATTTTTCCATCTCTTCACTACAGTTTTATTATAAAATTGATTTTAAATACAAATAAAAACATTTACTTAATTAATAAAATTAAAAAATTAAAAACTTACTCTGGAACCGACACAATAATTAATTTTATTATTATTATCTCCTGAATATATTTGTTCGGTTTAAGCATTCAATTATTCGTAAAACTTGTTGCCTGCGCTGTGCCAATATAAACCAGACACCCTCGCCCGTATAGTCGTCCCAAAGATATTTGGCGTTTATGACCTTTTACCACTTGACCGCCTTAATGAGTTTAGGGCCATCATATCGTAAAACCAAACCCATAAATATTCTCGGTCTGGTCAGGACCGTATTGTATAATTTTCTCTAAACAAATGTATGCATTGCAAGCGACTGGCCCATCCTATCTGGAGCTGCCCGTTTCTTAGACTCTATTCTATTGCCCATTTCTATTGTGTGCGGTTGTGGTTGTGTTAAATAATAATTGCCGATGGGTAATAAAAATGTCAGCGCTCCTTCCCTGGTACGCGCTGTACCCTTCGGCCGAATCAGGTAGTCGGTCAGTTTTCTAAGGACGGATAGTATAGAATTATAATTCACTTATTTACAGAAAAAGAATGTTTTTTTTTTATTTGGAAACGGGAAATGTTATGAAATAATTTTATATAAAAAAAAACTTATTTTACATCCAAATAATCATTTTTAAGTTTTATTATAAATAGCCATGAAAAATATGAAGTAAAACAATTGCAGTTGTTTATAATAATAATAATATTGTAATTATTAGTTTTACAGAGATAAACCAAAATTTGAATTTTAACTATTGTATATTTTAAATAAATTTTCGATGCGCTAATTATTGTATTATTATTCATTCATTCATATCTTTTTTATATATATAACACATTTCTCCTTTTCTATATAAAAAAAAAACATTCTTTCCCTGTAGATAAGCGAATTTTTGTTTATTTGTTTCCCAACAGAAACAATAATTCTATTTACAGGGAAAATGTATAATCACAAAATAGAAGTTAAAGTAACATAACTAATTTTGGCTATATTTAATTATGGTTGAAAAAATAACAATAATTACAACAGTTCACAATCTTTGCTTTTAGATGTAGTAATAGAATCCCAAATAATATCAATTGAATTATTAGTTAATATAATCTGGAAATTTCCATTATTTAATTACTCGATATAATATATTCCGGTTTAACCGTTCTTCCAAGGGTAAGAAAAGTGCAGGTACGGATAATGCAAAGGTTAGGTAACGCCTACTCTTACTAATTCGGGAATTTTTTATTTTAATGACGTTTGTTTATGTACTGATATATGATTACTTGTCCGTAGTTTGCCCCTAACGTGATTTCGGCGTTTTAGATATTACAGAGTAAATATGAGATTTCGACCGACCTTTTTTTTCCCTTGCTGTCCTTTACTACCTGCCCCTTCGCCGGTTATAAATCACAATTTCTATTCACTACAACTCTGAATAGGTTTCCTAATTTATGATACAAAACAAACCATAAACTGCACCCGTTTTTATAACCGCCTGGAGGTATTTTTCTAAGTTTCGGTATGTTCGCCATCCTATCTAAAATATTCAAGTGCCCCTAGTATTGTTAGCGGTTGTGGTTGTGTTAAATAATAATCGCCCATAATAAAATAAAACTGTCACCACGGCTGGTATGGCACGCGCTGTACCCTTCGGACTACCTGATGCCGGTCAGTCCCTTTAACTAGGAATGGATGGAATGTAAATCAGTAATTTCGTTTAGAAAATAAGAATATAATTTAATAAATAATATCCAAAAATTTATGGTTAAGCTCACTAATAAGTAAATCAACTTATTCAATTGAATAAAAATTAAATAAAAAAAGTTTTAGAATCAAATTCTCTTTTAAGCAGTATTTTTTTAGTTTTCGGCTTAACCGTAAATTTTTGGATATAGATAAGTTGTGTTAAATCAACATATTTTGACCCCAGGAATCTATGGTCCAGCCATTTCCCCGCATTAACGGGATACCCTGTATAATATAATTTAGATTTTGTCATTATTTCTGAAAGTTAATTAATTCATATAAATAACTTAGATTAGATCAGATCAGAAATTTAGAATTATACATAATATAATTCATATAATCATTATTCTTATCTAAACCATATTTTATTATCACAGGCTACTTCTGTAATTTGATCCGCGATTTTATTTTTTAATAAATGTAATAAATTATGAAATTCCGTAATTTTGCCATATTGTCCGTCTCAGGTAATGGATTATTTGTCGATAGGTTACGCCTAACATGATTTCATCGTTTGAGAGATTACCGAATTTAGAAAACAAACCCAGGTGCTCATTGTAAGTGCAAATCTGGAAGTTTTTATTACTTCATTACTCGATAATATATTCAGGTCTATCCGTTGTTCCAAAGAAAAAAAAAACAGGCACGCAAATGTTAGGTAACGCCTAGTTTAGGTAAATAATCTGAAAAATTCCGTAATTTAATTACTCGATGCAAAAGTACACATTTTTCGCTTGCGGTCCTTTACTACCTGCTCCGTCGCACGGCGAGGGGAGGCCATAAATCACGATTTCTATTCAGTAGAACTCTGAATAGATTTCCTAATTTATTATAGTAAACACACCGCAAACTGCATCTGTTTTTATTACCGCCTGGAGGCATTCTTAGAGGCAATGTCCTGGTCCGCATTGCAAAGGCTTACATAACCAAATAGTTTAATTTCATTCTAGACTGAAAATAATGCAATAATATCTGTTAATTTTTTTAATCAGTACAGTTCAGTTAAAACGGCCCCTTAAAAAAAAGTACCGAAACCGGGCCTGGGACAACGTTTGGGGAATCCGCTGAGGACCACCTATTGGGGGCGGGGGATGAGAGTTTGCGGTCGGTCCCTCATAAAAATTAGTAAAAGTTAAATACCATAAAAGGTCATAAACGCCAAATATCTTTGGGACGACTATAACAAGTTTGCACGAATTCGACAAAAAAAGCCGTATTGCCTAAAGCAATACGACTGAGTTTGTCGAAAGAGTGCAAACTTGCGATAATTTACAATGCAAGAGAGCAATTTATCAGACTATATCCCAACAAAAATATTTCAATAACAAACAAAAGCATTTATTGTGTATAAAAATTAATAATATTTTTAGATGATAATGTATTTTTTGGCTCGGCGTCTTTTACCTTTTCCTGAATTACTTCTTGTGTTGTATTTCCTAAGCGGGTGTTTGCAATCATTTTTAAAAAGTTCACAAAAACTGACGTTTATTAATTTTATTTGACAGAAATAGAAAATTGAATAATTAATTGGGAACTAATCGGGTGCCGAAACATAATACGAGTAGAGAACCAATTAGAGTGCTGAAATCGAACTCTACATGAATTTGTTATCGCGGCAACAAAGTCTTCTAGCATTTGATTGGTTCTAATTCATCCGTGTTTCGCCACGGTGCCTTTGGCGGGATATAGTCATAATTATAGATTTAAAATTTTAATTTTTCTACAAAAAAATATTTTTTAATTAGAATTTTTGAAAAACAATGGAACAAAAAGAAAAATTTAAAAACCAACTAGAACAGATTGTATCACAAAAAAACAAAAATAATATTTATTTAAACCAACATCTGTATGAAAAAATATTATTGGAAGTAAAGGCAGCAAAATTAAAAGAAAAGAACAAAAGTGATTTAGATTACCGCCGGCTAAAAAGATACGATATAATAGTGGTAGGGAAGGAAGAAAAATTAATAAGTCCATTAAAAGAAGGGGGTAGCATAAAATATTTTGCAACACTTGAACAAACTTATGGAATTATACACGATGCTCATTTGGCAACTGGCCATGGTGGCCGAAACAGATTAGTGAAAGAAATTAATAACAAATACAACAACATTACTACTGAAGCAGTTATGTTGTATTTATCTTTATGTGAAGCATGCCAAAAAAAGGCAAAGGGCAAGAAAAAAGGAATTGTGATAAAACCAATTTTGACGAGTGAAATGAATTCTAGGTGTCAAGTGGATCTTATAGATTTACAGACACAACCAGATAATGAATTTAAATTTATTTTAAATTATCAAGATCATTTAACCAAATTTGTTGTACTGCGCCCACTAAAAACAAAAACTGCGGCAGAAGTAGCAAAACAACTTATGGACATTTTCACTCTTTTGGGAGCCCCATCCATTCTCCAATGTGATAATGGTAGGGAGTTTGCAAATAAAATTATACAAGAATTAGCAAATATGTGGGATGGTCTTAAAATAATACACGGGAAGCCTCGTCATTCCCAAAGCCAGGGCTCGATAGAGCGAGCGAATCAAGATGTTCAAAATATGCTTACAACCTGGCTTATCACTAACCAAACAACCAAGTGGTCAGAAGGTTTAAAATATGTTCAACTGATGAAAAATAGAGCTTTTCATGAGGGTATAAAGCAAACTCCCTATGAAGCTTTATTCGGAACAAGAATGAAATTGGGTTTGAAAACATCAATTTTACCTATGGAATCTGTTGAACAGCTGGAAACAGAAGAAGAGTTAGAGCAATTACTAGAAGGAGTACACACAGCCAATTCACCACCTAGCAAAGTCGCAGAAAACGATGAATTTTCCATTGAAACGTTAGACATAATTATGGATGATGATTTTGAGTTAAATTCTGTTTTAAACGAGAAGAAAATTTTAATTGATAATGCTCGAAAGAAAGCAAGGGAAAATTTAGAAAATCAAGCTATAAAAATGTGTAATCTTTCGAAAGAAAAATTTCCTGCTGCTGTGATTGGTGACAATGTTAGAGTTTCCATTCCAGACGTTGATCGTGGTAAAACGGATCCAAAAAATTTGATTTGCGTTGTTTTGTTTAGAGATGACGATAAAAATTTATATAAATTAGGAACTAAGCAGGGAGTTTTAAAACAATCTTATTCTAGGCATGAATTCGCTATTTGCGAACAAAAGTTTATATCATACGAAGATGTTCCTCAAGATGTTGAGAAATCGGTAAGAGAAATTATAGGAATGCAGTCCCTTACTGGTGGACAAGGTTTTAAAAGATGCATCTGTAAAGGAACATGTTCCTCAAAAAAATGCAGTTGTAAAAATGCTGGAATATTATGTAATTCCAAGTGCCACAATAGCAATTCTTGCTCAAATAAATAAAACTTTTTTCATTATGAAATTTCTATATGTTCCTACTATTTGTTTGATTCCCATCATATTGGTCCTGAAAAACTATGACGAAAATTGTATTTATGAATATTGGGAGCATAACCTACGACATATTAAATAATATGCAAAGAAAAATATGTTTTGTTTGTCATTTACATTTTTTAATTAAAATAATTTTCGTTATTAAAGCCTTTTGTATTATGTTTATTTCAATAAATATTTTTTTACGCCAACAACATTTTTAATTTATTTGTATTCCAACTTTTCTTAAATCATGAAGGTAAGAGTATACATTTACTAAAACGTGAAGGCAAGAGTACACATTTGCCGGGAAATGTACATAGACCTTATATTCAGTTCACATATACCTAACTTTTTGGGAAAAGTACACATTTTACGGTAAAAGTGTACATTTCCCGAGAGTGTACATTTACCGTAACATATATATATATACTATGAGGTTATTTTTCTCTTTTTTATCACGGCTAATTAAATTTGTTTGTCGGGAAATAGTTAGTTCGGTTTTCTCTTATGTAAAGTAAGAAAGCATCTTTCAAATTTTGTAGAAAATAAATAAGAAATAGTAAAATGAGTCTTATTCTGCTTATCAATTGTACCTTTAGGTTAATTCTTTTCAACAAGAATAATGAATATGTGCCTTGAACTCTGTTATTTTCGAACGCGTGTACTTTTCAAAACACTGAACTTTTTCTTTTATGGTGTAAGCTTGTAAAACACAAATGGTATATAATAAAAACCCTGACGCGGTAAAGAATTTATATTATCTATATAACAGATGTGTACGGCAAAAAAATCTATGCCCGTCAATTTGTTCCGCTCGAAAATTCAAAAATATAACAGTCATATTTTCTCATTTTACATTTCACTATAGTTGCACCCTTTAGTATTATATTTTATATATAATTGGAATAATTTAAAGTTATCAGTTTGTTTTTAGAAAATATAAATTAAATAATGTAACACATAAAAAATTTTAAAATGGCTATCGACTATAGGTTTTCCATCTGTTTAAATTGTAACATACCTTTCCCTTCTAAGAGAATCAAAAACATTTCATCCTTTTAAAATACCAATTTACAATTAACTTTTAGAACTATTTAAAAATAATCAATAATTTTTATTTATTATTTACAAAACGTACAATTGTTTTTAGCAACTTTATTTTGTAAGTAAAATTGTATAAATTTGTTAAGAATACTGTTTTATTTGTATTTATACATTCTTCGTTATTGTTGATGATTTTATTTTATAATAATATCATATTATATATTTTTTAATGAAAATAGAAAGAATTAATTTCTACCCATATAATAGTAAATGCGATTTTAAATTTCTCATTGTAAAACTTAATGGCATATAAAAATAACAATTACATTGTATATAATACTCGGCACTTTAACTGTCCCTTTCTTGTCGCGGTACTAGAATGTCGAGTGGGCCCGATACCAGATGTGTACGGCAAAAAATGCACTACAGTGAACTGGACGTGTAAACGGATACCCTCGCCCGCTCCAGGGAATCCATCTTAACGGTCGAACTGATGTATATCCTTTAAGACAGTGCTGTCACTGGAAGACGGACAACTTTCCGCCATATGGGCAGCAGCCCTTCGTCTGGACAATAAGGAACATGCATGCGGGTCCAGTATATTACAATGATTTTTGGAAATGGGTTGAAGTTCGAGGCTTGCTTGGTTCCGGGATCGTCGGTCCTAATAATATAAATATAAACAATATCACATTGAAGAACAACAAGTACCTTTACAATAAGTTTCTTTAGAAACTTTATTATATTATTAACTCCAGTTCCAGAGAACTTGCGTATTATTTTAAGAAAGGTAGCAGAAAAGAACCATAGCAAGCTGTAGATCGATAGAAAATGGTATGTCCATTTTTAAATTTAACCAGTAGCAATAAGAAAACGCCATTGGTTCTAGCGCGCTCTGTCTGGATTACTCTCGGGCAATCTGGATTTATCATGCCCATTGCCTTTCACTCGTAAACAGCTAATTTTATTTGGCTTTACTGCAGTCAATTTCAGATTGTTACCGACTGTTCCATAGAGGAAAACTCTACAACTCGTGGATGAATCTTGCAGATTATTCAATAATCCTGACCTTTTAGTTCTTAGAAAGGAGATCAAAAAGAAATATAAAATTGCCATAAAGCAATCTAAGATATGTGCAAATGAAAATTATGTTCGTTCCTCTAATAACCCTAATAAGGCAATGTGGAAACTTATAAATAACAAAAGAAATATAGCAGCTGAAAGTAAAGTAAGTGACATATCGGATATGGAGTTCAATATTTACTTTAGTAATGTTGCAAATTCAATTATTCACACAATATATAACTGTGTTATTGATCCAACTTATAATAATATTATTAACGTTAATTGCAATATCCCTAAATTCTCCTTCGTAAATGTGTCATGTGTTGCTGTGCGTGATGCAGTTAATAGTTTTAAACCTAGAAATAGTACAGATATATATGGCTTATCAATGAATGTGGTTAAATATGTATTAGGCGTTATAATTGTCCCCCTTACTAAACTTATTAATCTTATTATTTCAACCAATGTTTTTCCGGATATTTTAAAAATAGCTAAAATTCTACCTATCCATAAGAAAGGTGATTTAAATGATTGTAATAATCACAGACCGATAGCCCTACTTCCCATTTGTTCTAAAATAATCGAAAAAATATTATTTGATCAAATCGTCACTTTCTTTGATACGCACAAACTAATTAATGAACATCAATATGGATTTAGAAAAGGAATGTCCACGGTAAATGCTATTCTAGATCTAGTTGATAAACTTATTGGAAGTTTTGAAAAAGGCGAAATTGCAATCGCTACATTCATTGATCTAACAAAGGCCTTTGACTGTGTCACGCATATTAATTTAATTGATAAGTTAAAGAAGTATAATTTCGATGATAACAGTTGTAAATTGATTACTTCTTATTTGGAAAATAGAAAACAAATTGTTTATTATAATAATACCTTTTCTGAAAGTTTGCATGTGGAACATGGGGTACCTCAAGGGTCCACATTAGGGCCTTTATTATTTATTATTTTTATTAATGATTTTCCAAACTTCATAACCGATGCTAATGTGGTCCAGTTTGCTGATGACACAACATTAGTTGTGTCTCAGAAAAATGTGGAAGAAGCCAAAGCAAATAGTGATATGGCGATGTCCGAGGCAGCGAATTGGTTTACAATTAACAAATTATGTCTTAATGAGGAAAAGACTGTCACAAAAATATTTACATTAAATAAATGCTCGGACGTTAGAGACTTGCCTGACGTAAAATTTCTGGGTGTAGTCATTGATCATGCACTACTATGGGATGGACATGGTGATGAGATAGCAAAGAAACTAAATACAGTCGACTCTCTATATAGTGAAGGGCCAAAATGTTGACCGGAATTTCACTATATAGAGTTTTTCACTATATAAAGAGAAACAAAAATTTCAAAATTGAATTACTTATTAAAAAAGTTTATTAAACATTTAAAAGTTTAAATACATAGCATGTACATAATGTACATACTGTACACATTACATATGTATGTAGAGGGCTAAATACTACATACATGTACATTTAAAATTTGTGTAGTCTCGATAAATTGCTAAACAATATACATATTATGTACTAGGAAAAATAATCAGCTATTTTTTGAACCTGTTAGCGAATTAATCTACGCATCGACTACATATAAAATGGGTTTCCCCGGGGTACTTCCTCGTGTTTCTCACTGAAATCTATTGTACTTGATTTACATTTTGCCTGTTAGGCATTATAAACGCTTTAAGAACCTTTTCAAAACAGTGAGTCATCAAAATTCAGTTCGTGCTAATGTTAGGTAGAAATGGGAAACCCGAAGTGGCCAAAATCTCAATAAATGCATAAAAATTTATACATGAAATTCCGGTAAAAATTTTATTATATAGAGTGTTCCTATTTTACAGATTCACTATATGCAGTGCTTCTTACATGAAATTTCATTAAAATATTTTGGGGTTTGAAAAAATTTCACTATAAAGAGTTTTTCACTATATAGAGTTTCACTATAGACAGTGTCGACTGTAAAACATTATACTTATTGAGAAACCTTTACGATAATCTTCCAACTGCTATGGTACGGTCAGCTTATTTTTCATTTTTTCAAACATATATACAATATGGAATTATCATATGGGGACATTCTAGCACAAGGCATCGCCTATTTAATCTACAAAGAAGAGCCGTCAGAATTATATCTGGGATAGGTTTCCGCGACGACTGTAAAGCTAAGTTTGTCGAACTTGGAATACTAACGCTTCCTTGTTTGTATATTCTCGAGTGCTTGATGTATATCAAAGAAAACCCTGATCTCTATCTAAAACATAGCGTTACACATGACCATAACACGAGATATAAAGAAAATGTCTGCCCACAAAACATCAGACTTAGTAGATCTCAAACAGGCATCAAGTATTATGCAATATTATTCTACAATGCCCTGCCACATGATTTACGTAAACTATCGAAGAAACATTTCAAAACAAAAATTAAATTAATTCTACTACAAAATGCCTTTTATACCTTTGATGAGTTTTTATCTTTTAATTTTAATTTGTTGTGATGTCTATATCATTATTACAGTTTAAATTATTTAATTTATATTTTAATTTCTTAAATTATTGTAATTTTAAAATGGTTTTTAATATATTTTTAATTCGTTGTAATGTCGCCACTCGATTTACTATTTTAATTAGTCTTTATAATGTTTGATTATTTGTACTTTTAAAATAATGTTTTATGTCATTGTTCACTCAGTGTTAATTGTATTATCTTATTCTGTACTGTTTGTTGTCTCAATTAATTAAGCTAGAAATTGAGTGCGTACAATTGATTTTTTTGTATCTCTATATTGGACTTGTGTAAACTGTAATCAGTCTAAACACCAATAAATTATTATTATTATTATTATTATTATTATTATTATTATCATACTGAATAAAGACTGAATGCAGTGGCTATACAAACCGATGGTTAATACTTGAATAATTACTATTTCTACAACGTAAAGGACTTATATATTTTTATCAATCTCAACTACCTTAATTTAAACTTTAATTTTTTAATTACCGTTGGGCTTATGCTTGGGTGTTTCGGTGTCACTGCTAACATACAGCCTCCGTTCTAAGCGGCCGAGTAAAGCCTCTTCGAGGGTGCAAATAAAAACTTAACAAGAGTAATTTTACCCAATATATTTGGCGAACATTTCCTGTCAAGTTCTAAACAGTTAATACAATATATACAATGTTTACAAATATGGTGACACACGCCCATACTCCTCCACAAACGGATTTCTTCCAAGAAATAATGCACCCTTATTACCAGATGGTAAAATTTATGGGACAGATCTGCACTCTGCACTGATTTTTAGCAAATTTGTATATTTTTAGGGAAATTCCACTATAAATAATTTTAAGCGATTTTCTTCATTTGTTCGGTATACAGGGTTATTCACGCTATACGGCACGGAATATTGTGGCCAAAATACGTGATTTTCAAAAAGTTTCACTTTGGGGATATATGGGGGTCTATTAGGGCTACTTTTTAAAATTACTTTCATAATATACAGGGTGTCCCAAAAACCCTAAAAGTATCAAAGTTGTGTTTTTTTTAATGAAACACCCTGTATTTTATTGCATTTTTGGATCCGTCTATAAAAATAAGTATGTGTTTTAATAAGGTTTTTATTACATAAACCTTATGGTTTTTGAATTAATTTGAATTTTGTAAAAATGTAACCTAATTTTCATGTTTCAAATACTTAAAAAATAATTAAGTTATGCATACCAAATTTACACTGAAGTGTAACAATAGATCATATTTTATTTTCCAAGTATAATAAACTTGACATCTTATGCCGGGTGTAAAAAAATTGGAATTAAACAAATGAGACCTTTAAATGGCTATAACTTCATTTATTTAAATGGAACGCTATATTTATTAATTTATCAGCAAATGCACGTTTTAATTACCTATCGAATGGTATTTATATCTTAAATGTTAAGTCTTCTCGTTTTTACAGAAAACGCCAAAATATTGTTTATTGCACCGTTTTAGTACTTTTTAAGTAAAAATTTTAATGTATCTAGTTTTCCATCGTATTTAAAAACGTAAGATAATTAATTTAGTCTGTTACTTTAGTTTAATAGGCCTGTCTTTTGTTATAGTTGTGTTATTTTGCGTTTTTGTGTTAGATCGTTAGTAATCGTTATTGTTTGAACATCGTTCTTGTATTTAATAGTAAAAAATGAAAATTTACACAGATTTTCTAATACTGGGGTTTTTATAACTAACACTTCCAATTTCTTTAAATTGGTTTAATAGTCTCTCAAAAATGGCTGGCTTAGGATGATTTCTTTCGGGAAACCTTTAAGTATAAACTCGACAAGCCAATAAACAATTTTGATGACATTCTCCAAGCATAAAGATAATGCCAATACCCCCTTCTTTTGAGTAAATCTTCATTTTTTACTAAAAAATACAACAGCGATGTTCAAACAATAACGATCACTATCGATCTGACATAAAAATGCAAAATAAGACAACTATAACAAAAGACAGGCTTTTTAAACTAAAGTGGCATACTCAATTAATTATCTGACGTTTTTAAATACTATAGAAAACTAGATATATTAAAATTTTTACTTAAAAAGTACTAAAACGGTGCAATAAACAATATTTTGGCGTTTTCTGTAAAAACGAGAAGACTTAACATTTAAGATATAAATACCATTCGATAGGTAATTAAAACGTGCATTTGCTGATAAATTAATAAATATAGCGTTCCATTTAAATAAATGAAGTTATAGCCATTTAAAGTTCTCATTTGTTTAATTTCAATTTTTTTACACCCGGTATAAGATGTCAAATTTATTATACTTGGAAAATAAAATATGATCTATTGTTACATTTCGGTGTAAATTTGGTATGCATAACTTAATTACTTTTTCAGTATTTGAAACATGAAAATTAGGTTAATTTTTTACAAAATTCAAATTATTTCAAAAACCTCAAGGTTTATGTAATAAAAACCTTATTAAAACACATACTTATTTTTATAGACGGATCCAAAAATGCAATAAAATACAGGGTGTTTCATTAAAAAAAACACAACTTTGATACTTTTAGGGTTTTTGGGACACCCTGTATATTATGAAAGTAATTTTAAAAAGTAGCCCTAATAGACCCCCATATATCCCCGAAGTGAAACTTTTTGAAAGTCACGTATTTTGGCCACAATATTCCGTGCCGTATAGCGTGAATAACCCTGTATATTCATATGTTTTTGTAAAATTTGAATTTTACTTTAAATTTAAAATTTGTTAATTTTTTGAAAAAATTTCAACTATTTTAAAGTTGTTTATTTCCTCAAAAATTTCAATTGTTTTTTTTTATAAATACATAGTTAAATTCTAATTGGGTAAATTTAATTTTTTTAAATTATTTAGGCACTGTTAACGAGTTTTAGTCTATTATATAAAAAATTAATTATTATTGTAAGAAATGTCAAAATAAAACAATTACTGCAATATACTAAAAATCATAAAGTAATGAAGAAAAAATATAATAAAATTACGTTTATGATTGAATTAATTTTTAAATACCATAAAAAAAAAATTCTTACAGTTAAACCATTATTGCTGCCTTACTGAGAGAGATAAACATCTTTATTTATTATTTTATACATGAGGTATTTACAATAATATTCGTAGCTGATTTTCTTCACGGCTATCGACCCATGGTCTTTCTGCCAGTCTTTGTTAGATATTTTGTTAGTTGTCCGTTGATGATTATGTTGATGAAGATGTAGATGAATAATGTAAAGATGTTATGAATTCAAAAATGGTTGTGGAAGGATGTTTGGTTTTAGGGGAGTGTACAGGGTTGCGGGGTAAACATAGGTGCTTGAGGATGTCTTGGATATTAGGGTTAGTGGCAAATTTTGTAGCAAGATGTTCCAGGCGGTTTTCAATGGGAATTACTTGGGTTTTTTGATACAGTAGTGTGTAGGAAGGATTGTGTAGAGGGTTATATGCCTTAGTTTAATTAAGGTTCGCAGGGCCGATCGTTCACACACCTGCAAGTTTCTCAGAACAGGATAGCGGGAATTTAGGAAAAGGATTGCTGCATAGTCTAACAGAGGTCGACATATCATTTTGTATATATTTACTGCTGTTTCTGTGGAACTTCCTTGGTTCTTAAATGTAAGGTGTCTGAAATGTCGAGCTCTGTTTTTAATTTTCGTTTTAAGAGTTTGGGAATGGTGTTTGAAGGACAGTTTAGGATCAAAGGTAATGCTAAGATACTTGCAGGTTGCTGTCTTACTAGTTTTACATTAAAACTTTAATTACAATCGCCGTTATAATTTCAAGGAAAATAATACAAAAACAGTGTTTGCAATTTAGATTTAAACGTATGTGTAGGGCTGGTGGAGGCTTCAATTCTTACCCTCCTATTAATAAAACATTCTCATTGATTTTAAGAAATGAATATATAATTAAGTTATTAATATAAATAATAAAACCTTCTCCTTTAATTCAGAAAACATGTTTGATTGGATAAAAATAAAAAATGTTGATGATTTTTTTTGTATTTTGTCCAAAAACTATAGCAAATATAATAATTGTATGTAAAAAATTGCAAAGTATATTAAAATTAATAATTTATAAAGAATAATCCTTTTACTTACGACATATGATTTTAAAAAAATAAAGCTTTCGTTGCATTTTTAAAGAACTAAAAATCTGTTGCAGTGTGAATCGTGGGTATTTCCCTTATTTTTAGATAAACCAAATTATTCTAAAATTCTAAACTTCTCTAATGAAGAAAGTTATAAAAACTAAATAAATTTAATCTGGAATCAAGTCTTATAAACAACTTGAGTTTTAAACGACAAAAAAAACAGAGAAACTGTACTCTTTTGATATAAAAAAAACTATAATTGTATTTTCCGCTATAAGTACAAGAATACCAAGAATTCGTCGCTCAATTTTTATGATAATTTCAGATAATACAAAATTATGGTAACTTTTTGATCAATTCACATTAGAGTATAAAAAATGAAAGAAATTTTATTGTTATTTAATTAAATTAACTGAGCAGTGACAGTTAATTGGTTCCTCATTTAAAACAAAAGATGTCCCGAGTTCGTCAGCGTGGCATATTTCAACAATTAAGCGATTTTGAACGCGGTAGAGTAATCGGGCTCAGAGAAGCAGGTTTGTCAATTTGTGATATTGCCCAACGAATTGGCAAAAGTTTCAGTACAATATTTCGATGTTGGCATAGATAAACCGAGGGGCATGAACAACGGCGGAAACATTACAGAACGTGAAGATCCAGCTCTTTAGCTCGTCGCTGTCCGGGATCGATTTTCAACAACAAGAACCATCGGAGACATCTGGAAAAGTTCAACTAACCAAAGAATCTCCGTTCGATCAGTTTACAATGGGTCGATCAATGGAGGCAGGGTATCTTTAGCGATGAATTGAGATTTTGATTGTTTGCCCACGATGGTCGTAAAGTGGTTAGACGTCGCCGTTGATAACGGGGAAATTTACAGTTTCCAATGGAACGCCATACAGCTCATACACGCGGAGTGATGGTATGGGTAGACCATGGAAGTCTTCATTTCTGGAAGAGTAAACGCAAATCGCTACATTAATACAGTTCTAGGATCCACATTAATGCCCTATCTGAGAAGGTTGGAAACCCCCATTTTCCTACAGGATAATGTATACAGCTAGGGTTACTATGAAATTTCTCGAACTAGCTAATCTTGATTTGATTCCATGGCCTTCTCGTTTTCTAGACTTATCACCTATTGAACACGTGTGGGATACAATTGGCAGAAGACTGGTCTATCTTCAGCCTCCCCCACTCACTTGATATTAGGATGCGAATTCAAGAAGCTTAGGATGCAATCCCTCATGTTGACAATGACAATTTGATTTCTAGTATGCCTAGGCGAGTTGCTGAGTGCTCCAAAAATCGTGGAAGAGCAACTCATTACTGAAATTGAAGAAAAAGAATCCATGATTTTTTATTGAAACAAAGTTTCTTAGTGTAGATCATTTATCTATTATCTGAAATTTACATAAAAATTGAGTGACTATTCCATTCTAAGCACCCTAGAATAACGGCAAATCTAGTAAACGCTGGCAAATAATTTTGTTTATATTTGAATTATACCGGGACAGCGCGTACGCAGTCCCGACTACCAAAAATTACGCGCCCGAGTTATCCACATTAGGGATAATCGCAAGGGTCAGCCCAGCCGTAGTGCAATGGAAGGGCCTCACCCTGGGGGAACCGCCTTGCTGATCACGGTAACCCCTACGCCAGGTAAGTATGCTTTCCGGTCCCCTTCACTGCATATTTAAATTCTTAACCAACTTTAACACAAACACCAATGATATAACGACATCTATATTCGATAGACCTTCTATGCAATGTATACTATTTTTCCCTTGATATTTAAAAAAAATATATTCATTTAAAGCATGACAAAGCTTCTTATAGTACCTCTTCTGGTAATTTATGATCAACGGAGAGGCCGCACTTATAGTGGGGACTCTACTGTTTAATGAGACAAATATATTATTCATTTTCTTCAAAAACATTGCCGTATTTATTGTATTTATTGATAGACTCGTTAATTCATTTGTAGCACTTGTTATTAGATTTGCAGCAGTAATATAATTGCTAAATATCTGAGTGGCATATTTCACAGGCATTTTTCCAAAAGATGACGGATTTATATGCTTTTCGGTAATTTTGAGCATAGCCCTAGCAACATTACTTTTCTTGTCGATATTATAAGTGTTGATTATATCTTTCCAAGACACATATAAGTTATTTACCACAGTCTTTATTCTACTATTCATGAAATTATATTTTAGACTTGCAAGTAAATGTAGGGGTCATAGCAAATGAAAATAACGTATCTATAAACTTTTATGTTGTTGCTCCAAGTAATTTAATTGCACTTCTATTATTTGTTCCGTGATCACAATGGAAAACGAAAGAAACCAAATTCAAAGAAAATAACTTATCTAATACCAATAAAATAAGCTTTTGTAAAATATTGCCGTTCGTTGGACAAGATGAAATGAAATAACAGAATGGCATTTTTCAATTACATAGATGTCTCTTTACATAAAATACTAATGCATAATTACGTTTGTTGTTCCTATCAAGAGATCCAAAATATTCAAATCCCTTTACTACATCCAGGAATTTTTTCAAATTTATTTCTTTACACATATTGTTTTTCATAAAACTGCATTGTTTTAATTTTCATATTAAATTTTAATAAAATTAGTATTTAGACCAGTTTGTAAAAAAATTAAATATTTGAAACGAAAATTTAAGGCGATTAAAGGCCATTTGAGCTATATTCATTCATTGTTTTTTCCCCTTTGTTTACATTTTTTACCCAATCGTGATCTACTCTATCATTTTGTGTCTTTTAATCAGTCAATACAACCGACCTCATAGTGTGATGTATGTGTCCGAATTAATTATTCGTATTTTTACACTTTTTTCTGTACTTAATAATAATAATAATATCTTTTTATTTCAATGTGTCATGTACATGTACAAGATGAAATTTGCGTCAGAACTTATGAGCTAGCCTAAATCTAATATTACTTAATTTAGTTTTAAAAATTAAATATACATAAAGGTGATAAAAGTGTTGTCTTAAGTCTACTTATATCTACATTTATTAATAAATTCTTCAATTGAGTAGGGCTCACATTCAACTAAGAACTCAAATAATTCTCTGTTTAAACGTTTAAAGTCGTTGGATTTTAATATTATTAGGAAGTGAATTAAATAATTTAATCGAAGAGTATTGAACTGAATATTCTGTTGCATTGAGTTTGTGTTGGGGGTAGATGTAGTCATTTGTTCTTGTATTATAATTTATACTTTTATTATCATTTCCTGTAAGGTATTTGTGGTAAAATAAGATTGTCTCCATTATGTATATTCCATACATCGTTAACATATTATTGCTTTTAAAAACCCCTGGACATGATTGTTTGTAATTAAGATTTAAAATAACTCTTATAGCTTTTTTTTGAAGAATAAATATTTTTTGGGCATTCGATTTATTTGCCCGAAAGATTATTCCATAGCGCATGACGCTAACGAAATTTGCTGTATATGCGGTCTTTACAACCGTTTTCTGTAGGTATTTCGATAGTTCCCTTAACATGATTATGACCGAGTTTAATTTATTTCTTATTGAGTTAATAACGGGTGTCCAACAATTACTGCAGTCCCGGGTGGCGTTGGAATCAAAAACGTAGGTCGATTCTTACATGTGCCAAATAAATGAACTGACATTTTAATTGTCAAACATAATTTAAATGTGAATTTAAAGTGTTGTTAACTTTAATAAGTGTTGTTTACTCAAGAACAGAAAAGGTTCTTATTAGATACTTATTTTTGCAACGGGTGTCGTTTGGAAAATGGAGAATTCAATAGAACCAACGTCACAAGAATTTCATTCAAGATTTCCGCAAGTAATTGTTTACAACAGTAAGTTTTCATTTTCATTTCTTACATTAGGTCTGCCTACACCCTTTCTGTGTTGCACCGATCCTGTATAGCGAAAACATTGCACAATAACTCTCACATCACGAGAAAACGTAAGCGGAAATCTTGTATGAAATTCTCCATTTTCCAAACGACGGCCGTTGCGAAAATAAGATTCTAATAAAAACCTTTTCTGTTCTTGAGTAAACATATTCGAATTACTTATTAAAGTTAACAACACTTTATATGCACGTTTAAGTAATGTTTGACAATTAAAATAATAATAATAATAATAATAATAATATTTTTTTTTTGCCCTAACTTCCTCCTTCACTCCTTTACATGTCTTCCACATATCACATACTACTGAATGTAACATGTCACATCCAAAGCAAATAATCTGTGGTAGTACATATTTCCTCTTATTATTACTAATATTTATTTTTTAAGTATTTATTTTACATATAACAACACTATAACAATTCTGTTTAGCAAATAAAAATCACATTTAACAATTTAACTTAAATTAACACAATACTAATATAAATTGAACCAAAAAAAATAATATCATTATACATGACGTAATAATAATTTATTTCTATTTATTACTTTCTTTAGAGAAAGATAGTAAATATCTAATTCTAGTCGCTAAGCTAAAAGCTTGTCAGCGACGTTACTTTTATCATTAGTGTTTATCAGTAGCCATAAATCTTACAATATAGAATTTAAGACTTATTTTTTGAAAAATACCTTTAAGTTTAGCTTAAAGGTGCTTAACTTTTCTGAGTTTGTAATTTCAGCGGGTAAGGAATTTATAATTTTAGGTAATTGCACTTTGTTAGTTCTTAGTCCGTATTTGTTGTTATGCGATGGCACGTAAAATTGTCCTGTAGTTTTGTTTCTTGTTTGGTGATGATGTTGTGGTTCTTGTAGATTACTTTTATTTTGGTAATTATTAATTAAATATCTGTATTGAAACAATTGTTGAAAAGGCATAATACTCAATGCGTTATAAATATCGTCATCCTGAATATCGGTCTGTTGAAGATTTGCTGCTTTGTGGATATACTTAACTATTCGTGTTTGTAGAGTGATTATTTTATTTAATTGAGAATTGGACGCTGTTCCCCATACTGTGATACCATAATCAATAAGTGATTGTACTAAGGCATAGTATATTGTGTTTAAAATGTGCTGTGGCAGAATTTCATGCAAGTAATAAAATTTATATGCAATATATCTTAATTTCTTGCATAAGGAGTTAATTTGTTCATCCCATGAAAACTTATCATCCATGATGATTCCCAGATACTTCTGTGATGTTGTTGTTCCAATTTGTTTGCAATAGCAGTTAGATGCAGTTTGAGAACCATGTAGACAATCACTGCAATTGAATTTTATTGCCATGTCATTGATCCGAATTCGGTTTGGTGTAGTGACATACATTAGTTTAGTTTTTTCTTGGTTTATTACTAATTGTTTGTCATGGACCCAGTGTTGCAAATTTTTGAACTCCGCTTCTAATTAAAAGAAATAATAATAATAATCATTTATTGACGGATATAACCATTGTACAAAGTGATAATATAAAATTAAAATATATAGATAGATAATAAAAATACATATAAATACAAAGATGTAAAACTAAAACTAAATAGCAGACAGAAGTGAATTAAATAATATTAAACAATACTAATGACAAAACTTCAAAGATTTAATGGTCTTAAGAAAAGCAGGTAAAGAATTACAAAATAAGTCAAACCTATTAAAAGTAGATAACCTATTGCATGTGCGCATAAACCGATTGATAGGACTATTATACCCATAATTTGTCCTATGAAAAGGCATACGAAAAATAGGCACATGACGGCTACGACGATTGTCAGATTTGATGTAGAAACTCAGCATAGACAGAATAACAGAACATTGTATCTCACCATTTATAACTTTATACAAAATTGACATATCTGCATATACTCTTCTACAACATAAATGATCAATATGTAAAATATTAATTATAAATTCACTATCCACTGTTGAGTCAAAACTTAACCTAAAAGACATGAATTTAATAAACGCATTTTGAATATTTTCTATTTGGTTAATATATTTTAATTAATAAGGCGACCAAACACTAGAGGCGTACTCGAGGTGCGAGCGAACATATGCAAAATATACAATTTTAATAGAAGAAACTGATAAGTCTCTGGACATACGCTTAACAAAACCTAACATTTTAGCAGCTCGGTTACAAATATAGTTAATATGGTGAACAAAACTCAATTTATTATTAAACCAGACTCCTAGATCTTTGAATATGTCGACTTTATCAATAACTGCATTATTAATACAATAATCAAGATGGTGAACCTGTTTCTTCCTAGAGAAAGTCATAAATTTACATTTGTCAATGTTAAAATTACGTCTATTAGCACAGCACCAATTTTCTACAGATGAGATATCGCTTTGAAGAAGTCTACAATCCTCAATATTACGTATTTCTTTAAAAATCTTCAAATCATCCGCAAATAGCAGAAAATTTGAGTTGTTAATAACATGTGATATGTCATTTATAAACAGAAGGAATAATAAAGGACCACAATGCGACCCTTGCGGTACACCTGAAGGAACATGAAATATTTTAGATAGATGATTATTAATTTTTACACATTGAGAACGACCACTTAAAAGGTTTTGAAACCATGCAATAATGAATTGACTAAACCCATACGATTGTAATTTGGATATTAGTGTAACATGACATACCCTGTCAAAAGCCTTGGAAATATCCATGTAGACTGTATCCATCGAGGAATTATTTTCCAAGGCATTAATGGCATTCGAATGAAAAAATAACAAATTTGTAGTTGTGGACCTACCAGTTCGGAAACCATGTTGTTCCTCTATTATCATTTGGCGAGTCATCCAATCCAGTTTAATATATATTAGCTTATCAAACAGCTTAGGTATAGTAGACTGAATGGTTACTCCTCTATAATTACTAATATCTTTTTTATTGCCAGATTTAAATATAGGAATTACATAACTCCGTTTCCAAACAACAGGAAAAACACTTTTGTCAAGAGAGTAATTAAAAATAAAAAAACAATGGTGGTATGCCATCAGGGCCTGGATTATTACACGGTTTCAGTGAATTGATTGCGTTAAAAATAAATATTCCAAGGAATGTCGACGATAACATTACTTTTATTAAATACAGGTGAATGTATAGGCTTGTCATAAGAATAAACCGATGAGAAAAATGTTGCGAAAAGATTAGCACATTCAGGACCATCACTGCTAGTTTCATTATTATAAAACATTTCACCAGGAATACCAGAATCGCGATTTGTGGCCCTTACAAAATCCCAAAATCTTTTAGGATTCGATGAAATTTTAGTGTTAATAAATTCAATATAATTGTTATATAAATTGTGTTTTAAATGATCACATAGTGTACGTAGCTGTTTAAAATGAGCGTAATTATCAGAAGTTTGAAACCTCTTATAACGTTTATGAGCCAATTTTTTATCATTAACTAATTTAATAAGTTCTTTACTATACCAACAAGGATATTTTGAGCACTTCATGCGTTTAATTGGTGTAAACAGTGTTACAGCATTATACAAAACATCATAGAATAACTCAAGCATAAGATCGATATCATTGACATTTAATACATTGGTCCAATCAATTGACGCAAGATGCTGGTTCAAAGACAAATAATCTGTACTTAAGAAATCATAGACATACTCATAATAACTAATAGACTTAATGTTATCAGTGAAATTTGTTGAAATGCAATAAGGAATATGATGGTGGGTTATAAGGAAAACTGTATCTATTGCTTTTGAAACAGAAAAATTAATATTTGAAAAAAATAGATCTAAAAATGTATTATTTTCATTAGGAATATGACAAAGTTGTTTAAGATTATGATAACTAAAATAGGAAACTAGTAAATTAGCTGGTTCAGGATTAGAATTGACATAAACAAAACCAAAGTCATCATTAGCCCAGTATGCCGACGGTATATTAAAATCGCCGCACAAAAGAAGTTTTGAATTTTTATAATTATTTGCAATATCATCCACAGTTTTACATATAAATTCATATTTATCAATCGAGGAGTTAGGTGGAATACAAATCGCACCAACTATTAGTTTAATGGATCCAATCTGAACGTGTATAAACAATTGCTCAACTATATTATTAACAACATTAATATATTCGCATAAAAGACTATTGCGAACGGCAATCAGCACCCCGCCGCCGCGAGACTTACTGCTAGTACGAGGATTTCGATCTTCCCTAAATATAATGTAATCCTTTATTTTAAATTCAGAACTAAGAATATCGTCGCTTAGCCAAGTTTCAACTATTATGATAATATCGTACACGCAAGAATTAACATTAAGCTTTAAGTCGTGTATTTTGGTACGTATACCGCCGGCATTCTGAAAAAAGATATTTAGTTTTTTGACTGAGAACGCAAATTCGATGACTTTTTATCATTTACAACTATTTTAGGAACACCCGATATATATTTAATAATTAAATTATCCTCGCCGTTGTTCCTTCTGTGCAGCAATTCCTTCTTCATGGTATTGAACTCTTCTCGTTGAATTATGGTTCTGTCATATCCAAATTTAATAATGTTGTCCTTTAACTTATTTGTTTTACATATTACATTTTTTACAATTTCGTGGTTGTTAAAAATGAGTTTAATGGGCCTAACTTTTGATTGGTTTGAACCGACTCGGAAAATTTTATTAGGCTGGATGTCTATATCAAGGGGCGACAGAACTGATTTTATTGTAGACAGATCATTCTGTTGTTTCTCTAGAGGATTAGAGGCTTGAGATTCTGTGACATTATACACCATTAAATTGTTCTTCTGTTTGTTCACGTTCTTCCACTTCATTAAAAACATTAAAGTCGCCACTAGAGGGTGTATTGATAGCACTTCTGTTAGTATTTTTCTTATCCAGAATCTTTAAGGAATTTTCAACATGATTAATTCTTTCTTCAAGTGACACCTGTAACCTCTCCATCGTACTAAATCTTTCGTAAATATCATCTTTTAACTCACAAATCGCATTATGAATTTCAAGCTTTAATAGTGGTAAAAATTCGTCTTTAAAAACTGTGCGAATGGAATCGATCAAATTGACATTAAAATCTGCATTATTGACCGATGACGTTTGCCCGATCAGTGTTAAATTTAAATCACAATTATCAGAGTCATCATGTGAACAATTCTTACATTTCCAGAAATTACCATTCGGTTTACGTTCTTCCTTCAGATAATACTTTAGTTTATCACTACTTAAATAAACGCATTCTGCATGGTTCCACTTTTTACAATGCCCCATGCATTTTATTGCCTTTGATTTGGGACTGATTGTTTTATTACATGTATGGCAATTAACAACCATTTTGACCACAAATAAATATTAAATTAATTAAAACTGTACTAAAACAGGGACACGTGCACCCAGGGGCCGATCAGGGTGATTAACCAAACAAACACAGGTAGGCCACGGAAGGTAACACAGTAATACAAAGGATAAACAATTTAATAATTCAGAAATAGCCACCGGATAATATTTAACAGCGAAATTTGCAAATAAATGAACTGAATAAATGAAATGATAACTAGCGATCGCAGTACTTTTTGTACTTTAGATATGATTCATCCGCAGGTACAAAACAACGCTCGAGTTTTTATTTCAACTACGGGAAAAATAACTACTCACTGTTAAAACGATAATATCTTACAAACGGTAACAAGGTATGGGGCGATAATTACATCAAATATAGCTTGTTACTAAACTAAGCACCTCACCGAATTTGATAAATTTACGTCAATAAATACCCGATAAAAACCAGCGAAAACACAGAGCACGTTTATTTAGCACCTCAACACACTGATAGCGAAATTTAATGTCAGTTCATTTATTTGGCTCATGAAAGAATTGACCTACGTTTTTGATTCCAACGCCACCCGGGACTGCAATAATTGTTGGACACCTGTTATGTTCGTTCCAACTAATTTTATTATCGATATACACACCAAGGAATTTAATATTTTGACTGATATTTATGGAATCTCCATCTATATCCATTGACTCAATTTGATTTTCCAGACTTAGTGCTTTTTTATTGAATAACATTATGTTTTTTTTTGCTTCATTAATTATTAATTTGTTTTTCACAAACCACACGATTTAATTGAATCGAATGTTACAGAGGCCTCTTCTATTGCCATTTCAATGTTTTTCGCGGGTATTAAAATATTTGTATCATCAGCATAATTTAAAATATTGTGTTTGTTATTATTAATTAAACTTATTACATCATTAATGAATAATAAAAAGAGTGTTGATGCCGTCTGACTCCCTTGGGGTAGTCCAGTGGTGATTATTTCTATGTCGGATTTACCATTGCCATTTTTAGTGTTTACAACCACACGCTGGGTTCGGTTGCTTAAATAAGATTCAAGCCATTTCAAGGCGCTCCCCCGAATACCGAGTTTTTCCAATTTCGTTAGCAAGATGTTGTGATCAATGCAATCGTAGGCCTTCGACAGATCAATAAAAATTCCAAGTGTTAATTCTTTTTTTTCGATGTTCTTTATTACGGTCTCTATTGAATTATTTATTGCTATAGATGTGGATTTGCCTTTACGATATCCATGCTGGATATTGTTGATTATTTTGAATTTTCCCAAAAAATCATTTATCTGGATAATCATTGCATTTTCAATTTTTTTGAAAACACCGGCATACTAGCCTATTAGCCTGTAATTTCCTATCTCCGTTTTCAAGCCTTTTTTAAATATTGGTTTAATAACTGCCTTTTTTAATTTAATATCCATAACACAATGTTTTATTACTATAAATGGTATGTTGTCGCTTCCACAAGATAGGGTGTTTTTCAATTTATTTATTATATTATAACATTCACATTTGGTTAGCGGTTTTATAAAAATACTGTGACTATTTTGTTGAATGTCATCAGTGTATGTTATATGATTTTGATTTGACGCTAATTTTGGAACAATGCTTTGAATGTGCCTTTTAAATTCTGTTGCTACTTCTTCTGCGTTTCCTGGAATTTCTATTGTCTGGTTTAATTTCACATGTTTACCTTTAACTTCATTTATTACTTGCCAGACGCATTTAGTTGTATTGTTTGCGCATTCATATATATATATCATATTTTGATATATAATGTTGAGAGCGTTGGTTTTGCAATAAGCTATTATACCGTTCTTTTTGTTTAGTTATATTGGTTCAAGTACATAGTTTCATGTCTTGATATTACATATAATATATCAAGTTCATTTTTACCCTTTGATATTTCCTCTGTATTTGTAATTTTTACGTATTTTTTATTTGTAGAAGATACTATTTCAGGAAAATATTTTTCAAATCCAATATTTCTTGCTGCTAATATATAATTTTGCTTCGTTTGATTTTATTTCCACTAAAATTGTTGGAGCGATGTCTTACCCCCGGCGAACCATTGGGCTCTTTCGGGTACGCCCGCACCACCATCTTTATTGTAAATAGAAAATACTTGTAAATTAGTTTAAAACTAGCACCAGTAGAATAAACACCTTTAAAATCAACAGCAGTATTATTAACGACGAAACCATCTGATAAGATTAAACTGGCATCACATCCAGTCCACACAAAACAATAATGGTGGAAAATAGTTTCGGAATAGTTGTCGCTGATAATATTATTTTATTCTAATTTTACATTTATTTTTAAACACTATGTATGACTTTTACTGTTGTTCCGTATTTATTTTGTCTTTGTACGTCAGAATAGTTTATACTCTTTGTTCTAATCTATCAAGGTGTTTTTTGATTTTTTTTAGATTTTTTGTTTTTATAATTCATTAAATTTAGAGCTCATGAACTCCACCAATTGTTGTAATTCTTTTAATATTTTGTAAAGTTCTTTATTTGTGATAGCATCTTCATTTACACTAATTTGTGGTTGTGAGTTTGTTCTTGTATGTGTTATTTTAGTTGACATTTGTTCTCAGTGCTGTGTGCCCTCAATTTAAAAAAAAAAACGCAAAGGTTTTAAGCCACCAATAGCTTAATAAATACTTAATGTTTCAGTTTAATACCGCATTTAATTTTAAAGATCTGATACCTTAAGAGAGATTAACTATTTAATTGAGTTTAGTTGCCGTTGCAATGTCACATTTGTTTTTTTTAAATTATTGTTCTCAATAAAAATGCATCTGTAAGCATATATTTATGATTAATATAATTATTTTAAGCAAAATGTAGAAGCGTATTGAAAACAAATTTTATATAAAGGTAGAAATTTGCTTTTAATTAAGTTTTTTAACACACTACAGTTTCGGTACTCCACTTAAATACATTTAGAGAAGGAACAACGTCAGGGAGTCCGAAGTGGTTCAGGTAAAAACCCCTAGAAAAGGAGATAGCCAATCCGTAGCCTCGAGCACGGTCGCGCATGAAAACCGGAGAATGGCGTCTTGAAATATAGACTTGTTCTGTTCGTCATTGCATTTCGCCCTGGTGCATGACACAAACCCACCTGTAACCACTACTGTGACTCCTTTTTATTACTACATGTTTTGAAAATATACTTATTTAATGTTTGATTCCGTCCGGGGAATTAGAATAATTTTAAAAAGTAATAAAGCAACAAGAATATTACGACGCAATTATGCACAAATGTGATCTAAATTTGTAATTGTACAGTAAATATTCTTCTTATTGTATCGTTGTAACGATAATATAAATTACATATTTTAAGTAACGGTGTAATAGAATTTGAGCATTTGTCTTAAATTAAATTCATAACTAATTTAAATTATCGTTAAAAATTTGCTGTAAAGAGCTTAAAACATTAAAAACATTTTAAAATTAGCGAACAGTTTAAATTTTTAAAAGAAAACATTTTGAGCTGTGCCTAACATTGTTATTTTGACAAATCTATTGAAATTTTGGCATTAAAATTGTGTCTAAATCTTAAAAATCACATATTAAAATTTGTTTTATCTACGATCGTACAGAAAGTAGACGCTTTTTGCATCATTTTTCATTGCAAAAGTGGCTTTTTAAAGCACTAGTGCTTTTTTACGTTTTTATTGCACGGTAATGTCAAACTATTTTTATTGCACAGAATTGTCAAATTTGACAGATGAATATATTTCGACGAAAAACTTAATTTTTTTATTAATTGATACAAATAACTAATAAATTATAAATAAAATATATAATACAAACCAAATGGCAGATTTAAGAACTCTGAAGATTTCATTTAATGCAAGTCGAAGCGATTACAATAAGGCGAACATTTTTTCCATAAATAATAATGACGGCCGACATTTGTGCAACTTGTTTACTGGTTGCTAAGTAACGCTTTCATTAGTGCACTGCGGGTAAAATATGTTTTCTCTACGACTATTAAATAATACACTCATTCTTGTTGTATATTAAATTGAATAATAGCATAAATTCTTCACACCGTGAATTCCTACAAAGAAATCACTCTAGATTGACCAATCACATCCTTTGATTTTTAAGAATTCACGCTAATATGAAAAAATCACATTGCTTTGAATGTGAAAAATCGAGAGTATCTTAGCAACCTCCTAACAAGTCGCCATTTGAAACGTCAAATACACCAGTTATTTATAACGTCTAGTACACTCATTATTTATTGCTGTTGTATCGCATAATTGTTATTAATATAATATTTACAATGGACGTTAGTAGTGATAGTGATAATGAACTAACACGTACGCCTCCCGAAATTCGAGAAATTGCACAAGCATCTACAATGAATTTACTGCCGGAAAAGTCCAGAAAGCAGTATACTCAAGTTTATACAAAATTTATGGAATGGAGACAATCAAATAATGTAAGTTCCTTTTCGGAAAACATTCTCCTAGCATATTTCACAAAACTTTCCGAAAAATACAAATCGTCATCTTTATGGAAAATATACTCCATGTTAAGAAGTACATTAAATGTTTACAATGAAATTAACATTGAAAATTATCCAAAATTGCGGGCTTTCCTTAAACGAAAAGGAGAAGGATTTCAGGCGAAGAAATCGAAAATATTTAGTGCAGAAGATATAAATAAATTCATTACAGAATCTCCGGATTATATATATCTCGGAACAAAGGTAACAAATGTAATTGCTTTTGCCTAAACTTAAAAGTATTAAAGTTTTTATTTTATTAGATTGCATTAATCGTAGGAATAATGGGAGCTTGCCGTAATAATGAAATGCACTCAATGAAAATGGAAGACATTCAAGACCTTAACTCAGCTCTTTTAATAACCATACCTCACACTAAGACAAATATTGTTAGAAAATTTACTGTTACAGGTAAATTTTATGAAATATGCAAAAAGTATATTGCACTACGCCCAGCGAATGTAATAACTCCTTCATTTTTCTTAAACTACCAACATGGAAAATGCACTATTCAAAAAATTGGAATTAACAAATTTGCATCAATGGGCAGACAAATAGCAACCTACTTAAATTTACCGAATGCAAATCTGTACACCGGACATAGCTTTCGTAGATCTTCTGCCACCTTATTGGTTGATGCAGGAGGAGATATTACAACTCTCAAACGACATGGAGGCTGGAAGAGTACCTCCGTAGCTGAAGGCTACGTGGATGATTCTATGACAAATAGAATGAACACGGCCAACAAAATACTTCAGTCGGTAGAACAAAGTACTAGAATCGCACAAAATATACAACACACATCACAGACTAGCACTTTAAATGAGGCGAGTTTTGATCAAGATTCAACACCGACTGTATTAAATATCAGTAATTGTAGCAATTTTACTATAACTTTTGCCAAAAAGTAAAATTAAATTACTTATTATATACTTGGCAGGTCATATTATAATTGCAATGTTTAAAATTTAAAGTGTTAATAAAGATTTGTATTAAAAACTATGATTAAGTTTATTATAGTCGTAGAGAAAGTATAGTCTTCTACTTGCGTAGAATGGCTATTATTCACTTGGATGATTCTAACACTCGCTCGCTACGCTCGCTCGTGTCCGAAGCTTCATCCACGTGAATAATAGCCGTCATTCTACGCTCGTTGAAGAATGTACTATTCTTTAATTGAATTATTGAAATGACATTAAAATATAATATAATACTCATAAGAATATATTCTTTGAAATCCTTTACGATCGAAGATAAAATTTTGTAAGGCACGCGTGTAAAAGGTTTCTTTATTGCACTCCTGGCTTAAAAAAAACTCGCTCGTTCCTCGCTCGTGTTTTTAAACGCCAGTTCGTGCAATAAAGCATCACTTTTTACGCTTGTACCTTAAATAACTATTATAATAGTTAGAAAATCATCAATTAAAAACAGAAAATATAAAAACGCCGTTTTAAAATTGTAAAAACAAGATTTAATCTTCCGAAATGAACCAATTGAAAATTTGGTGATAATAGTTGAAAACTTTATATCACTAGCTTAAAGCAGCTTTTCCTTATTGTAAATAAAATAAATAAAATACAGCAAAAGAAATATGATTAAAAAACCAGATGTAGATTTGTAAAATAAAAAAATCTCAATAAGACAAAAAGGCATTTAAAATTTACCAAACGGCTTTCTAAGAAGTCACACACACTTTTGCAATGAGTTAGAAAACAATTTATTTTTTCCAAAAACAATTGAAATTAATTTTATCATTATTCATACTGCATTAGATATTCAATATTTAATTTGTATAATTCAAATTATGGTTAAAATAAAATTAAACTTTCTAGAAAAAGCTTTTAAAGCTTTTAAGTTAGACTTAAAATTGTTATAAGAGTTATTAAATAGATCAAACCAAGTTTTCTTCTTAAATGAATTTGTATATTTCATGAGACGACTAATTGAGTTATTAGAACTAATATTAGTAGAATATGTTTGGATTCGAAACAAAGACGTTACTCTTAATCTGCGATTATTAAGTGAAAAATGAAACTTAAGTTGACTTAAAAGATATGGGCAATCAATGCAATCATGTATTAACTGGTGTAGGATGCATAGATCAGAAAACCATCTACGTTTTTCCAGGCTATACATGTTTAACATTATCTTGACATCCGAATAAGCACCAGGTGTATGGTGAGATCCCATTTCGTATTTCATAGTTCGTAAAAATTTATTTTGAACACTCTCCAAAGATTTAATATTAGATGTTGTATATGGGGACCAAACCACACAGGCGTATTCTAGATGACAACGCACCAAAGCACAATACAGCGATTTTAAGCATTCTACGTTAGTTTGTGTAATAAAATAGAATGATGTACTCTATCAAATGCTTTGGAAAAATCGGTGTAAACTGAATCAACTTGCAGGTTTCCAAAGCATTTGTCAAATACTGCTTGTAAGAAAGGAGGTTAGAAACTGTTGATCTCTTGGGCGTGAATCCATGTTGTTGATTAGAGATTATTTGTGAGGATATCCATGATAACTGGTCTGTAACTTGTTTATCCAGCATTTTAGGTATTATTGATAGAAGGCAAACACCTCTATAGTTATCAACTAAATCGCGTTGTCCAGACTTATGTATTGGTATAATGAATCTGGTTTTCCACTTACTTGGTACTTTTCCTAATTCTAAGGATTTCGACATTAGCTCATAAATAGGTGTACATAGTGAAAAAATACAATTCTGTAAGAGGCAACTGGAAATACCATCTGGACCCGGAGATTTGCTATACTTTAGTATTAAAATCATATTAAATACCTCTTCTCTTCTTTGGATATCCTGAGTTTTGAATCATTCACGGAGTCATCGGATGGTGTTCGAAGAGTAACATATTGGCTGTGGTCACTGAAGTAATTGTTCGAAAACAACTTAGTAAAGAAATTTATTACGTCTTCGCCATTTGTTTTTTTTAATCTGTTGGTATTTCATGATAGATGGTATAGCATTATCCTTTCTTTGAACGCTGACGTATTCCCAAAAACCTCAGGGATTGGTAATAAGTTAATTTTCGACCTCAGAGAAATAATTTTTATATTCCGACATGGATTTACATTCACGACGTAGATTAGAAAAATGTTCGTAGTCATATAGTAAGCCTCTCTGTTTGAAACGTTTATGAATTAATTTCTTTTTATGCAACAAACCCTTCAGTTCCTTTGTCATCCATTTCGGGAAAGAGCTCTCTGTCGCGATAACTAGTTTGCAAGGAATAAATTTATCAATGGCATCATTAATAACGTTGTAAAATTGATCTGTTATACTGTCAATATCTGAGCCTTTTAATAGGTTCGATCAATCTATAGAATGAAAGTAGTGATTTAGAGCATTATAATCTACAAGATGATGTAAGTATATTTTTTTCATCGTATGTAAATTTTCAAAGTGTGTGAGTGGTAGTAATATTTCCTAAGCCGCATGATGTTCACTTAAGTTTAATAAAGCGCCCCTGGTTAAACTAACGCTAGCATCAGAAAAAAGATGAGAAGAATAGATCTAAGAATATTTCTCTAGAATTGGGGATCGTATTAATTTGTGACATATTTAAAAAATCGTAACCATTGAGTATACACTTAGCTTTAGAATCAGAATCCTTTATTGTATTCAAAATGACACCATTGCTACTCCATTTGATAGATGGCAAATTATAATCACGACAAATTAATGATTTATGAGCATAGTAACGAACAGAAAGTTGTTCCATTTCAGCGCAATGATTGATATAGTTTTCAATTGATGCATTGGGGGCAATATAAACTCCGCCAATAATTATATTAATATTACTAAATGATAACAAAACAAACATATGCTCTATCTTGGAATTTCCTAAAATTTGAAATAAATGATAACATTTTTTTACGGCAATAAAAATACCTCCGCCTCTAACATTACCAGTCACGGTACGATTGGTACGATACAGATTATAATTATGTAACTGCAGCTACGCATTTGATATATCGTCATACAACCATGTTTCAGTCAGGGTAATTATATCGGAATCTTTATAATTGACTGCAAGCATAAGGTCTTTGAGTTTAGTTCGGAACCCTCCACAATTTTGATAATATGCCATTAGTTTTTTACTCTTTGCCGGTGTTATTATTTTGCGATGGTACTTTAACTTCATTAATTTCAGATATAAATGGAGTATCATTGTTGAATTCAATAACTAAATTTTTTTCTCCATTTGTGCTTCGTTCTATTAAGTTATTTTGAATTTTCTTATAATAGTCGATTTGTTTCTTGGTTAGATCTCCCCAAAAGTGATTAGTTTGTGTAGGATCCAGAGCATTACTTTTTAACATTTCTTTTGCTTCCGTTTCATTTTTAAGAATATTTTTTACGGGTCTGGGCTTAACACTCACTTGATATTTTCCTAGTCTAACAACTTTTTGAGGGGTAATATTTATTCCACGGGGCTCTAAAATCTGATGAACCCCATTAATATCCTCTTTTATTTTATTTGTTATACTAGTGGCTGGCGATTCGGGAAAATTAAAATGCAAAACGTTGCACAGTCTTATACGTCTCTTCTTCATTTCCATGACGATATTTTCGAATCCGGGATTCTAGCTTGTCTACACGAAATGTAATGTTGTTCAATGTGTAGCGAATTTCGTCTTTAAATTTGTTGAATTTTTCATCTAACCCATTGACTAATATTTATCACCAATTTATCGAATTTATGCAAATTGTTACTGATAATTTTCAATTCACATGTGCAATTTGTGTTGAGTATCATCATCATAAGTATCATCAAAAATAATAATTAACATTAAAGCACTTATATTCCCTACAATTAAACCTGTACGAATAATAAAGAAAACAAATTACTAACCTTTTCTTGAGCTAGTTAATAGCTATCAGTTACAATTAGAACACTTAAGATACGTATAAAAATATTTGTTAGTGAATATCGGGTCATCAATCACAAAACAATACTATGGTAGAAATTATAATGTACAAAATGTAAGCATAATTGTACAACAAACATGGATAATATGTAGAAACGCATGGAAAATCGGTAAATTAGAAATCTGTAACGTGACTAACCTTCTGTTACAAACTAATAGAGTTGTTTGAGTAAACCTACTTTAAGGTTACTACCACTCTAATTAGTTCCTATAGCGGAGGAGGATTACAAACGTCACCTGTTATCTATTCTGAGTGTTACTATTTCAGCTTAAAATATTCGAAGAACCATATATTAATAACTAGTATTCGCGTTTTGATGAATATATTGCCTCTCAAATATACAATTGTAACAAATTAAAAGGTCGCGAGTTTCTTCTCTGATGTCTTGGACTGACCAGCCGTTGCCCTTCTTCTGGGTTGAGGGTTGTGGTTGTTTCCACGAATTCTACCCCATAAGGGCTGCTCGTCCGGTCAGTGGTCTGTTTTCTTTCACTTGCGCACTTTTATGAATCTAATACATTATTGGCAGTTGCGCAGAACAGACTTTGAACAAATTTACAAGGAATAATGTAAATCTTTAGAAGGGGGTCGAAAACTAAAATAAAGTTTCTAAATGCACCCAAGTGTTATATTGGTTTTTTAAACAAGATTTTGTTTGTGTTTAAATTATGTGGGCCGATCCCGGCGGCACTGCAATGCCGGGCCAACCCGTGGTAGAAGTGGAGCAAGCCCCGAACTTTAACCCATTTCCAAAAATCAGTTTAATATACTGGACCCGCATGCGGGTCGTATCAGATATTAAGCTGATAAGAACAGATACTACACTTTGATCTTAGCCATAGGCCGAGAAGCGATACCTAGACGCCGTCTTCGAGGTGTTTTAAACGCATACGTATACTCTAACACCAACAAGAACACTCTGGCGCCATCTGCAAAGAGGAGCGTAACTAGTGTAACGGTATTCATTGGTTCAAAAAGGTCCACAAACTAATGTTGATTTGGGCATCAAAGTACTTTCCCTATAAAAACAAAACAAAATATATGATTATTTAACAGAAACACATTAGATATTGCCATTGCAATGTTTAGGAAGGAATTGAATAGATGAAATATTTATTGTCATCAATTAAAAGCATTAAATCAAATTTTGATAAATATTGGAAGTATACCAGACACGGCCTCAATATATAAAAAAAATATTTATGAAGAAATAAACAATTATTATTTTTTAAATTTTATAGTTTAATACTTATGGAATAAAATAAATAAATGAAGTCAGTTTCATATAACCTTTATTATCTGTTTAATATAATTTTTCAATTTAGGCAAGTAATTATTCGAAAAAAATTTTGCTTGCGCTGTGCCACCATAAACCAGACACCCCCACCCGTACCAATTGATGTCCTTCTGGAGAGAAACCCCGTGCCGTACTACAGTGAACTGGATGTGAAAACGGATACCCTCGTGCTGTCACTGGAAGACGGACAACTTTCCGCCATATGGGCAGCAGCCCTTCGCCTGGACAATAAGGAACATGCATGCGGGTCCACTATATTACAATGATTTTTGGAAATGGGTTTGCTTGGTTCCGGGATCGTCGGTCCTAATAATATAAATATAAACAAAATCACATTTGTTAACGGTGGGCGCGGAAGACGTCCTCGTGGCGGACTGGCAAGGAAGTAGCACCGGCGGCACTTCCTGGAACCAACACGCACTGGAGGCGGCCCAGGGGTCCCTGGCGAGGCTCACCATCGATTAGCAGCCGCAGGCTTCGATTAAACAGTTTCCCGTCGGTGATACTTGCTTGAGCTTCCACGCCACGTCAACGTATGGGCACCGGCTAGCTGTGAAACAGAGTAAAAGAACAAGAGAAAGTGTGTAAATTAAAACATGGGGCCAGAGAAGAAGAGAATATATTACAAACAAAGAAACATAGAAAAACATAGAGACATAGAAAATATACAATATACAAAGAGCAAGAGGCTTGAATCGGCAAAGCCGACCAGGCTGACCACCGCTGCTGATGGCAGACGACTGGTAAAGTGCGGTGGTCGGAAACTGGTTTTATACGGTGATCTTGATTACCGCGGCTTTGTTTCTGCCACGTAGGCCCCGCAATTCCGGGAACAGGTAATAATCCTCTTCGCCGAAAAGGGCCCGTCTTATTGTTCCGCACTTTCAGCTGCACATTTTGGAAAATTATCTCGTTTGGATTATTTCAATAATGCGGAATTTATGCAAATTATTATTAGGAGCAATGGTTAGCTCGTAAAATGGATTAAAATATAATTACGCATTTGTTACCACGTTCAGGTAAACTGAACGCCGGTAACACATTTAAGAACAACAAGTACCTTTACAATAAGTTTATTTAGAAACTTTATTATATTATTAACTCCAGTTCCAGAGAACTTGCGTATTATTTTAAGAAAGGTATCAGAAAAGAACCATAGCAAGCCATAGATCGATAGAAAATGGTATGTCCATTTTTAAATTTAACCAGTAGCAATAAGAAAACGCCATTGGTTCTAGCGCGCTCTGTCTGGATTACTCTCGGGCAATCTGGATTTATCATGCCCATTGCCGCTCACTCGTAAACAACTAATGTTATTTGGCTTTTCTGCAGGCAATTTCAGATTGTTACCGACTATCACATACTAAATAAAGACTGAATGCAGTCGCCCAACGAACTGATGGTTAATACTTGAATAATTAGTATTTATATTAAAATAAATGTGTACTGTCCTATGAATAATTTAATAATATTATCAACAGATAATAAATGCCATAAAAATAATATTATATACAATATTTAACTACCGTCAGCTTTTATGCGACAAGTCTTAAGAAATAAATATATTTCAGTTATGAAATAAAAAAATAATCGGGCGACTTAAGCCTCTTCGAGGCTGCAAATAAAAACTTTACAAGTGTAACTTTACCTAACTGCTTATATTTTAGCAACGTTTCAGTTCTAAATAGTGAATCATACAATATATGTTTACAAAAAATAGTGTCACATGCACGCACCCCGAAGAATGTACAAACAGATTTTCTTCTAGAAGAATGCATCCTTATTACCAGATGGTAAAAAATTATGGGGCAAATCTGCTATTCTCCAAGGACGACCGGCGAAAGTGGTTAATGGTATACCAGAGCGCCCTAGAATAAAGGGATATCTAGTAAACGCTGGCAAATAATTTTGTTTATATTTGAATTATACCGGGACAGCGCGTACGCAGTCCCGACTACCAAAAATTACGCGCCCGAGTTATCCACATTAGGGATAATCGCAAGGGTCAGCCCAGCCGTAGTGCAATGGAAGGGCCTCACCCTGGGGGAACCGCCTTGCTGATCACGGTAACCCCTACGCCAGGTAAGTATGCTTTCCGGTCCCCTTCACTGCATATTTAAATTCTTAACCAACTTTAACACAAACACCAATGATATAACGACATCTATATTCGATAGACCTTCTATGCATTGTATACTATTTTTCCAATAATTAGAAAAAACACGAAATTATTTCGTAAAATCTACAACAAATGAGTCTTACTAAGACTACAAGAACAAACCACATTATGCTCTACGTGGGTATTTTCCTTAATCCCGAACGTAATTATTTCCGTCGGTTATATTTCATTATTGTGTCAGTTGCCGTACATACCTGAGTAAGTTATTTATATTTCATTATATTTATTTTAGTAAACGTTTTTATTTATATTTGAAATCAATTTTATAATAAAGCTGTACTAAAGAGATCGAAACACGTGTCTGCAGATGGTTATAAACTTGAGTATTGAATTATTTAATTGCTTTTGCTAATTTATTTTTAACTACATCAACCTACATAAATTAATTTCTTGTTCCAAATTTATCATAATATAGTCACTCACAAATAATTTAACGTACATTCAATCATTTTTAGTTCATTTTACAGAAAGAAATACGTTCAAACTAGTGTTCCTTTGATAGCCTTGCTATTTTGTAACACGCATATTACTTTTGCATTATTCAATGTCTGTCGAAGTATTAGCTAGAGAAGTAGTTGTTTCAAAAGTGGTTTGTTCTTGTAGTCTTAATATGACTCATTTGTTGTAGACTTTACGAAATATTTTCGTTGTTTTCTAATTATTAGTTAATTTTCTACAACAAGGACTTATATATTTTATTACTATTTTCCCTTGATATTTTCAAAAAAATTATTCCTTGAAAGCATGACAAAGCTTCTTATAATGCCTCTTCTGGTAATTTACGATCAACGAAGAGTCCGCACTTATAGGAAGGACTCTACTGTTTAATGAGACAAATATATTATTCATATTCTTCAAAAACATTGCCGTATTTATTACAGATAGACTTAATTCATTTGTAGCACTTGTTAGATTTGCAGCAGTAACATAATTGCTAAATATCTGAGCGGCATGTTTCATACGCATTTTTTCAAAAGATGACAGATTTATATGCTTTTCGGTAATTTTGCGCATAGCCCCAGCAACATTACTTTTCTTGTCGATATTATATAGGGTCCGCCAATAAGGGCGCCCCCATTAAGTATGGAAGATAACATCGTTCAAATGACCACCGCGGCTCTGTTTGGTAGCCCGGATCCGGGAGGTCCAATTTTCGATGACTCTGGAGCACATATCGGCCTCAATTTGAGCGATGGCGTTGCGTATGTTGACTTTGAGGTCATCGGTGTTTAGAGGCTTGTTGGCGTAGACCAGCGACTTGAGATAGCCCCAGAGAAAAAAGTCTAAAGGCGTTAAATCGCACGATCTCGGTGGCCAGTTGATATCGCCTCCGCGCGAGATGACCATGTCCGGATATCGCTCGTGCAGAATGTCCATTGTGGCATGGGCTGTGTGGCACGTGGCGCCGTCCTGCTGGAACCACATGTCGTCCGTGTCCATATCATCCAGTTTAGGCCAAAAGAAGTTGGTTATCATCGACCTGTAGCTCTCCCCCATTCAGCTTCGTTCTCGAAAAAGTACGGACCGATGATGCCGCCGGCCCAAAATCCACACCAAACAGTGACTTTCTGGGGATGCATTGCCACTTGGTGGACCTCGTGTGGGTTGTTCTCACTCCAAATGCGGCAATTTTGCTTGTTCACATACCCGTTCATCCAGAAATGAGCCTCGTCGCTGAAGATGATTTTTCGGCCAAAATGGGGGTCTGCTTCCAACTGCTCCAGAGCCCAGTCGGCGAACGCCCGACGCTGTCTGTGGTCGTTTATCTTGAGCTTCTGGGTCAATTGGATTTTGTACGGGTGCAGACCCAAATCCAGATGCAAAATTCTGCGAGTTGATGTCTCCGAAAGGCCAAGTTCCTGTGCACGACAAAAAATGGACTGCCTCGGGTTCTCGCGCACACTCTCACGGACAGCAGCGATATTTTCGTTCGATCGGGCGTTTCGTCGACGTGTCAGTGTTGGCTGGTTGTTTACTGAACCAGTCGACTCGAATTTGCCCACCAATCGACGGATAGTCGACTCTACAGGCCGATCATCGCTACTTACCACAGTTTTTTATTCTACTATTCATGAAATTATATTTTAGACTTTCAAGGGGTCATAGCAAATGAAAATAACGTATCTATAAACTTTTATGTGGTTGCGCCAAGTAATTTAATTGCATTTCTATTATTTGTTCATTGATCACAAACGAAAACGCGAGGAACCAAATTCAAAGAAAACAACCTATCTAATGTCAATAAAATAAGCATTTGTAAAATTTTTCCATTCGTTGGACCAGATGAAATGAAGTAATAGAATGGCGTTTTCCAATTCCATAGATGTCCCCTTAAATAAAATACTAATGCATGATTATTACGTTTGTTGTTCGAACCAAGAGAACCGAAATCTTCAAATCCCTCTACAACATCCAGGACATTTTTTCAAAATTATTTCGTCACACATAAGAACACTTAGCTTTTCATAGGTCTGCATTGTTCTTGTGTGTCTTTTTATAAGTCACTATAATCGACTCCATTGTTTGAAGTGTGTGTCCGCGTTAATTAATACCATTTTAACACTGTTTTAAATTATCTATGTTATATCTTAAATAATCTAATGAATAATTATTAGATATAATATGGATGTTCAACTAAGTGTCAACAAGGGCGTTTCCAGCCAACTGGCTTAGGGGGGGTAATTTTAAAAAGAGAAAAAACTTAAATATTTTTATTATTCCATAAATACAATGCAATCAACATCATAAAATATAATTTATATAAAAACAACTATTATATAATAATAAAATATAATTATATTATTTTTAAATTTAAAAAAAATAATATCAACCAGAAATAAATATAGAACATATAATAACATAATAAAATAATCTATAAAATTTGTACATATTTGTCTAACCAATATTATTAAAAACACGATTTTAAAGTAACAAAGTAAATTTTCGCCAGTTTGTTGTCAATAAAACACTAGGTATTATTGTGTTAAAATTAAACAAATTCATCGTTTAATAAATCTGAATTGCGGATCTGCAATAATATTATTCAGGAGCGGTAAATATATATTACCTCGATAATAATCCTCTGTTCAGTTCAGAGGGACCTAAAACACCGAACCACGTACATGCAAGAGTCCATTAAAAAGTAAATAAGTATTGTTAAAATATATAAAGCTAAAAAGAAGTGGACAATAAAGAAATAAATTAGTACAAAAAGAGAAAGTGATATCGACAGCTCTGAATATGGATTCCAAGGATTCCAAATGAGCAATAGAGAATAGAAAAAAAAAATAGAGGAACAGAAGCAGCAAAACAAAACGTTGTAACAACAGAATACAAAAATAGAACAAAGGAAGATGAAAACAAGGACAAAACTCACGGAGAAGGCAAATCTAAATATAGCTAAGAACGATGTGGAAATGGAGAAACTAAAGAGCATGTTTAAAGACTTGATGAGAGAAATGGCAAAAAACACAGAAGATCTAAAAGAAGAGATCAAAAAACTAAAGAATGAAATTAGTAATATGGAAGAGAAGTGCGAGCTAGAAAAGCAAGAGATGATAAAAAGAATCGACAACCTGGAAACAAAGTGGAAAATGGTGATGTGGCCATCATAGTACTTTCACTATATTTTACTCAAAAACTATGAGGTTTACGGAAAAAGGCTATTCTTAATAATTTGTTCATTTTTGAATTCTCTACAATTGTTATATAAATTTCATGTAACTCCAATAGTTTATTAGCAATTGGCAAAAAATGTCAAAAAATATGTTTAAATAAAACTTGTTCAGTTTTTCATTCCCTTTAAGTTTTGTTTGAACTTTTTTTTTAATTTTTCATATTTAGAAAAATATCACCAAAGAAAAACGCCTCGAGTATACATCCACTTCCGGTCTATGAATGTTCACCAAAAGCTTTTCGGTTCCAGTTTATAACGATAAAACCTTAAGTTTAAAATTTCATCTTAATAGGATCATTCATTTTTGAGATACAGCGCAAACCGCACACACACAACACACACCCACACACACACACACACACACACACACACACAGACAGACTCACACACAGACACATCCACACGCAGACACAATTTTTTTCAGAAATCAGTGGAATGGACTCAGGGGACCTCAAAACGGATATTTCCGCAAAAAAAAATTCAAAAAAAAATCATGAAAATAATACTTCTCCTATTTATACTATATAGGGAAAGTAAAAAGTAAGAACAGCAAATGAATAAAAAATAATATCATAATAACAGGATTAGCAGGAGAGGTAAACCAAGAACAGAAGGAAGTCGAGAATTTCACATTACATAGTGAAAAACAAATACATAATACGAGTCGAAGTTGGGACATGGAAAACAAAACAACAAATAATGAGAGTTAAAGGAATCTAAGAGGGTCCAAGATATACATAAATAATGAAGAAAAATTCGTACAAAAAATAGAGAAATAGCAAGAGAAGAAAAAGCAAAAGAAAAGAGATTAAGAATAGGATACCAAAAGATAACAATTAACAGAGAGGAGTACGAATAACAAAGCAACTAATAGAAAAGCAAATAAAAAACAAGACATCACAGCGAGAAAATGGCACAAGAAAAAAACAAGGAAAGAACAAGATTACAGAGGATATAAAATAGCAAATAAAATAATAACAAAATCAAGATAGCAAAAAAGTAATTCTGGGAGTAGTTCGGCAACCAAAAGAAGTTTTACAGCACAATTAAACAAATGAGGAATAAAAGGACACTAAGCCAACCAAGTATAAAGGACAAAATCGGAAATATAATAACAAGAGAAACGAAGATATTAGAAAGATGGAAAGAATACTTTAACAAAAGAACCGAAACAGACCATAATGGAGATGAAGAAGGTGAAACAAATTGAGGAAACAACGAAATAACAATCGAAGAACTGGAGATCAAGATCAAGAGAATAAAAGTAGGAAAATCTCCAGGTATAGATGACATCATCAATAATAAGAATAAGAAATAGCAAACAAAGAGCCGAGAACACAAAAATAGGGTTTAAAAATATGGAACTATTAAAAATGCAAATATTAATGTTTGCCAACCACGTAACACTAATAGCGGATTCCGAAGAAAAACCTGGAAATTTTCAAACAGGAGCTGAAAAAGATAAATATAAACAAAACCAAAACTATGATATCACCAAAAGGAAGCAATCACAAAATAGAGTTAAACGGAAAATAGATAGAGGAGGTTAAGCAGTTCAAATACCTGGGATCAACAATAGAGGAAACAGGGAAGATCGATTCAAAAAAAGATTAGAGAAAAGAGAGATTACAAAAACAATAAAAGAAGAAGAATATAAAAGAATTGTAAGACATTCACTGCTATATAGTAGTGAATCATGAGTAACCATAGAGAGTAAAAACAGCAAAACCAATGCAATGGAAATGTGAAACCTAAGAAAGATAGAGGGAATTATAAGAAGAGACAAAGTACGAAATATAGAAGTAAGAAAACATCTCAATAGCTTAATATTGAACCTATATAATATTACTGATTTTATTAAAACAGAAATAATTAGGATGGTTAGATTAAAAATGAATCAGGAAGACCAAGGAAAGGTTAGAACGAGCAAGTACATCAAGTAGCGGAAATAAGAGGATTAGAATGGAAAGAATTAAGAAAAATGGCACAAAGTAGGCAACATTTGTAAAGAAGTGTAAAAGAAAATAACTGAGATATATTGTAGAGAATAAGTCTGACACACGTAATGGATAAAAGGGGAAAAGATAAATAAAAAGAATCCTCTATAATAGGTGATCTACGTTTGGTCTATTTCTCTGGTATTTGGTAATTCGAGGTTTCGTCATTTCAATTTGTAATTCGTTTAAAATATTGACTGCATCATTATAAATAAATTGGATAAAGATAATGGATAAAGATACATTTATTAGCGTAAGATTTATCCATTATCTTAAATTGGACAAGGTTGACTGCAATATAGATACAGCACCCTTCAATTCTTCCATCATAACGGAACATCCATCTATTCCAATTGAAGTATAGGCTCATGAGTAACATTATTATAATTATCATATTTCAAGAGACATTTCTAAAATATGTTTAACTGTTTTCCAAATGATTTTTTTTAAGTTATGTCAGCAGCTGCAATTCGAAACGTAGAATTTCACGAAAATTGCCCTCGTTTGTAATAGATTCTATATTTAAGAGAGAACCAGCATCACGATGATATCGTAAGGTTTTCCTCCAAAAAATATACTTTTGATTATTAGTTTTAATCATTTCTATTTTCTTCAGTTTGTCCATATTTAATTTATTTCTTACACATCGTGATGGGTATTGAATGATTTTATAAAATGTTTCGCATAAACAATTGAATTTTTATAGTACTTGGTATTTTTATGACTTATCGAAACATCATCTTTACCTGATAATTTAGAATATTGAGATACTGGCTAAGGTACTAATTTTTGCAATGGTACTTGTTTGTGCAACCCACCAAATTTTGTAAAAAAGAAGCAATATTTGCAAAAGATTCCATTTAAATGCTTAGAAAACATTAAACTGTCTAAAATGTCAAGACAAGTAATATTTAACATCATTTTCCCCTTTTTTATGTGCAGAATAGGTTTCCATTTACAATTTACATTACTAAATTTAACTATATCAATGTAAATTTGAACGTTATTAGATTACATATTGTACAAAAATACTGTATGTACAATTGATTTAATTATAATAAATTCAGTAACCATTAAAAATTTAGGATTTATATGCGACGTGCAAACATTTTCGGTTTATAACTTGTACATTTAAACCAAGACAAGAAATATTATAAATTGAACTTCGAAATATGATTCGCGCTCTCTTAATGTAAAACAATGTAACAATTAACGATACCAAAGAGGCGAATAGTATCAATATATGTCGAGTATTATTAGAAAAGGGAACCCTCTGTGCAAAGGAAGAAAGTCATCACTTCTCCAACGGTGCTTGCGTTATCTTTAATTTGTGTACATTGCCTTGGAACTCATCATCCTGGAGGAACATATCATCCTGGCCCGAGCGGCATAATATAAAGATGTTGTTTTAGTTGTTTACGAATCATTAAGTAGACAAACCGCCAAATTTATGATCGAGCGTATCAAGTTACCGTTTCTTGAAATATATACGCAGGGGGAATTACTTCATGTGAAATGCGACATAAACAATAATATCCATTTATATTGGATTCAATCTACTAATTGTATTATATCTACCGGAATGTTTAAAAGGCCGCCTTAATAAATTAAAAATAATAGAAATTAAGTATAATTAAAATTATATTTCTTACTGTTTCTTCCTTATTTTAATGAATTACAATACAATATTATTAAAAATTGTAGTGCAAATAAATGAACTTAAATTTTTTAGTTTGAATACATTAATTTAATGTTGAATTTTGATTATATTTCATAGAATATTATTATATATATATATATATATATATATATATATATATATATATATATTATATATATATATATATATATATATATATATATATATATATATATATATATAATATATATATTATATATATATATATAATATATATGTATGTGTATGTGTGTGAATGATAATAATAACAATAAAATCTTTATTTTATGGTTAGATCAGGTCAGGTTAGGTTAGGTTAGGTTTCCCGCAGGGGTGGTTGACGTGCACAGCCATTTGGGAGTAGCGACCCCACGTACCCGAGCTGTTCATTGCACACACACGCACATCTCATACACACACACACACACACACACACACACACACACAAACACAACGACACTGACACCCCGTGATGTTATGCCTGATGGCGGTTCCGCGGGGTGACACACACACACACACACACACACACACACACACACAACGACACTGACACCCCGTGATGTATGCCTGATGGCGGTTCCGCGGGGTGGCACACACACACACACACACTCATCATACACACGCACACATCACCGACGTAGACGACACCCTACACCCCGTGAAGTAATGCCAGACGGCGGTTCCGCGGGGTGTCAGGGTCGACTTGGGGAGGTGGTTTTTAGTGGGTATACCAGTATAGTTCTGGGGACTCCCACACTCAGTCTTTAAAAGATTTTCCACCTCCCAGGCACAAAAAAAAAAAAAAAAAAAAAAAGGTTAGGTTAGGTTGCCCGCAGGGGTGGTTGACGTGCAGAGCCATTTGGGAGTAGCGACCCCACGTACCCGAGCCGTTCATTGCACACACACGCACATCTCTCACACACACACACACACACAACGACACTGACACCCCGTGATGTTATGCCTGATGGCGGTTCCGCGGGGTGGCACACACACACACACACACACACTCACACTCATCATACACACGCACACATCACCGACACAGACGACACCCTACACCCCGTGAAGTAATGCCAAACGGCGGTTCCGCGGGGTGTCAGGGCGACTTGGGGAGGTGGTTTTTAGTGGGTATACCAGTATAGTTCTGGGGACTCCCACACTCAGTCTATAAAAGATTTTCCACCTCCCGGCCACAAAAAAAAAACAAAAAAAAAAAAAAAAAAAGGTTAGGTTAGGTTGAGGTTAGATTAAATTAGATTAGATAAGATCAGCATATGTGAGTATGAATAATAATAATAAATATATTTAATATTTACTTGTTAATATGTTTAGGTTAATTAATATTTCTAGATGAACTTGCAACAGAATGACTTAAATAAAATGTATACAAAATAATTAACATTTATATAATTTTCTCGAAAATTTCAATCGTAAAAAAGAATGTTTGAAATAGAAAAAAATGAGTCTTACTTCTATGATCTGAATTGTCTTGGGCCGATTTTTAAAAATAAAATAATTATTTTTAATGATTTGATCATGAAAATTTATTTTTCATGTTAAAATTTAAATAATTTTTCCATTAACGCCTCCCAAATATCATTTATTTGTACACCTATGCTAGAAAAATTTGATTCATATTCACACAATGATGAGTTTCGACATATTCTGCGCGCGTGCACAATTAAGCAGTGTTTATAGACGCCGATAAAAAACGATCGTTAATTTCGCGGCACCCCATTAACAACGATTTATTGATGTTAAAATAACTTCTTTATATTAAGCCGCTTGGGACAATTATTACCCAGGATTCTAAACAAAATTTCTAAACAACTTATAAGCAAGATTGAAGATCGACGTGCTCGATTATTAAAACTATATTGTATAATTTAGAGAAATCTTCTTCTTTTAATATTAATTAATTATCAGTCATGACTCAACAAAGATTAATTATATTCTAAAAGAGCGTAAAAACCTTCAAACTGATAATATTGGAAAAATCTTAAATAAATAGCAGGCCTATACCACACAATTTATGCTATGTGAAAGTTTTACGAGGGTGCTATAATGATTTTAAAAAGTAACTCTTCAGTTTCAAAAAATGATTACATCTTTCATGCTGTTAATATTTGAATTTCGATCGCATCGCACGTGTATGTTAATGTCCTGTGTCTATACTGATTTTTTCGTGGTATATAGTCATATTACTATTCTCGTTTTTGTCACCAATTACGTGAAGTGCTTAGTGCTACTATGTTAATTATTTGGCTAATTAGTATACGTTTTTGGAGTTACTAGCCAATAAGTTCTACAAATTACAGACATTATCAAGTGACATTCGACTTTCCGCGAATAAAAAGACTGTAAAAACCAGACACAATCGAATCCATGTGCCAGTGTCTTTTTTGTTCTTTCTCGGGAATAAATATAAATATAGTCTGTTCGTTGGATCTTTCGTCGTACGTCACAAACTATCGCTTCAAAAAACGACGAAAGTTTAACAGTGCGTTCTTTTTCTAACGCATTTGGTTTACTTTATCAGACTGAATGTTTTTGCGTCGTTTCTCGAAGCGATAATTTGTGACGTACGACCAAAGATCCAACGAACAGACTATATTTACTTTTTAAAATGAAATGTGTTGAATGCAATGTATTTGTTCCGCCGGGCCAAATTAAGGCGGGTGCAATAAAATATGGAAAGTGTCCTAATTGGTATCATAAGGATTGCACTGGGATAGCTACTAAATATTGGAACTATTATTTAGCATAAGCGAAAAAATCCGAGGGCGACAAGTGACAGTGCATCCGTTGCAGTGCAGACGAAGAGGAAAGAAAATCAGGCGAGGAAGAATTTGGAAATTGCAATACACAGGCATTGGAATTAGTGATTGATAAAGTTTTAATCGAGCATTTAAATAACTTTAAAACAGCTTTATTAAAATTACTATCATCCGAAATTAAAAAAATTAACATTGATACTTTTGAAAAAAAACAAAAAGAAATGAATCAAGAAATAATAAAATTACAAAAGAGAACATCTTCAGTAGATGATCATTTTTATAAAGAATTTTAGGAGCGTCAAAGAAGGTTGAATAACGTAATCATTTTTGACATACCGGAATCAAATACACTGAATTGAAAAATTCACTATGTTTTAACCACAAATAATTATTGTAAAAATATTATATAACGTGTAGGCACAATTATATAGTCAATCAATCAAATAATCAAATAGATCAGTGGCAGGCGAGAGAAAACAAGAGTATTTAATTCTGATAAACCGAGACCCACCAAGGTTGTATTTTCTAACAGAAAGGCAGTTTTTGATGTTTTTAAAAATTGCAAATACGACGGTAGAGCTAATATTCGTTCTGATTTAAAGTAAGAAGCTGAAGGACCTAAGAAATGAACTAGAGAATCGTAAGCAGGCTGGTGAGTTGGATATCACAATTCATTAAATGGTTACCCCAAAATCATAAAAGTAAAAAAAGATTCTAGTTTAAAAAACTGAAAAGCCTAAATATATATTTTCACAACGTTGGAGGATTTACTGGATAGCTTTCGGACTTTGCAATAAGAGTAGTTTCATTAAATTACTACATTATCGTATTCATCGAGTCTTGGCTTTCGGATAAAATTAGCGATGGCGAAATTCGCCTTCCTGATTACAATGTGTTTCGCGCCGATAGATCATTCGCGAATTCTTTAAAATACAGAGGAGGTGGCGTATTAATTCTAGTCAAGAAGAAATTCATAGCAACTCAACTCGCTAGTGCATCTTTTCAATACGAACCTGTATTTATTAAATTAAGTATAAATGTTAAAAATGTTATCATTGGAGCGGCATATATTCCACCTAATTCATCTCCCGACGTGTATGACAACCACGCTCAGTGTGTTGAAGTATTTTTTGAAGACATTGTGATAGAAAACGCGGTAATTATAATTTGCCTTCGGATACATGGTGTAACGACAATTTGGGGGTGAGACAATCATCAACATCGAGTGAACGTGCACTTAGTTTCACTTGAAATGGGCCACAAAAAATATCATTGTTGAGGAACAACATGTTTTTTTCCATGGTAAGTCTTCCAGTACTAATTTGATTTTATACCAATCTTATCTGTTGAATGCCTTGGAAGATGGGGTTCAAATTGACTCTCTATATACTGACTTCTCCAAGGCTTTCGCAAGAGTAAATCATACAATTTTACTGGAAAAGCTTAGTTTGCTGGGTTTTAATGATGGGGTTGTAGGATGGTTAAGAAGTTTTTTGACTGAACGATTTCAAATGGTGAGAATTGGTAATTGCACATCTAGGTTAATTAGTGTTACATCAGGGGTACCGCAGGGATCTCATATGGGGCCGGTTTTGTTTTTATTATTTATTAACGACTTACCAATTGTAATTAGGCATTGTAAGTTTCTTTTAAATGCTGATGATCTAAAGCTTTTTCGCAAAGTTAGCTCAATTGAAGACTCTCAGTTTATACAAGATATTGACTCCATATTTAGTTGGTGCATTGAAAATAAATTAGCATTAAATTTAGATAAATGCAAAACGTTAACCTTCTCAAGAAGCAGAAATGTAATGCAAAACAATTACAAAATTAACAATACCAATTTGGTGAGAGTTGATGCTATATATGATTTGGGGATTCTTTTCGATAAAAATGTGAGCGACGAAAATGTTGGGATTTATTCGGAGAATAGGCACGGAATTTAATGTTTACACCTTAAAACTTTTATATTGCGCTTTTGTGCGGTCCCATCTGGAATATGTCTCTAGTATATGGAAACCGCATCAATAGATTTTCTTGAGAGAGTACAAACAAGATTTTTAAGAATGATTGTCATTAAATCAAATATACCGTATGCTTCTGTCAATTATACACAATTAATGTCTGATCTTAAAATTTGTAAGTTGCGTTCTCGCAGAAATTTTGCTGATTTATGTTTATTGTATAAAATAATCTCTGATCAAATTGTTCGCGCTTCATTATTAACTTTACTTGATTTTTGGCATCGAAGTTCGAGGTAATCATACTAGACTTTTCAAGATATTTTCGGAAAGAATGCACAGGTCAAATTTTAGTTATAATAGTCCTATATCTAGATTAATGTGTATTGCTAATGTAGTTTGTGTTAGGAATAATTTAGATTTATTTATAAATAATTTTATTACGTTTCGTTCGATTTTAAGGAACATTGATTTAGATTTTAATTTTTGTTAATTTATTTTCTTGCGATTTAAATTTAATTTAATTTGTATGCTAGTCTTTGTTCCTAATTGTGTATTATTGGGATTACCCGTTTAATAATAAATAAATAAATAAATAAAGCAGCTATTAGAACAGTATGCATAGGTAAAAACCGAATTAGAACAAAGAAAGCTGAATGGTAGAAGTAGTATTAGATACAGTAATGGTATTAATTTATGTTTATAGATCCTAAGGCTTTCCTTGCTGCAAATATATAATTTTGCTTCTTTTGATTTAATTTCCACTATAATTGAACACTTTTTATAATAGTTGTCGCTGATAATATCATTTTATTATAATTTTACATTTATGTTTTTAAACAATTAAACTTCTGCTGTTGTTTCGTTTTTAATTTGTCTCTGTACGTCAGTAATTATTAAATTAGTTTATATTTTCTCTTTCTCCATTATTTTAATTTGATTTTTTATGGTTTAAACTATTTATTCTTATCTATCAATGTTTTTTTAATATTTTTTTAGAAGTGTTTTTAGGTTTTGTTGTTTTTTCTAACTCATCAAATTTAGAACTCGTGAACTTCACCGATTATTGTAATTCTTTTAATATTTTCTAATCTAAACTTCTTTATTTGTGATAGCATTCACAAAATTTCGCTGTGTTTGACCTACGTATATTTTGTCACAATTGTTACAGTTAATTGAATAAATTCCCGAATTTTTTATATAATTTATTGAAATGCGGCTCAGTTTTTGGGGAATAAATTCATTTGACGTATTTTTATCTTTGTTATGATTAGATAGTGTAAGGCTAGTTGTAAACCTAAGTTTATTTTTAAACGCGTGTTTATTAATAATTTTTTTAATTGTATGAAGATTGTAATTGAGGCTTTTCGCAATATTAATAATGATGTTGAACTCCTTTTCTCTATTTTCTTTGGACAATTGACAATTCCTTCCACAATAATGTGTGAATATGATCTTCATATTCATGCATTATTTTTTCAATACTTAAAAGAAGAAACAGAACACCGCAAAGGCCTCGTAAAAATTTTAATTGAGTTTAGTTGTCCTTACAATGACACATTTGTTAATTTTTATTATTTTTCTCAATAAAAATGCATCTGTAAACATACGTTTACCATTAATATAATTATTTTAAGCAAAATGTAGAAGCGTATTGGAAACAAATTACATATAAAGGTAGAAGATTGTTTTAAATCATGTTTTTTCTGCACTCTAAGCTTTCAGTATTAAACTTAAATACATTTAGAGAAAAAGCAACGTCAGGGAGTCCGAAGTGGTTCAGGTAAAACCCTCTTCACTCAGATGGCCAATCCGTAGCCTCGAGCACGGTCGCGCATAAACCCAGATGTCGTCTTGAAATATAGACTTGTTCTGTTCGTCATTGCATTTGTCGGTGGTGCATGACACAAACTCACCTGTAACCACTACTGTGACTCCTTTTTATTACTAAATTTTTTGAAAATATACTTATTTAATTGATTAATGAAGCACTAAAAATCTTTCTTCACACTTTTATTTAATTTACAGATTATATGAATATACAGGGACTCCCGTTAATGTGGGGAAATGGCTGGACCATCGATTCCTGAGGTAATGATGATTTAACACAACTTATCAATATCCAAAAGTTTACGGGTAATCCGGAATTTGTCTTCAAAGTTACAAAAAATTTTTTCTTTTGAACATTAGTGATTGAAGGGAAGTATAGAAAACAGTAGTACCATCAAAATCTAGAAGAATACTGTATTGATCATAATATTAAAAATTTGCCAATCCCTAAACTAATCGGTATACTCAAAAATTCCGATATTCAAATCAAAATTTATTTAGGAAATCCTAAAACAAATCAATCTATTAGGTTCCTCATCGTCCCTGTGACCTCTGGATTTAAATTCCGGAACATAACGCACAACGTCGGATTGTTACCGATTAATTAATTTACTTTTACGTATTATTATAAATTAAAACCGCTTTATGGAGAAATTGATAAACTTAACAATCAATATGAATGTCTAAATGAAATGATTACTAACATTTTCAAATTTATTAACGATTTTAAAATTAATTATTACTTAATTTTTCATGAAACGATATCTTCGATAAAATAACAACATTTCACCTAAAAGAGTTAAAAAAGGTCTTATCAATGGTTTGCGTACAATTATTAAAACTCTAACTGGAAATATGGTTTCCAAGGATAATACAAGAATTAATAAAATCCTTTCTTATTTAAATGCAAATCCAGAAAGTCTTCAAAACCAATTAGATTTCGGATATAGCCAAGTACACATTTACTTAAACAACTTAATGATATTATTCAAGACATTTGTCATAATCAACATATTCTAAGATCTATTAGCGCCAATATTAAATCAAGAAATTGACCACCAACCCGTTCTCTTTACAAAAGATATTTAATCAGTTAATCAATCGTGAAGTACGTCTGTTATCATTAATGTTAGTGTTTAAAGGTCTGTTGGTATTAGAGAAATTTGTGTTATATGACCAGTTTAATTGAATTTGATCAATAGTATTGTCAATATCTGGGCATGAATTGCAATTTTAAATTAGTCTGATCCATTCAATTTGTTGATCGGAAGGATTTCTCTGTATTCTGCTAATGTTTGATTCAGTTTATGTGTGAGGTGATGAGATTGGTGGAGTATTGGGATCAGTTGTTGTATTGTTTACTATGTAGGAGGAATGAGGAGTTGTGTAACTTTGCTGCGGATGACTTATCTAGGGTTGTGTATGTGTCAGTGGTAATTGCACGATGCTGTCAGCTTGCTGTAGAGCACTCGCTAGTGCTATAATATAATATAGAATATATGCTCTTTCGGAGTTTAATTGGGGCTGAGTGGTAGGTGGCGGGCTTCTTTGTATTAGGATTTTTATTAAGCTAATAACATACCAGTGTTATCGGAGGACTTATGTGTGTTTTGCTGTCTTGATAGTGGCAAGGTGGTTACACATGTTGTCATCCTGGTGGTTATTAGTGGTATTGAGTCAGTACCTTGGTGTTTTATATTTATGTTGGCTTCATTATTAGTCATGGGGTTGCGTAGTGGATATGCAGAGGCTCGTGTTGCCTCTTTGTTATTCTACGTGGTGTTAGAGACAGAGGTGGTTGCCTGATGCTATATTGCTCTATGTAATCTGCAATGTGAAGAGCATTTTGATGCGATTTCACTTTTTTAATAGTGAGTTATGTTTCTCGTGGAAACATTAAGTTTTTTTAAAATAATTTTTAATTATTTTTATTGAACTAATTACTAATACAACTTATAACCGAAGAACTAATTATAATATTAATGTTTAAAGTGAAGTCGAATGGATTGCACGGTCTACAATGGTCTGTGTTAATCTCTTCTAATGCGCACAAAATAATATTTATATAAGGAGATAAATAAATGCGAACTATGCGTTTAGTGTGGAAATGTGTCAGCATAATGCAAGCCGTATGGACGCGACCATATCATCCTGGCCCGAGCGGCATAATATAAAGAAGTTATTTTAACATCAATAAATCGTTATTAATGGGATGCCGCGAAATTAACGAGCGTCTTTTATCGGCGTCTATAAACACTGCTCAATTGTGCACGCGCGCAGGATATGGCGAAACTCATCATCGTGAGAATATGAACAAAATTTTTCTAGCATACGTGTACAAATAAGTGATAATTAGGAAGCGTTAACGGATATTTATTTAAATTTTAACTACCATTAGTGAGTGCAGTATCTGTGAAAAACAATATCATCCTTCCTGTATGGATCTACATTACCCGGAATGTGCTGCAGCTTACACTAGATCGAAGAGCACAAGTGAGGTTATCGATGTGCCACCAGAAGCTGATATAAATGAAGAAGTGAGTACACTCAGAAAAGATAACGCTTTATTGCGGAAACTAATATTTGAAATTGAAGAAAAAACTAAGTTAATTCATGAAAACTACAGTTTAAAAGAACGCATAATTTCGTTAGAAAATATGCTAAAGTCAGCTACAGAGTCCTGCAAATGTAATACAAATAGTTCAGTAACAAACCTAAACTATTGCAAAACTAATACTGTCACCAACAACAAGAGGGCGACTCAAACAAAGGATAAAACAAAAGTATTGCAATCTTCTTCTAATATAACTCCAATCGTAGTAGAAGATATCTGTAACAGCAATGCGCCGCTGGTGGCCGGTAATGCAGGCCAGCACAAATATGATAAACCCCGCTACAAAAATGATAACATGCAAAAGCCAAACAATTCTAAAGACGACACTGAAAATTGGCAAGTGGTGCAAAGGAAAAACAAGCAGCCCAGGAAGAATATCCAAGGGATTTCCAGTACTGAGTCTGCTCTAAAAGGAGTGCAAAAACGTGCACATATTCACGTATATAGAGTGCACCCAGAGACGAAAGTTGAGGACATAAAAACACATCTGCAGAACATTCAAATCGATCTAATTCAATGCGAACAATTAAATTCTCGCCGTCCAGAGGAGTACGCGTCTTTTAAAATAACTGTTCCGTTTAGCTGCCTCGAAAAGGTGGAAGATCCGGCACTGTGGCCCACAGGAGTAATGTTAAGGCGTTTTTTATTCCATCCAAGGGGGACTCCGACCACCCCTCCATTGAGTCCAAAGATTGCCTGAGACATGATAGTACACCCCTCCTATTCTACATAAATATTCAATGTTTGCGGAATAAACTAGAAGAATTAGATGCATTTATGGTCGATAAGAATATCAAGGTAATAGCTCTTACTGAACACTGGTTGTCATTTAACGAAGCGGAAGGCTATAAATTAAATAATTTTCAAATTGCAGCTTGTTATAGCAGACATATGGCAAAAAATGGTGGATCGTTGGTTATGCTAAGAGATGGTCTTGAGTACCAAGTTATAACTTTTCTCAATGACATATCTCAAGAACTAGTATGTGAAATGTCGGGTGTAGTTTTAAACGATTTCAACATAGCTGTAATATCAGTTTATAGATCACCAAATGGTAATTTCAGTGACTTTCTGAAAATAATAGAAAATATGTTGGGTCGTTTGAATCTACACTCTAGAATAGCATACATCTGCGGTGATTTTAATGTACATTTTGACCGGATTGAGCGTAACTCACAGGAATTATGTAACTTATTTGCATCCTTTGGTCTCTATAAAACTACCACTCAAGCCACTAGACAGATAGCATGTATCGACAATATATTTACAAACAAATACAATGATAGCACGAATATGGCGAATATAATTAATATAGGTGTTTCCGATCATAAGGGGATGTGCATTGAAATCAATAACCCAAATATAATAACCAAACAAATTGTGCGTCCTATCACACAGTTAGGTAAAATTGAATTTTATAATATACTACACTCTTTTGGTTGGTCTGAGTTCTTGCCTGATAAGGGCTCAGATCTGACATGGCATACATTTTTAAAAAGTATAATCGACGCAGTTGAACTTGCTTTTCCCCAACGGACAAAACGCACCGGGAACAAGCAAAGTAATATTCATTGGTTCACCTCTGAACTTAAACAAATGAGAGACCGTACTCTTTTTCTTAAGGAGGCGAGTTGCAGAAATGTGTCTGTGCAATCAGAGTACAGGAGGAAAAGAAAAGAGTATAAACAGTGTATTAGAGATGCTCAGAGGAGAGCTAATGAATATTATATAAGTACCAGCGGTAATTACTCAAGAGCGGTCTGGGATGTTGTGCAATCAAAAATAAATAAAATTTCAAATGATAAATCAAATTCTAACTTATCTGCAAGTCAATTTAATGACTTTTTTACATCTATTCCGGATCAGATAATAAACTCTATTCCTGACTGTGTGCAAGACCCCATAATATTAATGCTACCGTTACAACTAGGTAGTAATACGTACTTTAGCTTTACTGAAGTATCTTGTGTTAAAGTACGAGACATTGTCTATAAACTAAAAAATAAACCTTGCAAAGACATCTATGATTTAAATATAGGTTTAATAAAATCTGTTATTGATTTAATTATCAGCCCACTAACATACTTAATAAATAAAGTAATTAGTTCAGGAATTTTTCCGGATGAACTAAAATTAGGGAAATGTATTCCAATATACAAGAAGGGTGATAAGGAAGATTGTAATAACTACAGACCAATCTCAATTCTGCCAGTATTCTCTAAAATAATTGAACTAATACTGGCTGAACAAATGTGTCACTACTTAGAATCCAATAATATTTTGGCAGATTCGCAATTTGGGTTCAGACCAGGCAGATCCACGACATTGGCAACTAAATCATTCATAAACTACATTATAGATGCATTTGAGAGTGGTAGCATTGTTATGTGTAATCTTATCGACCTCAGCAAAGCATTTGACTGCGTCTCGCATTCAACGCTCTTGAGAAAACTATATTTTTATAATTTTACACCCAGAAGCTGCAAACTAATATTATCTTATTTATCAAATAGAAGCCAGAGTGTACTTTATAATAATATTTTGTCACCAGAGATCAATTTGTTGCATGGTGTGGCACAAGGTTCAATCCTAGGCCCACTATTATTCTTAATATTTATAAATGATCTCCCTGCACAATTTAAAGATATATCAATTGTACAATATGCCGATGATACTACAATATCGATCAGCGGTGATTCGATAGACAGTTTATCAGCCCAATCACAACCCATAATGCAGCAAGCTCAGCACTGGTTTGAGAGCAATAAACTTAAACTTAACGCCAACAAAACAGTTCAAAAAGTGTTTTCTCTAAGACGATCACAAGCTGTTGAAAAATCCTCGATAAAGCTGTTGGGATTCTCAATTGATACTCACTTAACATGGGAATCGCACGGCATTGAACTGCAAAATAAATTAGCTAAAGGTACTTACATCTTAAGAAACCTGACCAAATATCTATATATTAGGGAATTGAAGAACGCGTACTATTTCTTCATACACTCTCACATAAAATACGGTATATTGCTCTGGGGTCATTCAGCAATTATGGGTGATATCTTTAGACTACAAAGAAAAGCAATGCGTGTTTTAGCGGGCCTGGAATACCGAGCTGATTGCAGGAATTGCTTTAAAGCTCTCAAAATAATGACAACACCCTGTCTTTTCATACTTGATTGCCTTCTGCATATCAAGAAAAATATAACTGATTATACCTATAACAGTGCTTACCACTCGTATGAAACTCGAGCAATAAATGAAATCCGCATCCCACAGTTTCGTCTAACAAAGGCCAAAACAGGTTCGAGATATTTTTGCATAAAGTTTTTTAACGTACTGCCTTGTAATATTCAGCTCTTGGACACACAAAAATTTAAACAATGGTGCAAACATTATTTATTATCGCAGGCATTTTACTCCTTTGATGAGTACATTAACAGTTTTGCACACTGATTCTGTCTTTATTATTTATTTATTTTTTAGCTTATTATTATATTACTTAATCCTGTTTTACCATTTTACTTATATACCAAATTTTAATCTGTTCTTCTGTGATAATTTTATTTGATCTCCCCAGTTTTTACAACTAATACTTTGGCTTTTAATTTTTTATATTTATGTATTTTTATACCATTTTATTTATAGTAATTTTAATCTGTGCATCTGTGATAATTTTATTTGTATACTCTAGTTTTTTGTCTTATAAATTTTAGCTTTTGTTTTTTAAATTGTTTTACTTATTTTCTTTTATACTAGTATGTTTAGATACCAAATTTTAATTTGTACATCTGTGACAATTTCATTTTATACATTATATTTTATTTATTAAATTTTATATATATATTTTTAAACTCTTTTGTCATAAATACCCAACCTGCTTTTATTTCTTTTTATATATACACCAAATTTTAACCGAAAATACTATTTTATTTACATGTGCTTATATATTTATTGTAATTTAATTATTTATGTATGTATTATTATTAATGTGTTTTTACTTTCATTTGTTTTGTACGCAATGCTTACCTATTAACTGTCATCACGTATTTTTTTAGCCTTACCAGGTTTAATTAATCGTTCACACGTCACCATTTGCCTATGTCTGATACTTAAAGCCTACCTTGATATTCTTATTTATATATGTTACTGATTTCGTTTTTTTTTTTTCTTTCTCTTTGACTTGTGTAAAACTGTATAAGTTATTAGCACCAATAAACATTATTATTATTATTATTATTATTAACATGAAAACTAAATTTTCATGATCAAATCATTAAAAATAATTATTTTATTTTAATTTATAAAAAATCGACCAAGAACATTCAGATCATAAAGTAAGACTTATTTTTTTCTATTTCAACCATTCTTTCTTAATAATAAATGTTAATTATTTTGTATACATTTTAATTAAGTCATTCTGTTGCAAGTTCATCTAGAAATATTAATTAACCTAAACATATAAACAAATAAATTTTAATTATATTAATTATTATTATTAATACTCATATATGCTGATCTTATTTTGTAATATTCGTTGTTTAAACATGGATGTTATAAAAGATTCTTGTAAAAGTTATTATGTTTATGAAAATTTCATTTATTTGAAAAATCGTGTAGTTGGCGAAACAACTTATTTCGCTTGCTACAAAAATGCACCTTAACTTAACCCTAACCTAACCTAACCTCACCTAAACCTAACCTAACCTGACCTAATCTAAAAATAAAGATATTATTATTCTTATTATAATTATTATTCACATATACATTAATTATACTCTGATCTTATCTAATCTAATCTAACCTCACCTAAACCTAACCTAACCTGACCTAACCATAAAATAAAGATATTGTTATTAATCACATACGTTGAACTTATCTAATCTAATCTAACCTCACCTAAACCTAACCTAACCTGACCTAATCTAAAAATAAAGATATTATTATTCTTATTATAATTATTATTCACATATACATTTAATATACTTTATGAAATATAATCAAAATTCAACATTAAATGAATGTATACAAACTAAAAAATGTAAGTTCACGTATTTGCATTAAATTTTTTAATAATATTATATTGTAATTCATTAAAATAAGGAAGAAACAGTAGGAAATATAATTTTAATTATATATAATTTCCATTATTTTTAATTTATTAAGGCAGCAATTTAAACATTCCAGTAGATATAATACAATTAGTATATTAAATCCAATATAAATGGATATTATTGTTTATGTCGCATTTCACATGAAGTAATTCCCCGTGCGTATATATTTCGAAACAGTAACTTGATACGCTCGATCATAAATTTGGCGGTTTGTCTACTTAATGATTCGTAAACAACTAAAACAACATCTTTATATTATGCCGCTCGGGCCAGGATGATATGTTCCTACTTGAACGAATATCGGTGAATGGTTCAATGTTTATATTAAAATTTTTATGATATATCTCCTGCAGTATTTTGGTCGAAAAATTCGACATTGATTAAATAACACCTCCCTTATAATCATTTGCATTTACCTTCTTTATATTATACGCCCAGTCATCATAATCGCGGCAAGAGTTTCCATTAAAGTTTTGCTAACAACTGGTAGTTTTTATCGGCGCAGATTTCTTCAAATCGTTTCCAAACACACGATCTCGTTTAAGTTTGATTTTTTGGTGCAGAACTTGTCACCGTCGCATTTATTATGGATGATGAAGTGTTACCAAACCTTTTGATTTTATAACCTACTTGCAACTGACATAAGTAGAAACAACGTTTTTCGCTTTTTTATCAAGGCTAATTCAATTCATTTGTCGGGAAATAGCTAACTTCAGGTTATTCAGGTGAATAAACAGCAACTTGGTGTTTATTCACTTATAAATTGACGTGATTGGCTAAAAAATATCACATGCCTCATTTTCATTGGCTACATATAATAGGAGTGGAATAGTCATTATTAATACTGCACTAGATATTAAATATTTAATTTGTATAATTGAAATTATGGTTAAAATAAAATTAAACTTTCTAGAAAAAGCTTTTAAAATAACATTGTAATATCGTTGAGAATGTAAAAAGTAAAATAAACATAACATACGGAGAATAGAAAAGATAATTTACCATTCTTGTCTTTGTCTCCCTTTTTTTCTCCTTCCCCTTCCTCTTACGTTCTTGCTTCCCATATCTGTTTTGTTTGGTTGGAATGTTTCATTCTTATTTAGTGTCCCCGCCAGCTAAGTTCTCTCTCTTCTATAAACTTATTGCTTCTATTTCCAATTCTTTCCGTATTTCTGTATTCCTTATTCTGTCTTTTCTCGTTACTTGCTTCACTCACTTCTACTGCCAGTACTCTATTTTTGTCTCTCTTCGTTAGATTTCACGTCTCACTTCCGTATATATTATAATCATTGATTCCTTTGCATGTTTTTGTATCCTAGTTTTGTCTTAATTCTTAATTTCCTGTTTTCGCGCTCTTAATTTTATCATCTATGTATATATTGAATAATATAGAGTTAAGTTCTTGTCTTAGTCCGTTATATTTTGTATATTACTGCATTACTTTTGTTTATGCATATATTCTGTATTAAATAAATCAATTTGTCTTTTATTTCTCTGTTGGAGTATTGTCTATAGTTTTTTTCTTGGTATCATGTCGAACACCTTTCCAAGATCTATGAATCCCATGTATGTGTTTTTATATCTTCTAATCCTTTTCTCTGTGATTTGTGTTATTGTGAATATGTTATCCTGCGTAGATCTTCCTCTCCTAGAATCGTTTCATGCTTCATCTAATGTTTGGTCTATTAGAGTTGTGATTCTCTTGTTAATTTTCTTTTCTAGTATTTTTATTTTAATGCTTATTAATGGTCTTCTTCTGTAATTAGAGTTTTTCGTTCTATCTTCTTTTATTTATTAATCGCTACGATTAATACTATTTACCAGTATTTTGGTATTTTGTATGTCACCAATACTTTGTTAAGAACCTTTAGTATCTTTTCATTCCTTCAGATCCCTTGACCGTCACTGTTACTGCAGCGATTTGATCTCATCCTAGTGCTTTCAGTTCCCTTATGCTTTCAAGTAATTCCTCTTCTTTAATCTTCCCCGTTTCTGTTTTCGCATTATTCTTGTCTCTTGTCCAGTATCATTATTTTTTGTAGTAAATAAGTTAAAAATCATCTTTCCATCTATTTATTTCTGTATTTTCTCTAAATATTCTGTTTAATTTGTCTTGTATGTATCTCGCTTTTTGCCCTATCTCTTCCCTACATCCTTTTAGCATTCTCCCAACTCTCCCCCATTCCCTTTCCTTGGTACTGTAAGCGAGTCTTTTACTACTTTTCTCTTCTCTTAGACATTCAAATATTTTCCAATAATAATAAAACTTAGATAATTATTATTATATTTTATTATTTCTCACATATAATATATTTTAGTTGATTTGAACGATTTAGCAGAAGTACCTTGCTACCCAGCAGCTTTTTCAATACTTGGCAATGTATTGCAATATTAACAGTCAGCTTGGCCAAATTGGGAATAATGCCAAATGATATCTAATTATTAAGATTTAGTTCAAGAGCGCATATTGCAAGTTTTGCTGGTAATCACATGAAGAAAGCGACAGGAATACCATCGAATAACAGGAAAATCTAATTTAGTAACCCATTGACTAATATTTATCACCAATAATGCATATTTTATTAAATTAGTAAGCTATATTAAGCCAACATTTGCATTTTTGTTTGTGTTTGGATCCTGCTTTACCGTCTTTTGCTACATTAAACAACTAATTTGTTTTGCTTTGAGCAACAAAGACATGGCTTGTAAGCAACGGAGGTGGTGAACACCACATAATCTTAGAGGATCTAAGGAAAAGTAATCCCGAGATTATGATGCCGCCGAACAACATCCCTCGTAAATACATTTTCAACAGGAAGCTTCAAATAGACCTGAAATTCGAAAACTCAGGAGTAGGAAGCAAGCGCAAAGACATCCATATATACACTGATGGGTCGTCAACGAAAGCAGGGGCTGGTATAGGAATTTTCTGCAAAAACCTGTCCCTAAAAAGCAGTACTTCTATAGGTAAGATAATGAGCATATCAACAATGGTGGAACTCGTGGGTATACTATATACAGCAAAAGCAATCTCTGACAAGAAGATTAAGGGTAAAAACATACACATTATAACGGATAGCAGAGCGGCAATCTTGTCCATTGCCAACTGCAAAATAACCTCAATATTAACGTTGGAATGCTGCGAAGCCCTGGAAGAAGTGGCACGTGACAACGAGGTAACTCTATGCTGGGTAAAAGGACACAACAATAGCAGAGGGAACAAAATAGCAGTTGGTTTGGCGAGGAAGGCATCCGGACAAACGGTAAGCGGACCGAACCCCTCCCTGCTACCCTCTCTGCTAGATCTGAGTACCCTACTGAAAACTGCAACAATCAGATGCCACAAGGAGCAATGGGACAACATACCTGGCAGTAGAGCCTCAAAAAACTTCATCGCAATGAACACCAAAACGGCCAGATACTGTATGCAACTGTCCAGAGAAAACCTACGGAAGGTCGTAGGGCTTCTTACAGGACACTACGATCACACCTGAACAAATTGGGACTACAATCTAGTCCTATCTGCAGAGGGTGGTAAGCAGAAAAGGAAACCGCAGAGCATGTACTGCTAGACTGCCCCGCACTATCCAACCTACGTAAATCCACAATGGGAGAGGGATGTCTAAATCCATCAGACATCCTCAGAGTCCCTCTTGATGCAGTCCTGGCATTTGCAATTGCCCTGGGTTGGCTTGACCGTGGCAAGGAACGAGGACTCAGATGGGAGGACGCACAAAGAGCGCATTAGGGCCTACGTGGCTACGTGAAACTCGCTGCCCTTCCATCAATTTAAACCAGAACCAGAATTTCTATGTGAACATTACAGCTCGCATGTACAAATTTAAGTGTAACCCACGTTTCTTGATTGCTTCCCTACTTTAAAATTCCACCGTACGCCACTGATGGTGAACTAAGAAACGAAAGCTACAATATTCTATTTTCACTAATTCAATAAAAAAGACGAGTTTCGTTATTATATAGTTTATGTAGGTAAATTATTTTATCTTATTCAGGTTTAATTCCCTCAAAGTTTCTCTGTAGAAATGTACAATTTTACTTTTATTCGCATTGAATTGCGTTTACACAATTCTCAAAAAAGTGAGAATAAATGAGAGCTCCATGGAACCCCACATATAGCTGTAATACTTGTCGGCGTATCGATATCGGGACTGGTAGATCCCCGAAATTGGTAAACGCGCACACGGGAATACAGGGACTTCCCCGTGTGTGAGTAGAACAAAACCGGCGGACAGGGGAATGACAGACAGTCGGGCAGAAGCTACAGAGCGGTGAACCCTGTGAGACGCGGTTTTGGACTGCTAAGTTTGCCAAGTTATAAACAGTTAATCGTTATTAGTTAGTTAATCGAGTTTGTTTAGTTAATAGTGGTTTTTATAAGTTTAAGTTAGTGTTAATTTGTACGTTTGAGTTTAATAAAAAGAAACAATATAAAATCCGAGAAAATGAATAGTGATTCAGTATTCGCTCCGACATACTTATTAGATAGATTATAGTATACTTAACTGTTAAAAACAGTATATTTTGGTTTATTCCACCAATTGCTTTTGCAAAGTGAGCATATACGTCATTTACCTAGCTGTTTTATTTTAAAGCACTCAAAATACATTAAACACTTAGACAGATTTGTATGGGCAGAATCCATGCTGTTCAAGTAAAATTACGAATCATGACCAGCAATTCAATTGTCATTAAGAATATAACATATTACAAATATTAGAGTTAGAACCCCTAGAGATTTCTCAACGGTATTGGATTGCGATGTGAAAATAACTAAATCTCATTTTTGCTGTTGGTTCTTTGCTACATTATTTAACTGCTGCAAGTTTAATACTTATACGGTGAAAGATAAGGTTTCGATATAATTTTCATCAGTTCACTTTACGGGCTCGGGCCTATTGCCAAGCAATACGACTTTGTTTGTCGAATTTGTGCAAATTGTTACCGATAATTTTCAATGCACTTGTGCAATAAGTGTAGAGTATGATCAGCATAAGTATCATCAAAAATAATAATTTACATTAAAGCACTTATATACCCTACAAATAAACCTGTACGAATAATAAAGAAAACAAATTATTAACCTTTTCTTGAGCCAGTTAATAGCTATCAGTTACAATTAGAACACTGAAGATACGTATAAAAATATTTGTGAGCGAATAACGGGTCATCAATCACAAAATAATACTATGGTAGAAATTATAATCTACAAAACGTAAGTATTACTGTACAACAAAAATGGATATGTATGCATGGAAAATCGGTAAATTAGAAATCTGTAACGTGACTAACCTTCTGATACAAACTAATAGAGTTGTTTGAGTAAACCTACTTTAAGGTTACTACCACTCTAATTAGTTCCTATAGCGGAGGAGGATTTCAAACGTCACCTTTTATCTATTCTGAGTGTTACTATTTCAGCTTTAAATATTCGAAGAACTATATATTAATAAATAGTATTCGCGTTTTGATGAATATATTGCCTCTCAAATATACAATTGTAACAAATTAAAAGGTCACGAGTTTCTTCTCTGATGTCTTGGACTGACCTGCCGTTGCCCTTCTTCTGGGTTGAGGGTTGTGGTTGTTTCCACGAATTCTACCCCATAAGGGCTGCGCGTCCTGTCAGTGGTCTGTTTTCTTTCACATGCGCACTTTTATGAAAACTAATACATTATTGGCAGTTGCGCAGAACAGACTTTGAACAAATTTACAAGGAATAATGTAAATCTTTAGGAGGGGGTCGAAAACAAAAATAAAGTTTCCAAATGCACCCAAGTATTACATCGGTTTTTTAAACAAGATTTTGTTTGTGTTTAAATTATGTGGGCCGATCCCGGCGGCACTGCAATGCCGGGCCAACCCGCGGTAGAAGTGGAGCAAGCCCCGAACTTCAACCCATTTCCAAAAATCAGTTTAATATACTGGACCCGCATGCGGGTCGTATCAGATATTAAGCTGATAAGAACAGATGTGTTTCCTCCTCGGCCCCCCGAGGCGTTATTGGGACCCATCTACCGCCACCGGAACCGCCCCAGCAGGGGGGTTGCCAAGTAAGCAGTAAATAGAATATCCTTTCAGGCCAGTTGCGATAAACTGTAATCCTTCATTGGATGTGTTTGTGCCAAAGCGATCTCCAGTCACGGCAGACGGGCTGTCCCAGCCCCGGGGTGATGGACTAAAATCGTGCACATTCTTTCCTCAGCAATTAAGCTGATAAGAACAGATTTAAAACATTTATTAGGAAATAATAAATCAATTACATTTTTGTTAAAAACAAAGTATTAAAATCAGTTTAAGAGTAGTTAAACATATAAAAAATAACAATAAGATATGTCGAGATATTATAACAGGCATATACATTTGATATTGCACATGATATAGAATATAGGAAAATAAGGTATTGTATTTCAATTTATAATAAATGCATAATGCGGTATTAACTAATATTGCCTAGTGCCCGTCAGGTGTTCAATATATATATCGCGGCTCCATTTGATGGCGTCGGAGACCATCAGCTTCCTCATCAGCGACGCGTATCTCCTGGATATCCGGAGGTGCCGGATTACTGCTTCGTTTGCGGGGTCCCATGCTCCAAGTGCTCCTACCTGGAAAGAGTACACTTCTACCTCGAGGCCCTTTGAACTCAGCTCCTCAGCGACTGGCTTATACTTTTCCTTTTTTCCCTCAGAGCTGGCGAGGAATGCAGTTTTACCATTTTCAAACGGGACCGCTATGTCGATGATCGTAGCCTTTTTTCCTTCATCGTCCAGTATCACAATGTCGGGTCTCAGGTTGGACGAGCAGCCCTCCACTGTACGGTTTACATGGATCCTACCACTGCCAGGTGGTATTGCCTTCGCAAGGCGGTTCTGGATGGTATTGTGTCTCTTTTGCCATGCTGCAGCGTGCATTTGACAGTGGTTCAATACATGAGGGAGAGTTTCATCTGCACGGCCACATCTACGGCATTTTTTATTAAAATTCCCAAACCTCTTGGTGGCATTGAGGGGAACACAATCAAGTCTGGCGCGGTGAACAAATTTCCAGTCACAGAATCTTGTAGCTAGGCCATTGCGCATGAAGTGGCTACTAGCTGTCCATAGGGATGCACATGCAAATACTTTTCCTTGGTCTTTCTTTTTTAGTAACCTGAGAGCTGTACATTCTCGGAATGCTCCTTTTAGGGTTTTCTCCACCAGTTTCTTTGCCGATGGGGGAATAATTGTTTTGGCCTCCATTCCTACAGTAAGGCACAGCTCGTCTCGGGTCTGCTGCCACGTCCACACTGTCCCTATGCTCTTTGTTAATCGTCGGGATGCATTTCTTGCACGTGTCCACAGCGAGGAGATGTCGCCACCATCCCTACCAAACTCACCGTCAAGCGAGCCAGAGAGATACGTTGCTTGGTCTTGCTTTGTTGGCAATCTCCCAATCCTCCTACGTATGACAGCATTTAGTTGGCAGTTCGCTACCTGGCTAACAGACGGGTCATTGCAATTTAATATTTTGAAAGCGTGTGTGATAGTAGCAATGTCTGTTAATACGCAGGTAGGGATAGCGTCTGTGCCCCCTTTTGCGCTATTCATGTAAATAATGTCGTTAGTGGCACGCTGGGGAAGGTTAAGCCACTTTTTCAAGCACTTGTTGAGTAATTTGTCTAGTGCTCTTAGGTTCTTTTTCATCACATGTGATCCTCGGAGGATAAACTGGATTTGGGGGGTAATAAATGTGTTCATTGCATCAATTTTCTGCCAGGGAGCCAGCAGGCTTTCATTAATTGCTGCAATTTCGTTCATCATCTTACGGATTACCTTGTCAGGCGATGTGTCGATGTGGTATCCTGTCGGGACCCCCAGATGTTCGTAAGCGTCGCCCTCCTCAAGTACTGTCATCACACCCCCTTGGATGTTGAGCGGGGTATTGGCAACTCTTCTTATTCTGTTGCAATTAAGATCCAGTGATGCGCACTTGGCTGCATTGAAAGTGAGGCCACATCTCGATGCGACTTCTCCTGCAACGTTCAGCATCTCCTGCATATTCTCGGGGTTGGTGGTAACAAGTGCCAGGTCATCTGCATAAGCGAGCACGCTGATTTCATTTCCGTCCAAGCGGAAACCAGTTTGGAGGTTTTGTACAGCCCGGATGACAGGTTCAATTGCTAAGTTAAATAGCACCGGGCTGAGTGGGCACCCCTGTTTCACTCCAGATGCGATGGAGAATGGTTCTGTATCCCCTGACGATGCTCGGACTGTCGCAGTGTTGTTGGTATATAGATCTGTAATGATATCAATTAATATTTTTGGAAAACCTATTTGTTTTAAAATGGAGAGGATGTGTGAGTGTGGTACTGAGGAGAAGGCATTTGCTAGGTCCAGCCAGGCTATAACTGCTCTCCGTTCTCTTCTTCTCGTGTCATCCAGTACACTTTGGAGTAGGAAGTTATGCTCGTGGCATCCTTCCCCCTTTCCAAACCCCTTTTGGCACTGGGAAAGGATGTTGTTATTCGCCGCCCATGATGAAATTCTGTTTGCAAGGCAAGATGTATACAGTTTATAGAGTGTGCTGCATAATGAAATTGGACGCCAATTTGATGGGTTATCCATTGGGCCCTTTTTGTATATCAGTATGATTTGTGCTTTCTTCCATGCTGATGGAATACCTTTTATCTGTATCATTTTATTAAATAGTTCAGTTAGAACAAGGCAATATGGGTCGAGCTTTTTTATATTTGTATATCTGATTCCATCTTTCCCTGGAGCAGTGTTCGGCATGGAGTTCAGGCGATTTCTGATTTCCGCTGATAAAAAGGGGTTTGTTAGCTCGTCTGCAGGTGCGGATGGGAGGTTAAAGTTCGCTTGCTGCAGTGGAGTTCCCTTTTTTCCCATTGTACTGCTAAAATATTGCAGGAGGTTTTCCGCACTAATGGGGCAGTAATTAGGTGGTCCTCTGGTGATCTTCTCATATGCCTTTTTCTTCGCTTTCCTGTATAATTTCTGGATAAATGATGCTTCATTACCATCGTATCTTGCTTTCTTGTATGTATTTTTCTTGTCATGCTGGGCGGCCTTTTTTGTGCTGTCCCTGTTGTTCGATTTGTTTGACCAGTCTGTCATTAGTTGGTTAACCACCACATCTAGTTCCTGAATAGTCGAGCACTGTTCCATCTAACCTGGTCATCGGTGGGGTCATGTGCGTTCGCTGGCTGAGTTGGGTCTTGGCTTCTGGTGCTGTGGATATGTGCTGCTCCGCCAGGTACTTCTGCGACTTGTTGTGTGAATGGATGTAAGTGCTCGCCTTCTATAGAATTAAATGTAGTGTTTAGTTCACTTAATAGTTCAGACATATTTAATGGTTGCAGGGGCTCTTGGGATGCATGGGTGCCAGGTGCAAGCAGTGATGCATGTGTAGCTGGGGTTGGTGTAAGCGGTGATGTAGGCATAGCTGGGGTTAATGTGTGAATGGGTGGTTGTGTATTTAATTGCACTGTTTCACTATGCGTGTGTGTGTGAGATTGTGTAGGTCTTTGGTCAGCGTCTTGTTGTGTACTGCTTAAGCTAGATGTTGGTTCTGTGGGCGAGCAGCTTTGGGTTGTGCGATGTTCAGCGGGGTTATTGGGTGGTGTGTTTTGAGTAGTGCTTACAGGCCTCCGGGTTATCCTGCGTGGGGTTGGGGACAAC